>OX453244.1:24757201-25357201 GCA_949709985.1 Luffia ferchaultella | reverse complement strand
TTATTATATATTAAGTACTTTAAAAAAAATATTTAAAATAATACGGGTCGTATTATTTATTACCTTATAAAAATAACTTCACTTTCTATTTTAAACTTTAGACCACTCCAAACACTTTTTGAATTTGAGAAAAGTAAACATGCATAACAAAACAATTAATTTGCAGCTTCCGTCGATCATGAATGTTTTTCATACAGCGTATTATGGAAATGTTTAGTAGAGCCATCTTCATGTGTAAAGTCAATTATTCTCAAAGGTTTAGCGCGCCCGATCTGTATTACTTTCCCTTTTTGTTCAAAAAATTATCTAGAAAAATCATTTGTTTCCTATAGTAAAAAAGTCAAACAACATTCATTTAAAAAGTTTAAATTGTAAAAAAATAAAAATTAAAAAGCAACTGAGGTAGGTACTTAACTTATTAACTGGTACAAATTAAACATACATTAAATTATCTAAATGCATTAACGCTAGTAAATACATATTACGTCGTATTGTAAGAAATTATAATTTTTACTCATTGTAATAAATACTAGATACTTTTAAATTAGATATTGAAATAAAAGAAACTCGTTTGCACAGGTGCAACAATGGAGAAGTTTCATGATGTTCAAAGTAGAGTAGACTGGGTACGGTTGTGCCAGGGTACGGTTGTGACAGTCGTCATATTAGCGAAACTTTAAGGAATACTGGGGCGAGTGCAAGGGAAGAGAGGAGCAGCGTGCCCATCCGAACGAAAGTGAAACTCTTTCTTTTAATGATTGTTATTATATGTGTATAAATAGAGTAATGAGTGCTTTTCCTCGTTATATGTTAAACATTAGTTGTTTATATTCTTTGTCCGTAGGTTATTTTGTATTGTCAGAGCAAACGGTTTTTTGCGAAGAAGTGCGTTGGGTAAAGTAGTGACATATTTTCTGGGTACGATTGTGACACAAGTAAAATTTGTTTTTTTATGTTTTTAGATGTCTAGAAAACGCTGAAAGAAGACCGAAAGAGGGCAGTTGACATAACTAAACATGAAGATGCTTATAAAGTTCAGAAGTGAATCGCAGGAATCTTTACGCATGTCTTTGTTACAACACATTCGTAAACGCGACGGAGCCGACTTTTTTCAGGTTAAACGACATCTTCAACCTATGCTTCGAAGAGCGTTTAGTGTTTGACATGAACGCCGCCCAGACGCATTGAGGATGCTTCCGTGTGTGACTGCCTTTGACGGGCAATACCTTAAGAGCGCCATCTCGTTCGACGTATGAGATGAGCCACAACATGGGGTATGTCGCTCATAATAAAATATTCAATGAGGTGCGAGAACAGCAATTGTCAACATATATAACGCGGTGCGCAGAAATATATTTTGCTCTTTCTCCGAAAGAAGTACGGAAGTTGGCTTTTGAGCTTACTACTAAATACAATTTAAAGCTATGTTGAAAAAGATTATGTTGTGTCATGTCAAATATTACTTGCAATATAAGTGACGTTAGACCATTTTGGTGTATTTTTGAACCTGCCACAACCGTCTTTGGGGTGTGGTCGGTTGTGAAATTTTTTCCTTTTTTTCTTATTTGCTTTTCTGAGTAAACCATTTGTATTTAGAGACAAATTTTGATACTTATACGTAGACAAATGTATACTTTACTATAAAAAACAGTTTTATTTTACCTAACTGGCTTACTAACAAAATTATTGGTGATCAAATGAAAATTGTCACAACCGTACCCAGTCTATCCTATTATATTTAACTCGATAGAATTTAAATATAGACCAAAACTGTGAAGACTGTAATTTTTTTTTGAAATCCGTCTATAAATGACTGAGAAATCAATTATTTAAATTTAGGTATTTTCGTGCCGTTGGACTGGCCTCTCAGTGCCCGTGACGTCACACCACTCACTCGAGTGCTATGTTTCGTCTCGATGCACTACAAATTATGCCTTCCTCGCGGTTGTTATTATTTTATATATATTTTGTCCAAGCCTATAATATCTTATGTTTTTTTATGTAATAGGTAGATGTTTTTATTTGATTATAATGAAACAAGGTTTTGTAAATTGACAAAGTGATAATTTGCCGAAAATTGATATCGTCAAATCCGTTTTATGTTAATGCTGAAATAAAAAGTATTAAACTTTTCAAGTATCTACCTGCCCAATTAGCTAAAGTCTGCTTTTTAGGGTTCCGTATCTCAATAGGAAAAAACTGGACCCTTATAAGTCATCCAGCCAGCGACGACCGCTTAGCCTAGTGGGCAGCGACCCTGCCTGCGAAGCTGGAGGTCCCGGGTTTGAATCCTAGGTCGGGTCAGTATTTATATGATGAATATTAATACTGGCACCGGGTCTTGGTTGTTATATGTATGTCGTGTCGCTTGGTACCCAAAATACAAGCTAATGCTTAGTTTAGGACATAGACGTTGTTGTTGTGATTGTGTGTGTAATTATTATTATTATTATTATTATCTATCCCTGTCAGTCCGGCCCTCCTTCTATAAATCTATCTGTGAAGACCCTTTTTCTCGGAATTGCGTGGAGATATCGAATTGAAATTAAAACCATATACTCAACTTTACAGTACATTCAAGCTGTGAAAAAAAATTCAAACTTCTAAGTTAATGTAAAAAAGATACAGCTGGTTATGCCGCAAAAGAACGTATCTTTCGATACTCTCAAAGGAATCAAAATTTATAGGATAGTTTCCGTTGACCTAGAACTATGAAATTTGACAAGTAATACCGTCTTATACTACAGTAAGGGAAATATTTGAAAACTATACATTTGTAATTAAATCATTAAGAATATAGTCTTAAAGCAAATTTTTAATGCTAAAAAGTAAACATTTGTGTACCTATTTATTTTTATAATAGTTTACCAACTTCCTAAAACCAGAGTAGGTACTTACTTGTTAAAACGAATCAAACACACCCAAACACCGGACAGATGAAATGATATATAAAAAACAGGACAAGTGCGAATCGGACTTGCCCACCGAGGATTCCGTACAAATTTGTAGGTACATATGACCGCGCATACCGTTGCTTAACCTCGATGATTGATTACGTATGTATGATGATTGATTAACTAATAATCAATATTAGTTATAAATTTCTAATTTATATTTTTTATAAATTTCTCGAACAGCTAGCTTCTACAATACGAGATTGCATTAACATTGGCAGCGTGTCCCTACAGCAGAATGCCATAAGTCATCAAACTATGAAACCCACTGAAATACACTAATCCCTATTACTACTAATACAGAAACGAGCCTTCTCGTTAAGTTAGTTATATGAAGATCCCATTGCAATTTCGCTTCCAATGTGATTCCCAAGAATACAGTAGAACTCACAAGGTCCAATTTTTCGCTTTTTATCACAATATTGGTAGATGCCGACGACGTTCGGTAGCGAGAATCTCATACACTTGTTTTTTTTTGTTCTAGTAATAAATTATTAGCCGTGAACGATTCGACTATATCGGAGACGGGATTGTTTACATCGTTGTAAGTTAGTTTATTTTTGTTAACTTTAAATATTAAATTAAATCATCAGGAAACATTACTATCTCGTGATTGTTTTTTCCAAGGTAAGGCAAGTCGTTAACATAAACTAAAACAAAGATTTAACAAACAAAGAATAAAATTATGAAAATAATAATATTTTACAGTTTACTTATTGTTCTGTTATAATTTGAAATACATATGAAGCTACAGTTTAAATTTTTAAAAGGAAAGCCGCGAGGAAATGGCATGCGTGTCCGTCATATTCCTTCATAACAGCAGCGGTATCGCTTTGATATCATTTTTTCCGTGTCATAATACGATAAGAGGGTTTGATAGACGTTTGGAGCGACTCAACTCCATATCGATATCGTTTGTCAAATACCTAATTGACCCGCTGTACCTACTGGGCGCTTCTGTGAATTTTGTTACTCTGTGTACCTATTCCTTATTCATGGCAAATAGACATAATGCGGCAATAAGTTTCTAATCGTGTCGTTTACCAATACTAAAAGTTCATGTTTTCTCAAAAAAACCCTATTTAGATGGAAATGAACAGTACTTCGTATTTTTTATGCTACATGGTTATTTTCTTACAAACTTACTCCTGGTACATCTCTGAACGGTCAGGTGAGGTCGGACTGAATAGTATGACCACTTTTGAGTCAGATAATTTCTTCTTGTTCACAGCTTTAGTGCTCGATGATGCGTTGAAAAATGACCGTTTGATTTCGCGCGACACGCCACTGCGAACGAGACGCGACGCGACAGCTGCACGACTATTTTTAGAGGCCACGCGACACAGCCGATTCTGCGTTTTTCACTGTCTCGATGGACATCAATATCCGTCTAGTCGCGCTTAGACATACGACATTCGTACATCTTTACGACTCCAAATTATTTCTAGATGATCAAACTCATTGTTACTGTTTGTATATTAATATAGAAGGTATTCACATTTTATTCTTGTCGTTTTCATATATCTGTCCGCCGTAGCTTGTAGTGAACTGAAAACTAAAATAAAACAACAAAGTTTTCATCGCAAGTCATAGCAGCGATATGATATATGCGTAACGATATGATGCTCTGATATATCAGTAAGCAAAAGTCATATTAATCTGGTCTGGATAACATGGGGCTATATATAATTACAAATACATTTATTTCTACACATCTACTGCATCTTATATTATATAGGGCTTGAATTTGCTACCCGTAGTAGATTTTATGTCGGAAACATAGGTACTCTACACGTCGCTAGTATATACAAATGATACGACAAGATACCCGCATAGTGTGCTGCCTCTGGCGCTCCGATCGGCGAATGTGTACAGCCGGCGGCTTTTTACATCGGTGGCGCGTATTGTACTGCGTAAGACTCAACTTCTCAACCAATTAGTCGTCAATTTAACTGACCGATTGGCCGACTGGTCAGAGACTCTAACTGTAGAACCAAAGGTGGCAGGTTTGATATCTGTGGAAAATTTATATTTATTTGTTCAATGTCTAGCGTGAAATATTCACATACATATTTATTTTAAAGAATATTTAAGTAAGTATGTATATCAGTTCTCTGATATTCATAATATTAGCATAATGCTTGCTTTTTAGGGTTCCGTGGCCAAATGGCAAAAAAGGAACCCTTATAGTTTCGCCATGTCCGTCCGTCCGTCTGTCTGTTTGTCTGTAGTTTTTCTCGGAAACTATTGGCAATATATAGATGAAATTTGGAAGGTAAGTGTAATCTATGAACCGCTACACAACGACGTAGTGAAAAAAGAAAAAAATAATTGTCGTGGGTCATGTGTCCCGCCCCCTCTACCCGCTAAACTGTTGTTTTTGGATATGTAGAATTTTTTTTTGACATAAGTAAATATAGCGTAGTTAAAAGGAAAACTGTCACACCTAACTAGGCTGTATTACTGTATTATTTAACGAGTGATAGATTAACTTATAAAATTCACTTTTATAAGTAAAAATTTTGTTAAAATTCCATCGAAAATGACAGATAGCGTGTTATTTGCATTCCTTTGCAGAGCTTATTCTCTTTACAATCGATACTAAAAGTCAAAGGTTCACTTTAATAAGATAAGTAATAAAAATCGTGTCTAGCTATCAGTGCACTCATGTTATTACTTTTAAATAACTAAATTCTAAATAACTAACTAAATAAAAATGATATATATACATAGGTATATATTTAAATATTTTTTAAGTTATATATGCACAGGTACGAATATATAGATATTTTACATCCAGACAGAACAAACAGACATGTTCACATACACAAATATTTATCCTGCGGACGGGAATCGAGCCCGCGATTTTTAGTTCTGCGGATAGGGTCTCTAACCACATCTATATAGATTAGTGTTTAATAGATATATATTATATGGGTCTATATATTTATTTATTCGGAAAAACAACAGTTACAGAACAAAAAAAATTACATCAGAACATATTTTAGATAACATGAAATTATCTGCAATCTTTTCGAACAAATACATACCTACAAATAATATGTTAAACATTTAAATCCATACCTATTAATTTTTCGAATCACCACCATTCGAAACCCTTACGGGCTGCTATTTAAATTTTGTCGTTTGAAGAAAAAACACAACTAGAACCTTATAATATTATTTATTGTTTTTCAAAGTATTTCACCTCGAAGTTCAATACATTTTTTCATTCGCTCGACCCAGTTATTAAAACACTTATTCCACTCCAAAGTGGGTGTGTTCAAAATGGCCGACTTGAAAGCGTCGACTACTTCTTCACCAGACTGGAATCTTTGTCCACGAAAAGTTTTCTTAATTTTAGGAAATGTGATGAAATTGTTAGGGCTTAGGTCAGAACTGTATGGGGGATGGTCAGGAATTTGTACGTTTTCCTGCTTCAAATAATAAATTGTTTTAGCAGCGGCATGTGAGCTTGCGTTGTCATGGTGTAGGATGATGCGTCGCGTTGAGTTAGATTTCCGAACTTCGGCGATGACTTGTGGTAAACAAACAGTGGTATACCACTCTGCATTAACAGTTTTACGATTTTCAAGCGCAATCGTTGCAACATGACCGGTTTTCGCTACTAAAGTAGCCACCATCTTCTTCGAAGTGCTTCGAGAGCGAACAATTTTAGTCTGCTTTTACTCATCTTGGAAGACCCAGATTGTAGATTGCTGTTTGGAATCAGTGTTTTAAGCATAAATTCAAAATTTGCTACCACTGATAATGTCGCAGACGTGATTTGACTCTCCTCGCTTGAACCTTTGAAGAGTTTTCTTACACCATCTGACGCGGGCCGCTTTATGATCATCGAAAAGCAAATGCGGGATCTATCGGCAAACAAACTTTCTCACACCAAGCTCCTCATGCAAGATCTTATGAATGGTTGTAACTGAGATGCCTAATAACGCCTCTATCGCCTGATATATCAAATGACGATCTTCGAGTATCAGTTGTCACACAGCAACGATGTTTTCTTCAGTAAAGGCGGATTTTGGACGTCCTTCACGAGATTTGTCACTAAGACTAGTATTTCCACGCTGGAATTTTAAATACCAGAGTTCGACAGTTCGGAGACATGGAGCTTCATCACTGAACACAGATTTCAACTTCTCGAAACACTGAAGCCGAGTTAGGCCTCTCCGATAGTTGTAAAAAATTATAGCATGAACGTTTTACTTCGAGATATTCATTTTCGTACGCGACCTGACAGATTCAAAACAACGCTGTGACTAAATAGTTGCATCAATCCTAATTCTTTAAATTGTTTTGATATTCTAAATTCAAACAAATTTGAACATTTAAGAATTCTAAATTCAAATTTGGCGGGAAATATTTAAACGACAGAACTTAAAAGGCATGCCATGTATTCGACTGGCCAGTATGGCCTGCCAGCTCTTAGAGTATCTATTGTTACCCACCTCTAAAAGCGCCGCAATAAATGTGCTTCAATTTTGTTGAAACCACTAGCAATGGATCTTAACTAAGTAAGGACTTGAAAAGCAAAAACATGTTCAATGTGCCAAAAAAATAACTTTTTTATTTGATACATCAAACACGTAATGTCTTGCTAGTACAACTAAATTGGGAACACCTACACTATATGATATGGTAAATGAAACGAACGCTAACTTGAAAAAAAGTTATGTTAGTGAAAATAATAAAGTAGATGAAGTCAATGGTATTCACTTTTCTACATTTCTTAAGCGATTCGCTGTGGACGCAGATTAGATAGATTAACACACTGTGGTAACAGCGTGTGTGAGTATAACATTAAAATGGTGTCAGATTAAGAGCTTTTACATAATGAGGGCTGAGAGAGCACATCATCGCCCGCCGTATTAGCTTGTAAAGCAGATAAATTACTCTCCCAGAAGTAGGTAATTTAATTTGATGCGCGTGTTCGCGGGGTGCGGGCGGGGGCTACCTGGCCAGGGCAGCTGGCAGCGTCATAGATTCCGATGTCACGATCCCAACAAATTTATTGCTTACTATATCATCGAAACTTATGTCCGTTCATAATAAGTTTCTTTTCTACGCGACTAAGTTGAATTTATTGTTTGTTGCGCGTCGGCGGCCGACCGGCGGGAGGCGTCCGGCACAAAATGACGTGATTTCGTCGCTCGATCGCTATAAATAATGCGGGCCGTCCGTCCCGAGCCGGTCTAACCTAAATTACGGCCGTCTTTAATGTTTATATATGTGACTTTTGGGAATTTCCGAGCGCGCGTCACGCGGTCCATCGACGGGACCTTAATTAAGCACAATGTCCGTTATTTATCGCCGAGAGCCGTCTCCTTTAGATCCGCGCCACGTCCCCGCCACCAAGTCCCAGGGGACCCCACGCGATTATGAACAGGTACGTCGCGCATCAGTCGTTGTGCGCACTTGACAATTATCACATCACAATTAAAAATAGAGTCGGTAAGGGGCACTTGACTGCAGGTCAGAGAAGAGCCAAATTTTAAACATGCAATGCTGATGAGCTTGTTGAAGCGATTGATGAACGACAATGAAGTGAAAGGTTCATATGTAAGGACCGTAGGTACCAAGCGGAGATCTATAATTTATGCCTACACATTTGGGAAACAGTCGTAAAGTTTATATAAAATAAGGAAATGAACAAATTAGCAATGTTCCATAGATG
The DNA here is from genome assembly GCA_949709985.1 of Luffia ferchaultella. Taxonomy (NCBI): domain Eukaryota; kingdom Metazoa; phylum Arthropoda; class Insecta; order Lepidoptera; family Psychidae; genus Luffia; species Luffia ferchaultella. Next base: position 25,348,555 of record OX453244.1, on the reverse strand, counting down.
TATGTAGAGATACAATATCGTCATCGCAAAAAACTGAGCAAGAAATATACGCCATGGATTAAATATACGCCATTTGATATTTTGATATAGCACTATAAAATGAAAATTTAAGAGTGACGCACATTTAAGGTTGATACTGAAAAAAAAAACAAATTATTCTAGAAATACATATGTGAAGTTTAACAAAATGTTTAAAAGAAACACAACAATTACACGTGGACAGCTGGTCAGTCTAATTACTGAGTCTGTCACTTTTCACGGGTTGCTCATCGTTTCAAAATATGAGATGCTCTATCTTGATGATTCTACTTAGCAATGTTTCAAAAAATAATAAATCTATGCATTTTCGTAAGTCTTATTATGCAAGGTATTCAGTTGAACAGTTTATTTAAAAGAAAGACTGTACTGATATAAATAATTATTATTTACAACTAACAGTTCACATTTCTGTGATTTCTCATCGCACGATTTCCGGACAGCCATTGCTTAGGAGGCGGGTGATAAATTTCGAATATTATGATAGGACATAAGATTTGAATATACATATCGTTGACGTACGACATCTGACGACGTTATTGTCGCCCCAACGCGTAATTTAACATTTCATTTACATAGACGGCCCCCGCTGCGCGACGAACGCCCTCTCATGGATTACTTAGTGTAATGAGCTTTGATTTGTCAACTTTTACCATGGTCCGATGTGTAGTGTAATTCTTTTGGTTCTGTCGACATAGTGTACCTAATAATAAATACCTGGGATATTCTAGTCTCAAACTAAGCATATATGCTTGTATTAGGGGTACTAGACAATTGACGTACATACTTATTTATAATGTAGTATAAATATATAAGTATTTAACACCCAGACACACCACAAATAGACATGTTCACGCACACAAATATTTGCCCTGGCGGGAATCGAACCCGCAATTTTTAGTTCTGCAAGTAGAGTCTCTAACCATTCGGCCAACCGATCAGTTATTGAAATTGAAATGTTTCAGATTGTAAACTTGTGACAGTTGAATTCATATTGTAGGTAAATGTAGAGGTGTTTACGCACCATCTTACTATGCTGAGTCGTTTAACAATGCAGTTACTACGGATTTTTAGGTTGTTCTACACAGTTATGTTAATTGCAGACATATGGTTTAGGAAATACAATTATTATGATTTTTTTTGACATTAATTCCAAACTAAAGGAGAAGGTCGAAGCGCGGTATGCAATACGAAGCGAGTTCTCGCTGCACCCGTCAAGCGGACGTCGCAAGACGCATATATCAGGCCGTGTCTGTCCTTTGCTGAACACAAAACAAAGCCTTCCCGTGCCTTACCACGCCAAGATTTATTCGGGTGATATGATTCAATGGCCGGAGCGCGGGAGCGGGGACGGCGGCGCGGCAACAGGTAGCGGCTCGCACGCATTGTTTCCTGGAAGCGAAACGCTACGATATCGAAACGATTGATATACGATCAGCCCGCGAATGGTTTAGTAAAATGCACCAGCTTTCTGTTTTAACCTCTGAATATCTAATAGGGCCCGATTTAGAATAATTTATGGGGGACGAACGAGACAAAAACAGAACATTATGGCCCTTAGGGTCAGAGATTGTCGACCGCGCGTCGTCTGTCGGCCGTTGGCGAGTCTACCGATCGCGCAACTCCTTCGCTGCACCATTTACATGGTCACTTACTAACCTGCGTTGAGAAATACTAACAATACAAACACAAGCATGAAATTTACTAGAGTTTTATGTACTATTTCGTAATTATTGGAAACACGGGGTATGATTCCTGGTTTCATTACGCCACCTCGCAATGCTGTGTGTCAAAGGGCATATCTTTACATCGTCTACTGAATATAAAATAATAAAAAAATAATTGTGGGCACCGAACAAGCACCCAACTAGCGATTTATCCTTGCGATCGCCTCGTTATTTAGATCAGTCGGCGAGTGTCGAGTCGCGACACAGAGCAGCCTATCAGATGCACGGCGCAGGCTGAGGCGGACAGATCGTGAGGCAGATGAGCCTGCGCCGGTCGCGCCCACTACGATTGGTGATCTGCGACAGCCAGCCAAGCTGCCGCGTTGCACATGATGGGTACCGAATTATGAGTACAATACAAGGTGTTTTTTCGTAATCTGAGGTAAAGGAATTCTTTTAATGATACGTTGTCTCCTTGAACTTACTGCAGGGGCTTAGGCCTGCCAAGCACCCTTGGGATGAGAGTGCTTGAAGCTTAACCCACCACGCTAATCCAGTGCTGGTTGCTGGATTTTAACGATTTCTATCTGATTATGGCAAACGGGACCGACTACAGTTCAAAATGATATCCGATGCACAGAGTCATAGAACTTGATACCAAGTTCAGACTATGTAGAGTCATTAAACTTTGTAGTGGTCGAATCGCGGTACTTACTGTCTTTTTATTGACAAAAGTGATCACGAAACTTCAGGCTTCAGTTTGATCAGACTGCAATCTGTTAACACCTTCACAAGCACCTATCTTATGATGGAAGTTTTCCTGGGCGTCTACCGGGTCCGCGTCGCCGCTGCCTGTATCCTCCAAGTCGTTTCACCCCATATTTCACTCCATACCCTCGGCTGAAACGCGTCGAAAACCGATTATCTCTCGAACGGGCGGTTGATAAGTATAAATAGGTGCAATTAGCCGAGATTTATATGCGGCGCGCCGGATTAAAGGCACCGATTAATGCGGACATCTGCGACAATCGATCGTCGCTAACCTTTAACTTTTCTTCGCGATTATACCCCGATCTGTCGGCGGCCGATGGAGGAGGATAAACTAACTGGTGTTTCGATCATATACCTTTTGCAACAATTAATTTACCCGGTTTCGTCTGAGCGCTAGGAATATAATTTTTGCTAAGAAACACCGACAATGTGTAAATTTGCACACTCGATAGTCTTCACGAATAAAACGTAACTACATTTTTAGTAGAACAAACACGAGGTAATTAAATAAACCAAAGTATTTTGCCTTTTATTAACTTCTACACAAAGAAGCTACGGGATATATCTTGTTAGATTTCTGAATACGCTATTCCCTATTATTTATTTATTTCAGTAAGTGCGAAAATATTGTAACCGCTTTCTGTTGGAATAACAAATAACACCTATTGTCTAAATATCGAATACCTACGTCGAAATATGTGATATCTGTGACATCATTATATGTAATATGGTCAAATCTTGATAACGATACACCGACCGCATAATCCAGGCTGTGTGTGACATGTCAGAGAAACAGACCGCAATCTCAAGATGTGGGACGGCCACTGCATGTGACGGCCAAGTGGACACATCATAGGTACGATTTGTTTCACCAAATTATTATTATTTATACTGTTACATGAAATTATGGTTAGTCCTTGTATTGTATTTCAAATTATTTTACCAAATATGTTAAATCACTCTTTACAATTTCACTAGTGACCTGTTGTCCCGAAATATCCAATTACATACACAATTTAACTTAATTCTATTATAAATCTATTCTCAGTTTGATCCTCTTCAGTGTGTATTTTTGTCAAGGCCTGTCAATAAGTAATGTCCGGTCCACACGCTTAAAAGCTAAAGTATGTAGATCACAGTTCAGTCCTTAACCTCTGCTCTGCCCCTCTATTTTAGAATTTACAAACCGTATGTCTCCGAAAGTGAGATATAGTTAAGGCGGTTAATGTATTATTGGTTCTTAGTGATTGAAATAAAAAATATTATTTTGTATTTGACAAGAATAATATCAGAAATCAAAGAAATGATTATTATTGTATAGATTAATATTGACTTACTGACTAGGCGTTATCTGTAACAAAATCAATTCAATTGTGTATTTGCTTTCCATTGGTTTTAGCATTCACGTGCATTTCCATGATATGGAAAATATTCCATATTTTATCCTTATTGTGGACACTGTCTTAAAGAGCACAGCAAAAAAAGGGGTAAAAAAGAGAGATGCCTTTTTACTACATCTGGAACATAAGAAACCGAGTTGTATGCTCTAACAAATCAGTTTTATAAAGTTAAACTGCAATACAATAAGTTACGTAATTATTTAATTACTATTAATTAAATTAATAGTTACTAGTAATACCTAATATTGGTTGAATTTTTATTGATGATCAGAGTAACAGTATTGACGTTAAAAGTAATTAAATTGAAATAAAGAAATTGTGACATTTAGAAAGTATTGATAGACGACACACAGTGTATAAGGAACCCCAATTCTGTTTAATCCCGTTTTTATTCAACAATTTAATACTTTTTTTTCATTTGAAATACTACGGTTAAAAGCCGGCATTGATACGGATTGTTTACTATTAAAAAAAAATCTAATTCACCTATATCCGCCACATGAAAAAAAAAACCGAACTATTTATTTGAGTATTGATCGTATTAATTAATTATGCATATGATACCAAACCTTTCCACAAGAGTTGGTCTTTTTACTGTGAAAAGATATCAAATATAAACGTGTTCATCATTTTTTTTTGAATTATTTTACTCCACTATGAAGCCGTATTAGTAGAACATTTGTGGATTAAAAAATCAAACAATACCTTTATATAAGTAAAAGATGATTATATGTCATCCGAGGACTATGTTGATGATAAAAATCTGGTTATTTAGAATAAAGATGAGATAGTTAGGTTGATTCTTTTAAATGAATTTTTAACTAAACTTATTTGTCTTATTTATTATTTATGTTATTATTTATATTATTGCTAACCGGATACGCAAATTGACAAATCTAACAAAAACAGAAAATTGTTTATAACTTCTGGCTAACATGGAATCAAGTTGTGGTTTTCATAGTATAGATAAACATAGGTTTTAGTGATTATTTAATTTACAAATGTTCTCCTAATTATAAGTTTTATAGTAGAGTAAAATAATTAAAAGAAAAATGATGAAAGCCATTAAATTTCTGTATCTTTTCATTGCAAAAAGATCAAATCTTGTGGGAAGGACTGGTATCATCATCATCATCGTTTTAGCCGTTACTAGCCAGCCATGAATCCGATGTCTTTATTTTCTTTGCTGAACAAAACTATCATACTCTGAATGATGTAGTTTTGATGAAACTTTCATAATGACGTTTTTGCAGAACATACTAATTTTTAAACTGAATAGTATCGTTTCATCGGCTTTTATTCTATCATTATAATGTTATCAGTTTGATAAAGGAAACCGAGATTTTTAGGGTTCCGTACATCAAAAGGGAAAAAAACCATACTCTTATGGGATCATTTTGTTGTACGTCTGGCTGTCGGTCAACATCCTCTTCCAATCAAGTTATACCTAATATCTAATATGGAGGTATGCGTCCCCATTTTCCTGTTATAAATTCAAGTTTCTAAGTCAATGCCTTTAATGGGTGAATGAGGCGGTGGCTGGCTCTCACATCAACCTTGTGAACTGGTGCCGCGTAGGAGGACCGGGCGGAATCTGTGTGTAAAACATCATATTGGATGTGAAAAAAAATACTTAAAAAGGGTTATACCCTTTTTACATATTTTTTTTTACTTTATAAGGGTTAACAAAAGACAGAAAGAGAAAGAAAAGTGTGACGTAAGTGTAGTGATTAAGAATAATATGATATGAATGAAAAACTACTATGTGGCTACAGTAGGGCGAAAGTGTCAAAATAAAAATACAAAGAATAGTAATATAATAACAGCTCATGCAATGCTATGAACTAGCGTCGATGGGCTCCATAGTAATTAATAAAAAAAGTCAGTCAATGCCTTAATTTGGCGTAAAGTAAGGTCTTGTAGTAAGTACAAGTTAAGAATAAAATGTCATAATCATCAATATTTGAAGACGCTGACAATAGTTAATAACGACCTTGAGCAATTAACTAGCCGCGCGCTTCACTTACCACTTTCAATCCTGGTACGAGTGAAAAACACGCAAATATTCACTCCTAGGCGCGGAGTTTAATTTACTACGAAAAAAACGCAATAAATTAATAAGGTAAAATCTAGATGCCTGATTAAAAATATACATCGGTGAAATTTTCTTACAATGTATTACACGTATATTAAAGTTACTGTAAAGTTTAACAAGGTAGGAAGTTGAAAGTGTATTTTAAAAGCGTCTTAATAATTATTATTTATCGAAGAAATCTTTATAAAACATTTTAAGAATCGGTCAAGTTTTGAAAAATACGGTAAATAATAGCATATATTTTTTTCGCGTTAGTAAATTATACGGATTTTGTTATATTTTTCTATGATAAACAGCTAAATGGACAGTTATCAGCGTCTTAAGTGGTTTTTTTATAAAGTATAGCGACCGCCCGCAGCTTCGCTTGCGTAGACTACAAATTCCTGTTATAGGTACTATTAACGTTCGAGATGGTTTATACGTACTTTTTGCTGGAACCAATTTTGGTCACACCCATTCAAACTTTCAATTTTCATTCCCCTTCCACCCTTTAAAAAACCGATACAATTTTTCATCTCCCGTTTCCCACTCTTAAAATGTGAAAATCTAAAAACCCTGAAACACGTCATTATTTAAGTCCCTCCATTCCCATCCTTAAGTTTGAAATTTCTAAAAAAACCTTTCTTAACTTTATAATGCTCACGTTATAAAATAAACTTATGTTCCAAATTTAAGCTTCCTAGACTTAGTACTTTCGGCTGTACGTTGCTAGATCAGTGAGGACAAACGACAGACAGATAGACAGACAGACAAACACAAAAAGTAGCTTATGACACTCTTGACAATATTCTTTCACGTCTGCAAAGTTTCATTAAAATCTGTTCAGCCGTATTGGAAATTAGCTCGAATAGATAAAATTGAATTGAATAGACGTACAGACAAACAGACGGACAAAAAGTAGGTAGCTAATGTCAAATATCTTGACAACCTTCTTTCCCGTCTGCAAAGTTTCCTTAAAATCTGTTTAGCCGTTTTGGAGATTAGCTCAAATAGACAGATACACGTACAGACAGACAGACGGACAAAAAGCAACTTTGTTAGTTTTAACGACCTTCTTTTCATATTCATTGATGTTTCATTTAAATAGGTTTAGACATGTGGACGTACAGACAGACATACAAAAAGTTCTGTATGTCACATATGGAAAGGGTGTAGTCAAAAGATTACATCATGTTATATGTGTAAAGTTTCATCAAAATCGGTTAAGCCGTTTTGGCCGAAGCCGATTTGCTCGAATAGACAGACAGTTCGTTTTCATGTATATAGCCTATAACTCTCCGCTAGAATCAGGCTATCAAAGGCAAAAAGAATTTTTCAAATCCGACTGGTAGTTTCAGAGATTAACAAATTCAAACAAACAAACAAACGAACGAACGAACCAACCAACCAACCAACCAATCAACCAACCAACCAACAAACAAACAAACAAACAAACAATCAATCAATCAATCAATCAATCATTCAATCAATCATCAAATCAATCAGCGCGCGCGACGGAAGCTCTCAAAAGGAATAATTTTTCCCGTTTTGCAACATTTTTCATTGATGCTCCACTCCTATTGGTCGTAGCGTGATGTAGTATAGCCTATAGCCTTCCTCGATAAATGGACTATCCAACACAAAGATAATTTTTCAATTTGAACCAGTACTTCCTCAGATTTGCACGTTTAAACAAACAAACGAACGAACGAACAAACGAACGAACCAACCAACCAACCAACCAACAAACAAACAAACAAACAAACAAACAATCAATCAATCAATCAATCAATCAATCAATCAAACAATCAATCAGTCAATCAATCAATCAATCAAACAATCAATCAGTCAATCAATCTATCAAACAAACAAACAAACTCTTCAGCTTTATAATAAGTATTTCTATTATATAGATTAATAGATTATAAGATAATAAGATATAACTAAAAACCGTATTAAAGTCTATTGGTTTGGAAGTAAAAAGTTAACGAACAGAGGCAGACAGCGAATTTATTTTCTCCCGCTATAGTTTTTAAATTTCAATAAAAACTGTTAAGATATTAATTTAAATTGTATGATGTAAAGGGCAATTATAATATGCATGAAATGCTTAAGACAAATAACGTATTTAATTTGATAAGGATTAATATCACGTTTAAAAAACATCTTCGCAAATAGTACATTATGTTGAACAAATTTGATTGTCATAAAAAAGGTTATAGTAAGTTAACCTTAAAAGATACACATATGCTGTTGCGGACTTTTGGTTAGAACTTTTAAAGGGGTACAATTCCGTAGTACATGATTTTTGCTTAACATCAACCGTTTACGCAGCGCGCGCGACAGAAGCTCTCAAAAGGAATATTTTTTCCCGTTTTTGCAACATTTTTAATTTATGCTCCACTCCTATTGGTCGTAGTGTGATGTAGTATAGCCTATAGCCTTCCTCGATAAATGGACTATCCAACAAAAAAATAATTTTTCAATTCGAACCAGTAGTTCCTGAGATTTGCGCGTTCAAACAAACAAACAAACAAACAAACTCTTCAGCTTTATAATATTAGTATAGATGTGATGAGTAGCTATAGATACATTAAATTGCATTATATAACAGTACAGAACCCACAAAGCTCGAGTTCTACACTTCTCGCACTTGACCGGTTTTTTCTATCTATATTCTAAACAGTCGCCCACACGGTGTATTACAACCGAGCTCCGATGTCAATCTCCGGGCAATTAAACAAGTCTATTTAGCGGTTCGTAAAACTTTTATGTTTTGTCTCGGCGGCGCTTATTTTATAGGTGTTCAGTACCGCATGCGCGTCCCACACGCTTTACTATACCATTCGAGTTTTAATATCGTGTTGATCATCTTTTAGAGTTTGATGATGCATAAATACCGCGTGAGTGCAAATGTCCAAAAAAGAATTTTGACGACATATTGTCGGTATTGGTTCACTTGTTATCATTGATATGACCCCACAAAACGCATGGGAAAGTCGTTGTGTTGGTAGTAGCTACTCATAAGACATGATATCCAAGTTTGACGTCATTCTTATGTAAAAAAGTATCATCATCAGCCCATGTCTCTCCACTGCAGGATATAGCAGTCTGCAGTATAGGAGACTGCAGGTCTCTCCCAAGGCTCGCCACCACACACGGTCCTCCGCCTTCCGCATCCAATTACCCCCAGTATCGTGCTTTAGGTCATCAGTCGACCTGGCCGAGGGGCGTCGAACGCTTCGCTACCCGGTACGTGGCCTCCACTCGAGAACTCGTCTACCCCATCGGTTGCCAGTTCTACGGCAAATGTGACCAGCCCATTGCCACTTCTGCTTCACTTCGGCTATGTCGACAATTTTAGTTCTTACTTAAATACCGAGCATAGCCCGTTCCATAGCGCACTGAGCGACTTTAAATTTGTGGACCGTGAGAGTCCAAGTTTCGGCACCGTATGCCATTGTGGGCAGGACGCATTGCTTGAAGACCTTCGTCTTCAGAAGTAAAAAAGTATGTTTGTTATCAACTTACAAAAATATGTAACAAAAAATATTACAGGTGAAATCGAAATAAGATGGTATCAACATGTGGAAGAAACTGGCCAAGCGCGAGTCGAACTCGCACACGAAGTGTTCCATATCACCGCATAATATTTAAAAAAACACGTTTCTTGTATGATCCTTTTAATTGTTATCCTTATTTTATTTTTATTATTTGTTGCTATAGCGGCCATAGCAAAATTTCAAGGAAATGGGAAAATTTCAAGTGTCCGGTGTTACGGTTCCGATGATACAGCCCTGTGACAGACGGACGGACGGATGGACGTACAGCGGAGGCTTAGTACCTAATATGGTTCCCGTGATACCCTTTGGGTACGGAACCCTAAAAAAAAATAATAACGATTTGTTTTTTTTCTGTTTTTATTAATATATCATCAGACGCAATACCATGAATGACTATGGATATATCTGTTACTGGTTGTCTAAAAAATTTGTCAAGCGCAGCTCTAGAGATAGAGCACCTCTGGCGTAATCGAATAATCTTCACTTCACTTCATCAGCCCATTTTTACCCCACTGCAGGGGCTTAGGCCTCCCCCAGGAGGTGCAGGGGTGCAGGAGGAGGTGAGGAGGGGGGCTTGGAGCTTAAAGCCACCACTGCGGGTTGGGGACTGTAACGACCGCATCTACTAACAGCGTCCGGGACCGACTGCTTAATGTGCTCTCCGAAGCACGGAGTCAGTGATAGTTATGTACTTAAGTTAGTAACTCATTGGTACACGCCCGGATTCGAACAATGGCCCTATGGGGCTTATAATTTTGAGACACGTTCGTTGCGCTTTGGGCTATCACGACTCGAATAATCCCCATCGAATAATCCCAATGATCAAAATATATGATTCCGTTGTTCCTCCCATCCAAAAAAAGCTGAAGAAACAGAAAAGGTACTGGGCACTATCACCAGCCCGTAAAGAATATTTTACCGCTGGTATGTTTTCTTTATTTTTGGTATTTATTAATACCTAGTCTAGTTGTCAGTACACATATATTATGTGAATTTCTGCTATGTGTTTAATTAACTAATAAAAATAAGTATTCTACATTTATAGTAGGATTTTATTAAATCTATACAAATGCAATTTTCTGACATCACCATGATGAAACTAAACTCTCGCCAAATAAAGACAGTGTTGCCAAAGGTGAGCGTACCGTGTTAGTGGAACGTGGCAAAATAATGCATTATCGAAAGAGATTTATGATTCTCAATTTGTCAGCTATCGTGAACTCTCTTGTAACATAATATATTACAATACAGTTCATCTAAAAATAAATACTTAGAATGACGCGACTTATAGAAACTCGTACGACAGGTTAATATTTCCACAGATACCTACTAATGCCATGACATTTGCACACTCTTTAAGACAAACTTTAAATCCGTCAGAACAGTGGAAGTTATTCAAATCGACTTAGCGATAGATGCTACAAAGTTGTATCTGGGAGCTCGTAAGTGGGAGTGAATGTCAACCTAGATACCATGTAGATACACAAAAAGGCAACAGGCAAGTCGGGTAAAGCACCGCAATGACAGATGGTGGTGATCGTTAGGAGCGCGCGGCGGCGGCACAGCGGCAGTCACCGCTGGCCAATCCGCTGAGCTCGATCGGCCGCCATCTTCCTTGTTCACTGATATCCTTTATGAGGGGACCAAAGGTCTCGTAATTCTGCGTGTTGAATTTTCGATACATGTTACTCGCTCCGCATAGAGCACGATTTCGCGCACTATGAATTACATGTCCACATGTTATGATTATTAACTTATCTCTTTTGAAAATGAGATAACGTGATCCACAACCCCATCACATTATTTTTTTGTCCATTTTCCTCTATTAATGATAGTATTGTTTTAATTTCTATAATAAAACTGTTCCTAATGTTATTTGCTATTTTAAAAATTATAAATGTTTTCACCATTTTAAAATATTATGTATGATACACATTAAACGTTTTAAATAAAAACCTTAGAGTTACTAAACTGTTAAAAACGGAAAACTTTTTATCGTTGCAATTTTTTTTATTGTTTTTAAAAAGTAAGACGTTACAGATCGAGCCAAACTTTATGACCGATCCATACATAGTGTCGTGTAACGTCGCAGTAACTTTTAGGTGTGTCAGCAAGAGTGCAGTAGGTACCACCGTAAACCCACGTTCGCTTCGTGTTGAGAGCGGACAAAAAGTTTTGCTTTATCTGTAACAGAGGCATATAAATCTTATCCGACGCTACATTCAAAATATCATATGACTAGGTTTAGCCGATTTACCGGCTTATATTTATTTATTTCATTTAGCCGAAATGAATACTCTACTACGGTTGTATGAAAATTTGGGTCGTTCTCAAGGCTTCAGTGTTCCTATAATGAGTTAAGTAACTACAAACTGTGCTACCAGTTAATAAGCGCCTGTAAATAAAAAAAACACCCAAAAAATATTCAAACACCTGTATTCAAATTTCTGAGATACAATGTTGTGACATGTTGCGAAGTGATAAACATAACAACAACTCATTTATGGAAATATTATGTTCATAAAGCGTAAAACTTTAAATTTAAGACAAATACAAATTGTCGTACAAACATATTTAAATAATATAAACTTTGTTTTTTTTTTACCGTCGTCGTATTCCAGCTGTCAAACCAGTCCTTAATCCAAAACAACCTCGGGTGAATAAAACGACATATTGTGCAATGTTTTCAAAAAATATAAAATGTCGTTCAACACAATCTTTACATTGTATTTGTAGTTATAGGTAAATAACAATTGTATTTATGAAAACATGTATTGTTAAGTCGTCAGAGGTCATCTCAGCCAAGGTCCGTGCAACTCGTATCCATCACGCTGTCATCGGGGCACATGTAAAAAACTCATGCGGTGCGGGCACCAATCGCGTGTCAGTATTTGAATAATTGTTCGCTCGATGGCGACCAATGAGGTGCTCGCTCTTCTTATTTCCATCATTCGGTCGATGATTAATGCTCGGCGCGGACGTATTTACGACCGACTGTGATGCATTCTTGAGTGATTTGTGGCGCAGCGTCACTGGTACGGTGGAATTTACTGTTCCCGTACGTCGTACACGCGGGAAAGATAACGTTGTCGACGAGACAAACGACACAAAGGAAAAGATATTTTTTTCAAGGAATCTTATATTATTGATGTGAACGGTTGGATTATGGATACATTAATTCATCTTGATGTCACGAAATTTTTACCTGACTTATTAAATTCAAAATTATTTTTTAACGAAGCATAACCATTGTTCGTTTTGTTCATATTAGTCGTTACTTACAATTTACATGACTACCTAAAACCATAGACGTTAATTTGATATTGGGATAGAGCTATGTACTTATCTCCTACCCTTTGCGGATTCCATAATAATAAATAATTATTATTAATAATTTATTTACCAAGTAACATTATATACATTCATAATATACAATAACTCCGCCACTAGTCCTGGCCTGCATAAGTGGAGTCATTTATAGTCTGTTTTACAAAAATTCAATCAATTCCTTTTCAATAAATATCGCATCGCGTTCGGCAGCAATAACAGGTATGAAGTATGCTTACTTTCTAAAGGAGGGTCGTATAACTAATTTTATTTATCTTACATAGAACCGTGACAAAGAATATGACACGCGAAGAAAACAGTTGAGACACCGAATCGCTTTAGGTAACTTATAATAGGATAATCTTAATATGCGTTGCACGAAGCTTCTAATACAAATAAAAAATATTCATTAAATTATATATAAATATAATATTAATATAAACACCAAATATAATATAAATATAATAAATATAAATATATAATATATAAATTAATATACACACTCATATATTGCACGTGTCTGATTTATTTAGGGATAATTAAACGATGAAAATTCTGTTTCTTCGTAAGACAGAGAGAATAACCATTTGTGTATAATAATTTTCGCTTGAGATACTGAGAAGTTATGAGTAGATATCACAACACCGGCAATGGATTATATAATTGTCACAATTGATCTAATCTTCTATCAAAGGCAGTTTTAAAGGACATAAATGGTATATTTTTATATTTATGGAAGGGCTGATTTCAAGAAATTTTACTTTCTTCTTTAAGCAAGCCTTTAACAGATATAACTAGCGGACCCTTATTAAGATTTTGCTTTCTTATTAAAACATATCAATGGGATCACGGTAAGGGTTTTGTAACATAACCTTCAAGATTGATCGCTGAGCTTTCTCCAGATCATGAAACTTTGGCTGCATTCCCCTAAGCAAAAATGCAATAACTCAGACTGGACTGACAAAGAGCTTAAACCTCTGTGATAACATGTTCATCGGCACAATTTCGAAACAACTTTATTACTATTACAATTTTTCTCTCAAACTCTCATGTTGTTTGAAATTGATTTCTCTAAGGTATTTAACGTAAAGTGTACGTTATATGCCTGGGTAATCACAATTTCAGATTGATGATTTAGTGCTCTTAGGTTTACATTCATGAATTTTGCCTGTGAGGCTCCTCATACTTAAGCGTACTGTGTAGGTACCTAGCGGACAGACCGATAGAAGCGAGGACAGATGACCTCACCCAAAACGAACAGTTTCTGTGGAGAACTCCTTTAATTTTATCTCAAACGTCAATTAGTATGTCGATGCCTAAAACAGTCATTTAATATGCAATTTCTGTGTATGTTTCTAACGTTATAGTTCAAGAACCGACCGTTTTTACTCCACGACGTGACGCGTCGCGAAGTGTCGTGATGGACAAATCTGATGTCCCGTGATTCGTATCGTATCCAGTAAGTACGTAAACTAAGTTATAGCGTACGGCCACGGTACTTACACGGAAAAGCAATTGAAGCGAAGTGTCGGCGCGAACAGGTCGATGCGCGACGCAGATATATGATATGGTCGTTTAGACAGATAACGTTGCAAGTATCGGCTCTAAGGGGCTTATTTAAGACCCTTTCACTTCCGACATAACTCACTATCTAGGTCTCGTTAGTAACGTAAACGGCAATTTTAAACTTTATACACAATATTTCGAAAGAAGTACAAACTGGTCATAATTCGTGTAGTTAACGAGTTTGATTCATATGAATACAGAACACCTATGTCTGCTGTTAAGTAACACACGTTGTACAACAACTGTATCGATTAACCTTGTCGTTGAAAGGTGACATAAAATAGAAAAGCCCCTTTTCACGTGAAATATTCGTAAACCAGGTTTAACTCGCTACTTCGCCGCGAAGACATACATACATATGGTACTTATTCCGTGTATAAACTCTGTTTTTCTGTTTCCGTTCTTGTACCCATATAATTTCTTCTATTTCGCTTCTTGACTCTTGACTCACTCTACTATTCTAATTCACGACTCAAAGCTCTGCTCGCCTTTCATTTCAAATCTCGATAAGAATTTTTAGATTTCATCAGAAGCCCATAGACCAGGATGAACAGTATTCTGTGTTACTTTCCATCTCTTCAATTACCTTCGTAAAAAAAAATTACGTCGTTTCACTGATTGGTCACGACACAAAGAGAAGACAAATAAAACCACACTTACGCATATATAATATTACGTAGAATTGGCTGCTTTCTCGAAACTGATTCCGATTTTGGCTATTGATACAGTTACAATAAAACTTTATGGCGGATCCGAACGTAGGCACATATCGCGTCGCAGTAACCAGTTTTAGGTGTAGCGGGACGCAATAGAGCGAGGGGCGACTGTACCTGCGCACGCACGCCTATAGCGTTGTTTCCGATCCGTCATAAAGTTTGACGCGATCTTCTGTATCTCATATTCGGTATCAATTAAGAATAGTTATGGCTTTTTGGCATGGTCTTGAACTTATTATGAGCATATCTAATACTCACCCTAACATCTTTAATCAAATAACATAGTAGTTTTAGAAGCATTCCTTTAGGTAAAAAAAATAAAATAAAAAACATAATTATGTAACAGTACACATTAGTATAAGAGTAGTGAGTAATAAGTGTGAGCGTAGTACAGTGGGCTATTATCTCCAGGATCCAGCAAAACGTACAACTGCCGGACCATTCTCCGTTCTTCTCACGGTCGTTAAGTTTGACAAGCTTATCGACAATATTTAGTAGCGAATATACGCGATACGGATTCCGATACTACTAGTCTATAGTTTCACATTTATCGATCTCTCTAAGGCTAGTTTAAGCAATCTAAATGCCTATACGTTCATATTTAGTAAATATTAACTTTCAAGTACTGTGCATCAAGAATATTGATTTGAGTATACATTTTACTGCGTAATGTCCGCGTAATGTGTAGATCGTATATTTGCACTTGGATTAGAATCCCGAATTGATTTTGGGCAAATGAAATTTGTGCAATATAAAATACATTAAACTTTCTTTTTAGATTTCAATTACATACCAGTCAAAAAGCACAAAAGAAAAAATATTATTTTCAGTTTTCATGAATATAGAAAAAATTTCACCCAAAACACATCTTTTATAATTTTGTTTTCCGTCGGCCTGTGGGAATACTAAATACCGTCGTATTCCCATGGAGTCCCTTCGGAAAACGTGCAATATAAGATCTTGGAGTCTGTTGCATACATAGATGGCATGACAAAATGTATGTAAATACGACAAAAATACGAAGGTTTTAAGTTAGTATGAAACCATAAAAATAAATATTAGCCATAGAAATCATATGAAGCTATTATGTCCACTGAACGACTTCTACACTGTAACCGACTAGATCCTCATTCGTGACTCGAGGTGTTCAAACGCAATGTTATTTATATTATCTGTTAAGCTTTACAAATGAACCATTAAATGTATCCAACAGGTTTTTACATGTATCATTTTATATTGGACTTGAGCCAAGCCAAATAAAAACCGTACATTTTATTCAATTTGTAACGTTTGTGTTCATATTGTATTATATCATTTTATTACTTTAGGTTACGTTTTTAGACTGTAACTTATAAAATTCTTGTTTTTGTCCGCGGTACTGATCCATCTAACACTTCTTTAATTTTATCTGTACCATCTCATAACTTGAAGCTATTTCTTTGTCATTCATTTTGAATGTTAATTAATTTTGTATCCCATGGGAAACTCCGGTCAAAATAAACAATAGCTTATGTTACTTTCCGTCCTTTCAACTATCTGCGTGCAATACATAATCGAAATCGGCTTAGCGGTTTAGTCGTCAAAAGATAACAAACAGACAGGCACGCTTTCGCATTTATAATATTAATAAGCAAATATCTAGGAAGAGCCAAAATGTAGCATTGGAAACTAACTACTGATGCATCCTTAGTAAGTCTACGAAACGCCATTATGCTGCTAAATTTCACTCACACATACATACACGGCCGCCATTACAGCGCTTCATCGGTTGTTCAGTGACAAGTATGTAATCTCAGAAATGTACCTACCTATACACATCATCATCATCATCAGTCCATTTTTACCCCACTGCAGGGGCTTAGGCCTCCCCCAGGGTGAGGAGGGGGGCTTGGAGCTTAAGTCCACCACGCTGCTCCACTGCGGGTTGGGAACTGTAACGACCGCCATCTATTGACAGCGTCCGGGACCGACTGCTTAACGTGCCCTCCGAAGCACGGTGTCAGTGATATTGTGTACTTAAGTCAGAAAAACTCATTGGTACACGCCCGGATTCGAACCATGGCCTTATAAATTTGAGACAGGTTCGTTGCGCTCTGGGCTATCACGACATATCCTATACACATCAACTGCACATATATGACAGAAATACTGAATTTCTTGTTATAACATAATTAATATTGTATTATTGTTATTCGGTGATTAGATGACTTTGCATGGGATATTTTTTATATCAGTTTATAATTTTTTCATAGAATGAGACTCACGCGCAGTAGATCAGTGACGTTGAGCGTACGACAGATTTATGTAACCGCCCGCCCCGGACAACGGTGACTCGGATATTTCGAGTTTTTTTCTCACACAACATTGTTGCTTCCGCGTATATTTAGCTGAATATTTTATACACTGAGTATTCTTCCAGTAATACAATTGCACTTTAAAAGAATTTGTGTTTTTTCTAACAAGATTGTCATAGTTTTGATTAAGCAATTCGATTCCATACGAGCCTGACAAGAGGTCAGTTAGATCAACTAAGGCAATGGTTTCATCATCTAAGCCGTTAGTTACGTCTGCTTAGATGTTTGTTTTAATAATCATTTGTGAATCGTTGAAATACATATGACCATAGTATAAGTGAAAATCGCACTCAGTGGGCTCGCATTTTTAGAGTGCAGAGTGGCTTTTCAACGACTTGAGTTCTAAAGTTAATAAATAAAGTTAGTAAATAAGACTTCTAAAAGTTATGGCTATCCAAATAAAATCACATTTTATCATTCTTTTGATAACGCAACTGATTCTATATTGTATATAGCATATATATAGCTATAGCAACGAGTATCTATATACGTATATATTATAAAAAAAAATTAAGTACGTATATCAGTTGTCTAGTAATCCATACTACAAGCATAATACTTGCTTACTTTGGCATTAGATGACGCTGTGTGGGGTGTCCCAGATATTATTATTATATTTATATATTATTCATATCAGCTGGTCGGGCGTAGCGCCATCTTCGTTTTAAAGAAATTATATAAGTTTTACGAAGTGCGCTCAAAGGGCTTGTGGTGTATTGAACAAATTATCTATATCTTTGTCGAGCAGTATACAGTACCAAAACATAATCGCGCGATGACAAAGACACTGTTTCGATACTAATTAGTGATTAATCAAAAGGGCTTACGTCACCGGGTGTTGTGCCGGTGTTTTACCGCGGCCGCACAAAATAAACACGGCTCGGCCCAGGCCGGAGTCGGTGAGTGAACAGCCGTCCCGCCCACGGACCCATTAAATTCATGATTTACGCGCTACTCGCCGGATTCTAATCAAACGAGGCTAACCTAGCCGTTTTAAATTACAAAATATCATTTCATTTCGATAATGTATTGATATTGTCAGTCTGTGGGCGATTTATTGACGCGCGTCTGACCCCCTCTCGCGGCGGCTCCTTAAATTACCGCCTGTGATTCGTTTGAGAACGTTCTCCGGTGAGATCGAGACAGATATTAATCAATAAATTATGTGTACGACTTGTACGTTTCATAGTTATGATAAAAATAGCCTATTTTATGGCATGAGAGTCTCCAGCCGTTGATTGTAAAATGTCGGTTGAGAATAATGCATTTAAAATATATTCATAATGAAATATTTCACATATTACCCTAAAATAAGTTTTAAATTGGTTCTAAATAATCAAGAAAGTCTTAAATATCTACTCTATGACAAACAAATCGAGTACGAATTACGTGACTGTAATATTTATTGTACCTGTAAGCAATGGGGTTGGACTAAAAATTTTAACCTATTTTTTTTATTTCTGAAAATATAAATCGAAATAATTATACTGATCTTTAAATTCAAAAAAGTAAATCTGCATTTTTTAGCATTTTCTCACAACAGTGTCGACAGATGTTTATTATTAGCATTATCTAAGACTAAGTAAAGTCATGATATTTTAATTGATTTATGAAAATAACAACTTCATTTAAAACACTGACTTACCTCAATATTTTATTTAATATATTTTGTCTGAAAAGTAGCGGAATAAACTTAAGTATCCAGATGACATCACAGGGATGTAACATATGTAACAAAATTAGTAAAAGTAAAACTAGAATTTTAATATGTTGTTTTAAAAACTTATTCCTTTCAGTTTTGATTACCTACCATCAAAAAAATTTAGTCCGAGTCCATTGGTACAGTTAGCAAAATATCTGACCTTCTGTTCTTGCAAGATTAGCTAAACTAGTAAATATAAAATACTATTACTATATAGAGCGATTATGTGTTGTAATTTTTGGTGTTTTTCGTATTTAGTGGTTTTTTATCGATCACTCCAAAACGTACTTAAGTTACTGGAAATGATTTTATTCAAAGTCCGTTTTTAAATTTTTTACATCATTTCGTATAAAAATATGCACCCAGGGGGATATTTAGGGGGGTATCCGGCCATTAACATTAGAGAAGCTACTTTACAGATGAACAATTCAGAAACGGGCAATTAAATGAAAAATAAAATATAAAGTCTTCATTTCATTTTGAAAGAGTATTTATGCACCACATGACGGAAAAGAATAAGAAATAATACTCCACTCCTCTTCACTCCTATAGGAGAAGATAGTACGTTTCAATAATATTTTAATTTTTCGAGCACTAATAAAACGTCAACTTCCGTCTTTTATATACCGAAATGCGAAATTTCATTAAACTACGAGGGAGACAGGCCAGGTGGACAAACGGATAGATTAACAGATATTCTGATGGTTGTGACGAAACTTGAAACGTTCTGTTTTTCACTACTAGCTTTGGGACTGTAAAAAAATTATAATGATAAAAATTTCATAAAAGAATTATTAAACAAATTATAATAAAATTTACAATCGGAGAAGGGGACGTCTATTAAAGTTCTCTAGATACGATTGTATTGAAAGCTCTAGCTCAACGGCTAGCCAGATACCGTAATGAATCGTCCCATTAACCGCAAACAATCTCCTGCCATACAGGGCGACCATTTCATATTTATTTTATAGAATTCCTTAGGAAACCATTGTGAAAAACCAGTCTGCACATATTCAACTAGTGGCGAACTACGACTTCGTTTGCCACCAACACTATAATTTTAACATAAACAGTGCAGGCATACTCACACAATACATATTTACAAATACAATATGTCAAATTTTATTTCTCAGCATTAAACTGAATATAAACGCGGATCTAACTGAACCGGTGCGCTAATAGGTGGATCACATAAACTTCATCCCGCGACCCGCTTCGCTTGAAATAGCAATAGTTTGAGAGTATGTCGAATGTCTGGTCAAACTGTAGCTCAAAATCAGCTGAAATCGTTAAAGTTTGACACTAATATTGCATATATTACTAAAATGTCATATTTAATTAATTCAAAGTTTAAGCTTAATTAGTACATGGTGACAAACAGTCAACTGCAAGAGAATTTGTATAGATGTAAATTCTTAATGTACACTCTTCAACACTATATAACACGCTCAAAGTCTGGATTTTCCGCAAGCCCAAACTATGTTTAATGTATAGTACCTACCCATATTTTAATAAATACCAATCTGACGAAACAAATAAAGATTTTTTATATATCTGGATTGATTTGTCGATGAGCCATCGAAGATTTTTTTTAATCCATTGAAGTATCACATACTAATACTACGAGAGTAAAAAAAATACGGTACCTAATCAAATTACTGCAAGATTAGCTGACACAGGCTAGAAAAATAGTGATTAAATATTGTGAATATTTAAGTACCAATAATTTTATATATAGTCCTATAATGCTTTTTTTTAGAGTAATGAAAAATATTATTTTTTACTTTTTAGTTTATTTGCACACATAGGTCAAGTTTTGAAGCCGTTTTATAATTTTTGGTAAAATTTTATTTTATATTTGGCTTCATCTAGACATATAAACAATCAAAGACTTTATTTTAAATACATAAATCCAAACTTCTTTTAGAAACTAGACGTCATATGTCGATAGGAACAAAAGTATTATACAAAAAAATAGTAAACAAACAAATTTTTATCAATATTATTGACTAATTTTCATCAAAAACGAATTACCCTTTGAATGAGGTTCTCTTACAGAACTTAGACGTGATGTTAAAGGACATTTAATACTGTTCTCAGAATTAAGACGTTAACAGTAAATCATTAGGTACATTGACATTTTCGACTAAATTTATTGTTTTCGTATGTAAATATCGTGATACCCCGACATAGTGATTTAGTTGACGTTAAACAAACAAAAAAATACGCTCACCAAAGTGAATATTTATTGTTGAACTAAAGATCGAAGATTTTGCTTTCAGAAAAATTATGTTTGTTCTGAGAAAACGCCAGGATACTAATAGTTTCTGCTTTTTGACCAATTGGAATACAATTAGATTTCGAGTTAATTTCGTAATCTTTGATATCGAAATCTTTTTAAATATGACTTTTCACTCAATGACAAATAGACGAACCGACAATTTAATTCATTTTATTTTATTCATTTATTTATTTTACGTATAGTAATTACTTTTACGTTAATTTTTGTATTTTGACTTACATCAGAAAATTTCAGTTATATTGTTACGTATTTCTAGAACGAAAAATATGTATTCGTTCACGCCTGGTCAGTTTTCTCAACCACCAGTCGCGGTTGGCTTACCATATTCTGGTACATGGGAAGGTGCGCACTACCGAGTGTCCACGGACCATTTCAATGCTAATTTAATGGCCCGTTCCCATCTAGAGGAACAAATAAATGACTCCTACGACCCACCATTGATTGATATCTTAATAGACGCATTACATTTTGTCTATTACATTGGCTTCTTGTAGACAAGTATTCTAGGCAAGTTAACGGTAGAAACGATTCGGTTATAAAAAACAAGTCGTGCTCGATTGAAGTAAATTTGAGATAGATTCAGGTTTAGTGGAAATAATTATGTATCGAACTAGAGCAGATAGAAAAAATCTAACTGGTCTTTATTTCAACTATAAGATTCACATAGTTCTTGATGGGTTTTAGATACTATCGGTTTTCACTTTAAAATGTTGCTAGAATTGTTCTTTTTGGCACTGCTCTTTTTGTCTGAAACCTCGAAAATAAACGTCAAGTTGCCGCATGCATTGAGCCCTGTCTCCTCTAGTGCTTCGGTTATAGCGCATTTCACTCAGCCCAATTGAACGGGCCGGCGATTAACTTGCGGAACGTTCGAGAATACGTTACTGCTAATGCGATACGATGCTTGTGCCGTCGCACCGCCTCGACTCCATTGTGTTATTGCCTCCACACTATCGCAAAGGCCCTGCTGTTGTTAATAAACCTTACGATACGATGCGTTTGTAAAAAAAAACCAAAGGTAAATTATCGATTATTAAGTTCAATATAGTATATTAAACTCAAAATTGTAGCAAAATATATACACTAAACAATTTTTGTGTTGTAATATTTCGAAATTTAAAATAATATTTTATTAATATTATGCATCGCTAATTGTTTCTAAAACACCTTGCTGTTCAATCCTGTCTTATTTATAGGTAGTTAGTCCTTACCCGAGATGTACATGAAGGACATGGTGAGTAACATCAATAATTGTATCACGGATTGTTAAAAGGTAATTTTTTTAGTTCAAACCTATAAATGCCTGCCTATAAAATTTGAGGGTATCGTTCGCTTTCCCTAAGATTCAATCATCATATCCTAACTTGGTGACAATGGGTCTATATACCCTTACAAGGGAGTATATACCCTTACAAACAAAAAAAGGAATTTTGCCGAATCGATTTACAATTGATGAAGATATCGATATGTATAGATTTAAAAAAAATACATACAAACAAACATAAAACTTCATTCTTTTTGAAATCGGTCGAAAATCGAAGTTCTGAAGTAGATACCTAATGTGCCCTGAGAACTAAGAGACCAGCTAAAGTATTAGATTCCCTAGCAAAAGTTATTCAGTGTGATAGATATAAGAGTTGGCTTCAATAAATAAATAAATAAATAATAAATTAATTAAAAAATGCACATTTAAAGGCAGAGTTATATCTAATCATTGAAAAGATTTAATGAAAAAAAATTTTGTAGCAAGATTTTGGGTATGTTTCTCTATCAGTTATTTATATATTTCTTCTTCTTTCTATGGAAAATCGTTACATATATTCCCAAAGAACATTTAGAATCTAGTACCTATATGATATAATAATAAATTTTATTTATTTATACAAATTAGGTTTTTTTTATAATAGTTCGAATTATAAATTAATGTGATAGGTTAGTATTTTTTGTTATAAATTATTAAATTCTAGTTAAAAAAGTTAATGGAATTATAAAAAACCGGCCAAGTGCAAATCGGACTCGCACACGAAGGGTTCCGTACCACCATACATTATAAAATAAGAGCGCGACGTTAATCGAACTTAACCATCAATCGTTATTATTATGTAATTTAAGAATTATTGTATAAATATATTTCATTTTTATTTCGTTAGTTATTTAGAAGGCGCTCGATTCTCTCTGGCTAATCTGAAAAGTAATAACATGAGTGAACTGATAGCTAGAGACAATTTTTATTACAGATTTTATTACAGTGAGCCTTTGACTTTTAGTATCGATTGTGATGAGAATAAGCTCTGCAAAGGAAAACGTAAATTTATAGTACCTAGTAATACAATGTAGTTTTATATATATGTTTAAAAAAAATCTTTTACAATAACATCACAAAGATAAAATGCAACTAGTTATCACTTATTATGTAAACGCTATCTGTCATTTTCTATGGAAATTTTACAAAAATTTACTTATAAAAGTACATTTCATACATTAATCTATTACTCGTTAAATAATACAGTCTAGCTAGCTGTGATAATTGTCCTTTTAACTAGGTTATTTATATTCCTGTCATAATTTTTTTCCACATATCCAAAAACAACGGTTTAGCTGGTGTGCGACATGACTCTAAAAAAATTAGGACTTTAAAAGTATATATCTCAACAACTGTTGACCTAAAATAAAAAAATTGTTAGAAACCTTTATATCATTTTTTAAGACCTATCGTTTGGTACCTCTCGCGTTAATATACGATGATTTTTTTTCGTATTTCAGTTACAAGTATGGCGACCTACCCCAAAAAAAATTTTCTCCTTAATTTCACTACGTCGTTGTGTAGCGATTCATAGATTGTACCTACCTTCCAAATTTCATCTATATATTGCCAATAGTTTCCGAGAAAAACCACAGATAGACAGACGGACGAACGGACATGACGAAACTATAAGGGTTCCTTTTTTGCCATTTGGCTAGGGAACCCTAAAAAGGAAGTTGTGTTTTAAAATTTCTAATAAGTTTTATTATAGTTATGTTTTTGAAGAATGTTTCTACGTTAGATTATAATAATTCTGATTTTATGTGTGCAATTGATTTTCAATTGCATTGTGACTTATACCTTTATAAAATTACCTAATGACAAGATATAATAAAATTATGTATAATTAGATTAATTACATCTTTAACAATAAAATAAGACTTGTAAAAGGGCGCACCAGCTCGCTTCATCAAAGCAAAAGACCATGCCAATATTTTCTGATATCGGTGCTTCTAATGTTTAAGCAATGGAAAAAACACTCTTGTGAGCGTATGCATGTACTTATTTCAATGCCTTAATTAAAAGTTATAATACTAACGTGTTATGCCTTTAATTATTGGCACACCTGCAAAGTATAATTATGTAACCACAAAATGAAAACTATTTTTTACGGCATAGCGAGTTAGTGGGGCCTCATCACGAGAGTGAATACTGACAGAGTCCGATCTTGTTTTGGCCGTGGTAAGAGTCAGTGAATTTCTCGTAAAAGTCGCGTTAGACGGGCGTCGTTTGCTCGGGCGTAATGCGACAGTTAGTAAGCATGACCCGGCAGCCACACTCCGCCGAATTAAATATGTAGAGAGAGAAAACCGAATGAGTTCGTCGGTAGGTATATTAATGAGACACTTGCACTCCCTGATAGAGCCGGCTGGTTAACGAATCTTAGCTTAAAATAGGGGATGCTTTAATTATCAATCGAAGAATATAATCAATTTAGTTTATAAGGAAAATGTTAATCACTCTGTTGCCAAAAATTTACTCTTATATGTCGACAGATAATTTGAATGAAATAATAAGCTTCTTCTCGTTCTGAATATTTACATCTAAATCAAAGCATCAGTCTTAAACGAAGTATTAAATAAATCCAACTATTACAAAGAATTCTTAAAAATGAGTAAAGAACTGTCGTTTAAAAAATCGATAATTTGATATTGTGTAACAATAAATACATTTTCGGAGTTTTATTATTAAGTGACACGTTACGTATATAGATAATACTTTGTAAGCATGTAAATGCAAGTTTTGTAAGGGACTAGACTAAGCGCGGGCAAAACCCGTACTATTTGTACATTCGCTAACGAAATTGGGAAGATCTTATTATCGGCTGCGACGAGAAAATGCCTGACGGAAAAGGAAAAGCCAGTACAGTCACCGTTCGATTTTTAATTAGCACCCGAGGATAGCGTGCGTGACCAGAATGTGCCAGGACTTGTCGTTTCGTAATAAAACCTCGTATAGACGGTAATCTAAGTCTATCAGTCTCTATTGCGTTGCTAATTCATTTGAATAGTGTAATGTTCAGGGAAATGTGTTTTATAGGCACATCTTAGATGTCAGAATTATTAAACAAAACGAAAGACCATACGTCATCGCAAGGAATCTAATTTTAATCAACATTTCCTTCGATTAACTTACCAACCGTGTGATACCTGTAAAGTATCTAGGAAGTTGTTTCACATAGAACGGCGCGTTATGGGTGCGGGTCCCGTCACGCGCGTCAGTGACGTCACTCACAAGCGCGGGCGGCCGCCGGCGACCTCTCGCACAAACAGTTAAAAATAAATAAAGCAGCGCTTTGTGAGCGCTTTCTTTACTTTGCCTTTCCGTCTCGACGGACGCGGCCCTCCCTTTGAACCGGCAGCTTTTAATTCGCTTATTTTGCGAGCGGAAAATTGCAAATGTGCTAAGCCGAATTAACTTTGCAGCGAATGTGTGCAGCTTGCAAGCGTCAGTTTTGTGCATTATAAACTGTGAGTTGCACGGTACGGGCATACAGTGCTGCCCCTTTGGCTTTGTTCTGTTCAAATTGATCGGGATGTTTTTATAACTAAAGTAAAGGTTAGAAAACCTTTTCATAGAGAATGTTTAAGTTAGAACAGAATCGTAGTAACGGTTACAAACACCTGTTGCCATCCAAACGTAACGTGGTAAACGCCACTGCTTAGAATAAGGGATGAATCTCCCTTTCAAAGGCGATAGATAAAGTTTAAGGATTAGTAGAAAAGTTTTATGTAAAGTGTGATATAAAGCCGTAAATCTACCAACGTCGTTTTCGCTCGCCTCGCCCTCTGGAACAGCATGAAATAATTTCGGGGGCCTTGAACAAGAGTCAAATTTGACTCTCACTGGCGTTTTACGGCAGGCACTCGAACGCACGCTGTAACCACGCGAAGATTGACAAACGTGTTATTATAAACAAATATATTTCATGTTGCCTCCGGAGGACACGCCTTCATCACTACATGATATAAGCGATTATACCATTCAACAGGTCTTAGTGTTGCAAATACTCTTATATAAACAATATCTTATTAGATTACGGAAAGTCTTATGGGAATGTAGTTAATTAATCAACACCCCTAAGAAAGAAGAAAGAAAAACTGATGCCTGTATCGCCTCAACACCTACCTATCAGCGACAGCGAGATAACGGCGTATAACAAAAATATTAGACATTTATTTCTAGGAAGGTGCCGGTGACGAATGGCCGTCACGACGCGGATGGATGCCGACAGTTACTGGTGATCACTGACGCGATATGCTACAGACGCCGTGATTACTTGCGAGATATCAGCAGTCAGGAAGCTAGATAATGACGCGTGAGTGAGATATTTGATGCGCTCGACGCGACGCTACGATTGACAAACGCAAATCTCGTGTAACTTGCAATTTGATTCAGTAATACTCATGAATAATGACAACATTTACTGTAACTAGACAAATGTTGGGTAATCACAAATCACAACAAGACTTTCTCTAAATAGACCAATAAGCAAAGGAATTTGATATTGGTCTAATAAGTTGTGTTTCGAGACAAATCGCTTTATAAGTCCCCTTTGTTATGTGGTTCAGAGAACTTTACGTCCACCTGCATCGCAGTGCAATATCAATCCATCTGACGACGGGGTGTGGGAAGTAAGTCTACCTCTCCCCGACTGGCCGCACGGTGAAGGGAGAAAGTGGGCGAAGAAGGGAGGCCGTCACGTCACTCTGAAAATCGCCGCCGCGAACTTTCTGCGCTTCAAAGCGATCGACGCTGCCCGATAGGAGTGAACAGATGGCAGAGACTCACGAATACGTAATCATCAAAGGTCCATTCAGTATTACCTTTTGACTTTTAAAATTTTATTCTTGGAATGTTAATGAACGATACGTGATACATTTTTAACATTCAATATTTTGGAACGGTAAGTATTATATAGCATGTGAAACCGAGAAAAACATGTTTAAAGTTTTGTTTAAAGTTTGACGATCGCTTAGCCTAGTGGGTAGCGACCCTGCCTACGAAGCTGGAGGTCCTGGGTTCGAATCCCAGGTCGGGTCAGTATATATATGATGGATATTGATACTGGTACCGGGTCTTGGTTGTTATATGTATGTATGTGGTGTCTTCGTTTGGTACCCAATACACAAGCTAATGCTTATTTTGGGGCCTGGACGTTGTTGTGAGGTATACGTTATTATTATATTATTATTATTGTTATTATAGTTTCATTTTTATCATTTTTTAACACTTTTTGTATAGTTCGGTAAGCTTTATACGCTCTATAAGTTTAGACTACGTTCAGTGTTTATTTATTTTATTTATTTATTTATTTCAACACAAAATTTTTTGTTACATTATTTAACACATGCAGATTCTATGTCTACGGATAGGTAAGAAATAATTACTCTATGAGATCCGGAAAGCGCTCGCATTAAACCAATATTGTGTTGCAGTAGCAGCCCAAAAAGACCAAGGCCTGTCAGGGCTAACCACTTACCCAAACATAAATTGAACATAAGTGAGCGTTCGGTACAGCAATCATTAAATTCGCGTTTGAAATGCTTGAAAGAATCATATATCCTTATACACCTAAAAATATACATAAATACACCCTCCCACTCACAAACACACCCTCACTCCTATATATATACATATACATACACACATACTCATAAATACATATATAATACAATCACATATATACAAAAACTATACTAATAATATTATTTGATTAAAGTAATATATAGTTTCTTAAATTCATAATATCCAATATTTACTAAGTAGTTTTTTACTTTGGTACTTAATACTTTAAGCTGAGTTGGTGCAACCACTGCCACATCTCTAAAATTGTCTATGTACTGTTGGGCGTCAGTGGGTAACATCTCATGCATGCGCGGAGCAATAGAAGAAAAATATCTGCGTGCAAAATCTGTGCGTCTAAACGGTATTACGTATGTACTGGTTGAGGTTGCTCTGAGATTTCGAATTTTTTTATTTATTTGTATAACATTGACATGTTTCGCAAAATGCATGATAACTTGCCAAATGTATATCTGTCTCACTGTCAACAAGTTATATGATCCAAATAATTGATCTGTGGGAAACATTCTGGGCTTCCGTTTTACTATTTTTATATTTAATTTTTGTGCTCTTTCTAGTGTGTCCAGTAAATGAGAAGCACAACTGCCCCACGCTGTTATTCCATATAATAATATGGTTTGTGTGAGCGCAAAGTATAAAGCCATCAATGTAGCATCATCCAGAATATTTCTTAAATCGTAGTAAATGTAAGACAGTCTCTTTATTTTAGCAGTAATGGCCGCTATATGCACATTCCATCTAAGATGTTGATCTATTTCCACTCCCAAGTATCTCACGCAGTTCGTTCTATTAATTGCCATGCAGTTACAAGTGGAGCTGTTGCGATTATTGCTTGTGTGTATTTTCAGTGTCACCTCCGTCACTGGCAGTCCAGACTTAGTGCATCCAAAGCACATGAAATTTATTTTTTCCTCGTTTAAAGACAGCAGATTTCTATCAAACCATTTTTTAGCACATTCAAGACCTTGTGAGGCTTTTTCCGCACTTTTGTCCCAGGAATCTTCTGCAAAACTAATGACCGTGTCATCGGCAAAGCACAACGTCTGTGCGTTGGGGAGAAGAGTACATAATTCATTCATATATAATATAAAGAGTATTGGTCCCAACACATTGCCCTGAGGCACGCCGAAAGAAAGGCACTGATTCTCACTGAGAGTATCGTCTATACGCACCACCTGTGTACGATCTGATATATAACTTTTGAACCACTCTAGTGACCTACCAACTATGCCACAACCTTCCAACCTTTTAAGTAAGATCTTATGGGATATAGTGTCAAACGCCTTTGCTAAATCAATAAATACAGATATCACTTTTTTTCCTTTGTCAATATTATCGATTACGTATTTAGAAAGTTCAGCTATAGCATCATTTGTATTTTTGCCCAGACGAAACCCATATTGAGCATTGGACAGCATTCCTCCAGTGTTCAAGTAATGATATAATCTACATTTTACAACTTTTTCTAGTATTTTTGAAACAGTAGACAGCAAAGAAATGGGCCTATAGTTGGACAAGTTAGTAATAGTTCCTTTTTTATAAAGTGGTATTACAACTGCTTTTTTAAGTAAATTAGGGAATTTGCCTGTTTTTATGCTCAGATTTACAATATGTGTTATACAAGAAACTAAGTATTTTTTAAATGTCTTTGTAAATTTACCGGAGACTATCCAGACCACAAGAATTGTTATATTTAAGGGTGTCTATAATTTTGGAAATTTCTTGTTCAGTAGCAAGTCTCAAATAAAACGATGTTTCTGGAGGCACCAATGATAATGCAAGTGCAAGTTCGTTTTCCGTAGTTTTTAAGTTATTAAGATGATTTGTAACTAAATTCCTGCCCGTGTTGACAAATAAAGCATTGAATGCATTAGCAACTTTATGCTTGTTGTTCTCAACTCTTATAACAGACCCATCAATTTCTATGTCTTTAATTTTTTTTAACTTTTTTGATTTCCTGCCAGAAATTTCATTTATCAGCGACCATGTAGCTTTGGGATTTCCATTTATATTTTTGAATTGTTTTTTATAATATTCGTTTCTAGCTTTTCTAATTGTCAGATTGTATATTTTTCTATACTTCATATAGTCTTCCTTAAGTACTGTATTATTAATATACTTTTTATATATTGCATGTAGCTTATTTTTTTTCCTAATACAGGACAGCAAACTCTCGGTTATCCATGGTTTCATAATTTTTCTTTTATGGGGTCTAACAACTTGACAGTAGTAGTATTTGTGATATGATTATTAACTATTTTCGTGAATGATTCTATTGCATCATCAACATCACTGGCATAGTATATTGCACTCCAAGGTTCACGGGAAATATTTTCAGATAACTTAAAATAATCGATTTTTTGATATAAAGTAATAAGTGAAACTCTCGCCAAAGAAGGAATGACATTTTCTATTTTACATATAACAGCGGAGTGATCTGTGACGGAAGCATCATAAACAATACACTTCAAGTCATAATTCTTATCGACTCTATGCATTATATGATCAATGCAGTTCATATCATGGGTTGCTTTATTAATACCCACTTTTAGGTGACGAAAAGCCATTACTTCGAGGTACTCATCAGACTGTGGATGGCTACTGTCAATAATGTTTATATTCGTATGACCTATTAACAATAAATTCTTATGTAACTTACTGTTTTTTAGTATTATTTCAAGTGATCCCAAAAACAAATCGATATTATGGCTCGATGGTGATCTATAAATTGCCAAAATAGACGTATTACAGACATTTATTTGAAGACAGTTTGCTCCTAAAATTTTGACTTCATCGTAGGTAAATTCAAGATCATCTTTTACAAATACCACAACACCATCATTTTGAATAGGGTTAATCATAGTATGTACAGATGAATAACCTAATAATGTTTGGTTTGGAATTCTATTTTTTATCCTACATTCTGTCAACAAAATCACATCAAAATCAAGTGTACACGTAGAATGTACGCATTATGTAAATTTATTATTTAATATTACTTGTTTTAGTATATAATCAGTTAACGTTTATTTATGAAAATTTTGTACATTTTTGTAAGACTTTGAATGAATAAATCCTAATTATTATTATAAGATTAATATTATTGCACCTATTTACGCTACATACTTCTTTTAAAAACCAAACTCTTAGTTGATTTCTTTATGAGGGATAAATAATGCGCATTCGGAAAACTGGACTGAGTTACTTCGTTAGTATGAAAACTAAACACGGAAGCGCATAAGACGCTCCGCACGGAAACTTCGCACAATAAAATGAAAAACCTCGTTTCACCCGTGGAAAGTATTCTCAGAAAGTTTATTTGCTCCAGTGCAATCGCTCCGTCTTCCGTCTGCTCGCTGCAGCAATATCAATCCATCTGGCACGGCCCTGGCGCTAGGGTGGGAACGGAAGCAGGGATGAGAGGGTGGGAAGTGTCACATCACTGTCTTAAATGACTATCATGGACGCACTAAAGCGAGAGCTGCCGCCGTTGAGCGAAGACGTCTACAAGTCATGTATTAATCTAGTTTTATTTAATTTTCTGGGAATACCTTCAAAAATGTGAATTACGAGATATACAAAAAAATGTGTATGTTACAAAAAACAAAGTCTTAGATAACGAGCAGGCAAATAAAAAAAAAAATTATTTTGCCCAAAGGAGTACAGATTACAGAAATATTTTCACTTGCTCTTCCAATCATCGCTCGATATCAATCATCGATATTTTAGATCACTAATATGCATGAAACTTTCCTAAAAAAACAAATGATACCTAGTATGCATTAATCAAGTGTAGGTACTTACACAGTGTTGCTGTTAAGGTATGCCTCATTGATGTTTTCGGCTGTTATGTGGTGACTATATCAAATTACTGTATTGTGACGATTTGTCACAAGAATTGGGTAGCGAATAATTTTCAATAATTTTCAAGTGTTTGTTTGAATAATGTTCATGTGTTTGTTTTTCAAATATGATACGGTTTTGCAGGATCGTCCGGCGCCGTTTTCTATGAGAATATATGACATTAAAATAAATGTGATAATGGCTAAAATAAATATGTGCCATATAGTGACGGCATTTGTGGAACACGCTCCATGCATTTTCGCTCATCCTCCTTCGATGGGAATATCCCGGAATCTAGTATGCAGGAGAATGACCGAACCTTAAGCTGATATAAGGATAATACGCTTGTTAGAATAGAAATAATTAAGTCAAGATATAACGTCAAGTATGTAAAGAAGAAAAAAATTAATTTTCATTTATATTTATCGAGAATATTTTATATATATATAAATATTTCTGGAAATTATAAAAAAATATTAATATTTATTCTTGGTGTTATATGTAAGCATAATAAATAAACGAGGACTACGTCAGGAGTTCTACTGTCACGTTATTGTACCAATATTTTTTATATAAACAGACTTAAAACAAACATTTTAATCTTAATCGGAAGTTAGTACCCATTTGCGCATTCAGCCTCTATTAAACGAGATCAAAGTTAGTAAGGTCGTCAAGACGACAGCTGTCTCAAACACGTCCCGGGCCGCTTGTCTCTCGGAAATTCTGCGCAGCAAGCCGACACGCTCGCGATGACAACTTGCACTGGCGCGTTATCAAAATGCAGTCGCCGTTGACGTTTGCTCTGCACTGTCCTTATTATCGTAAGGAAGTTTTGTCGTGGAATTAATGTTGGATTTTGATTTAAATTAAGCTTAAGACGTCAATCATTATTTATAAAAAAGTGATTATAATCGTTTCAAGTTTTTAAGGTTATGTTCACTTATAAATAAGAAAAGCAATCCAAAAAGATATTTAATTATTATCATACCATACCATCAGCCCATGAATACCCCATTGCAGGCTTAGGCCTTCCCTCGAGATAAGAGGATTTGGAGGTTCATCCAAACGCAGCTCCAATGCGAGTCGGTGGAATTTAACGACTGCCATTGATGGCAACCGGGACCGTCGGCTTAACGTGCTCTCCGAGGCACAGAGTCGACGATACTTACGTGCACAGGTTAGAAATCACTCATTGGTACATACCCTGGGATTCGAACCACGGCCTTTTAGACAAGAAGCAAGCTCGCTACCACTCGGCTATCACGACATATTAATTGACTATTAATTTATAATAATTTACGAAAATTCGTGTGTGAATATTGCAATCCGTTTTCCGATTAGTGTTTACAACCAATAAGTGTTTTTTTTTTGTGTAGGTACCTAATTCCATTTTATATTATCAGTTCAGACTTTGATTTATTTGAAACTAAAATGGCAACTATGCAATATTTTCAATTTGTAATGAACAGTTCATTTATTAATTTTTTTAGTAGATATATTTTGTTAATGATACGAGAAAACGTATGTTAGTCAGATTTAATTTGCTGGACTTTACCATAAGCCACTGCAGTTAAATTCAAGCAGTAGTAAAAGCTAGTCACAACACAAGCAATCTCTAGCCCGATGTTGAACTGACGTGAGACGCAAACTCCACTGACACCACGTCACCCCGTAAAGTCGTGGAACTGCCAGACGCGATTGCTTTTATTGTTAAGCAAACTATTAACTATAATGTCAGAATTGGTAACTTACCTGAATTTTAGTCACTTTTAATTTAAACCTGATATTTCTGTTTCAGTTATATAAGAAATGAAATGGTATTAATAATAAGCTTAATAAACCTTGAACCAATTGGAGGTCCCTGCCTTCTCCTCTAACTTACTCGCGTGAACGTATATGTATGTAGGTAGATACGTATAATTAGGGGTAAAATGTAATTGAGTTCAGACATTACCCTAAGGTTTACCGAACGTTAGCTATATTTGTTTAAATAAAATTTAAATTTAAAAAAGGTTTGCTATAAAAAACTAACATTTCAGGTATACCGAATGTTAGGAATAGCGACCCTGCCTACGAAGCTAGAGGTCCCGGGTTCGAAACCCAGGTCGGGTCAGTATTCATATGATGAATATTGATACTGGTACCGGTTCTTCGTTTTTATATGATGTGTTGTCTTCGCTTGTTACCCAAAACACAAGCTAATGCTTAGTTTGTAGACGTTATTATTATTATTAGGAAGATTTCTTTAAAAAAATTCGCTTCAAAAAATTTTATTTCAAGTCTGAAATTTATTTTCAAGTTTATTAATTTTAAAATATGTGGAAAATTAATAATGCTATTAGACGTTGAGTGTCAATAGAAATACCCGTCTAGAATAAGTTCTATACTAGACTAGAACTATAAATTAATATAAATGAATTGGCATTGAACGCAGTCTTAAGATGAGGCTCCGTAGCAGACGTCGAGGCTGCACCAAGCGACGTCAAAGCTGGCACGGAACGAGCGTGTCACTAGCTCTGCTCTCGCAGTTCCCAACGCTACGCGACGAATAGAATGTGAACTGTGAACTATAATTTGATATTATATTATTTAAATGAATGTAGCGATGAAGTGATGAGCTACTTATTAAAGTTTTAAAATAAATTTTGTCGTCATTATGGCAAAGCCCATGCATCTGTGAATGAATGCATCGTACAAGTATATCCGTAGTTCGAACAATATTTATATGTATGTAAATACACATGTAACAATATTATAGTATGAACCCATTACTGGCCAATGGCTAGTAGTTTAAGTACTTATAACTATCTATTAATGTAATGCGCTGTGTGGTTCGCTGTGAATATATTAATAATAATATCATAATAATAATTTAACATAGAACATTGTTACTCGTTCATTATCTCCAATCACACAATATCGACACACGTTCTTTGGAGTACAGGTAGGGTATCTTCTGTGTAGTATTCCCAACCTGGCACTGTCTGCGTGGTAGGTCGGGTGCGCAGGTGTCTGTAT
Source organism: Luffia ferchaultella (assembly GCA_949709985.1). Lineage (NCBI taxonomy): Eukaryota > Metazoa > Arthropoda > Insecta > Lepidoptera > Psychidae > Luffia > Luffia ferchaultella. The sequence continues at coordinate 25,313,327 of OX453244.1, read as the reverse complement.
GCAGATTCGGATCTCACTAAGAAAAAATTCAAATATGCTTAAAAATTCGCAACTAAATCTATATAAAAATAGTTTAGTAAAATTAAATATTTTAAAATTATTATTGTTTTATTTGTTATTTTAGCTAATTTATTTTTATGTTTGAATATAAATTTACTCAAAAGAAATATTTGTCAATTAAGATTCACACCCACGCGAACTCTGAACGCGAACCAAGCGGTCAATCGAGCATGTATGATCATAGTATGATTTACGATCATAACTAACTTACTGAAGATCTAGCTTCTAGATCTAGAAGATCCAATATCACACGCGCAACCCATTCGACTGCACTAATGTGACGGCCCTGACGTCCATCGATTGTGCGGCTGCAAGGGGTGAGGGTGAACTGGGAGATGCTTACGGGCGAAGTGGAGGTGGAGGCGTACGTGGGGTGGGGGGGAACCTTTAAAAACAGAGAGAACGTCTCCGCGACCCGATGCGTCTCCGACCGGCCGTCGATTACTGCATATGGTATGGTCGGCATACAATTATAACAATTTGGAAATATACAAAGGTCACATATTATTTACGTAATAAATTGTGAACAAAGCACAGAAAGATTTTTGTCAAATATGTGTATTATTCAATACTAGCTGCTATCTGCTGCTTCGCCTGCGTGAACTAGAAAATTACACTATTTAGTTCACGGTTTCCACCCTATCCTGAAATATAATTGAGAGAATTGTTCCCTGTTTAGTCCCTACATAAGAAAGCGTGATAAATTTATACCTTAGATTAGACCCTGGGTTACTAATAAATTACAAAGCATTAATTGAAATCGGTTCAGCAATGTTTGAGTTTATCGCATACATACCAAAAAATACGCCTACAGACAAAATAAGTTGCAATTTAGATTAGAACTGGGTTACGACAATAAATTACAAAAAGTTTTATCGAATTCGGTTCAGTAGTTTTTGAGTTTATCGTGTACATACAAACAGAAAGACGAAAAAAATATATATATTGTTTTAATTTCTGTATCATCTATATAATCGGCAAAAATTATTGTTTTGGAAAAATAACTCTTGTACAGGATTGTCATCGTTCTAATTTTAGTAATGAAATAAAAAAATCATTGGTCGAAACGCCTATGGCAGGTATCGAACTCACGATCTTAGTATGAGGGTGCTTAGCCACTCGGCTACCACAGATATGGATATTAAGTTGATTAGTACTTTTACCGCCAGTAGTTTGTACAAAAATCACTTGACATGTTATAATAAATATATTGCGGAGATGGATCTGACCTGATCGCAGGTCGGAGTTCCTCCTTTGGAATTGGGGATCCCTGGTAACGGCGCGGGGGAGGGGGCGATAGCTCTACCTCTCGACCGGCGCTGACCGGCGTCCGCTTCGTGCATCCCTGTTCGTGCACACTCCACCCCAGCAGGCACCGCTTACACCTTCTTGACCCCGGCGGTAGCAGCGAAGGAGTTAAGGCGGCAGCGAAGAGGTTAAATGAAACACGGGGTCCACTTCGAAAGAAAATGAGTGCTCGGCTCGTGTTCTACGCTAGTACATAATGCTTTTTAGACTATCTGTTTGAAAACGTTGCCAACAAAATTTGTAATAAATACTATCTGTAGACTAGAACTAATAGAACAATAGCATTCTTGCGTAAAAATAGTAAATACAATAAAAAAAATTGTCTCCGTATTTCAATAATTACAAAAAACTCCGTCGTCAGCACTTCTAATACTAACTGGGCACAGACTCAATTTTATACGCCCGATTTTGCTGTCGGTACACCAGAAAGGAGAAACACGCGAGTACAATAATACAACATTCGTTATTTTTCGCCACCTCCCTGTCGCGTATTGATTAGATTTCTCCAAGTTGGAAAAATAAAACTTTTAACAAGTACTATACATTTTTATCGTATCGTGTCGTGATAGCCCAAAGCGCAACGAATCTGCCTCAAATTTATAAGGCCCCGTAGGGACATGATTCGAATCCGGGCGTGTACCAATGAGTTTTTTCTGACTTAAGTACATTAACTGTCACTGACACCGTGCCTCGGAGAGCACGTTAAGCAGTCGGTCCCGGGCGCTGTTAGTAGATGGCGGTCGTTACAATCTCCAACCCGCAGTGGAACAGCGTGGTGGATTTAAGCTCCAAGCCTAAGCCCCTGCAGTGGGGTGAAAATGGGCTGGTGAAGATGATGAAGATGAAGATGATGATACATTTTTAGGGTTCCGTGAATACGACTTGAAAAAAGGGAACCCTTATAAAATCACTCCGGTGTCTGTCTGACTGTCTATTACAACCTATTTTCTCCATAACTATAATACAATACAGATATGATATAACAGAATACATAATACAGAGTTTGATAACTCAATCACGTATGTATAGCGTAAATAAAAGAATTTGAAGTTTAGGAGATAAATTAAAAAATCTAAAACAACTTCTCTCGAATGCATCGTGGTTACATATCAAATGAAAGGGTTTAAATTACGAGAAGTACAAATGTATTTCTTTTATGAATGGTTAATGATCTATGGTTTAAAACATATTAAAGGAAATGTATACGACAAGTGAAAATTTCCTCTCTAAATAATAATTTTATTATGTGCAGGTCCCCATATCATAAAGTTTACTTAGTGTGGAGATTTAAGGAACATCTTTAAAAGTGTTACTTTACCTTTTTCTAATATTAAAATTGTAAATATAATTGGCGAATGCCAAGAAATCTACTTTTTTATTATGTTTTCGTAGCGTAAATGCTTTACAGTTACCACATGGAAGTAGTTTTAATTAACTGTCTAGAGATTACTTTTTTAAAATGAAATTAAACTAAAATAATGTATTCCAAAACGTGCTTTTAACGAATAGGTATTCTTATAATTCTAAAAGAAATCAATTGATGTCCTTATTACCTAGAATTAGCGAAATAATTTAATACGTTTTTTCTCTATAGAAACAATTTACTAAGTAGATGACGCGGTTGCGTGATTTAAACCAGTACGAAGTCGTGCAAATTAAAATGGCGAGTTGTACTCTGCTCTGCACCCACCTTGCCGCTTTATGTTAAATTTTATATATTCTTCATAATTGCGGTAATTTAAGTACATTTACTTTTCTTACGTACAATTTCTTACTCAAAAACGTAATAGTTTATATATATTTTGATAGATCAGAATATAAATTAGAAATGTTTAGTTGTTGCACTTTGGTCAACAGTTGTTTAGCAGCAGTCACTTGGTTTCATGTGATAACTTATTGATCAATAGTTAGACGCAAAATAGAAATATAGTTTGTGAACATATATCAAGTCTTAGTGAGTGTCAGTCAGTATTCATTGGTGTGAAATCATTTGTGGCGTTGAGTACAAAGGCTATTTGTGAAAAATGTTTTGCCTTAGTTTTTATTTAACAGTTAAGTCGATTAACACTAAAATATTCATATCGTCGACTACACAAAGCTTACAAATAGGTCACGAAATTTGCCAACATTACAAGCATACACAAGCAATACTTAATCAAAGTCATTCGCAAAGTAAAGTTCTAGTAAGAAACCAGCTCGCCGTAGCCAAAAGAAACGCAATGCACAAATCGTTTAAACTGCGGGCCGTCTGCAATCGAATAACTTTTGCCAATATTAATTTACAAATGACTAACATTTAAAGTAACTAGCTGGTATTCATGTTTCTGTCGAATTGCAAAGTGATTGCCAGCAATTTCTAGGAATTCGAAGCTGTCGCCCACCGCTGTAACCGTACGACGTGGAGTTAATTAAACCGGTGAAAAGTTGCAGATTTAAAACGCAGCTGAAGGGAGACAGGCTTCCTGTATCGGTTGAAAGAAACAATCGCATCGAAGCGAGCTTTAATACCTACATACTGCCTGAAGCACAACGTTTCAGTTGAATTTCCTTTTTGACGGATACATGTATTCTCTATACTATCTTCGATGCGTGGCGGTCTACTAGCTTCTCAATCCTATCGCTAGTCATGGCTAAATGTGATTAATTTGTCGACGAAAAATTCGCCATATTTGAATATTCACCAAAATTGATGTGTGATAAACATTTTTGAAAGATTAAATTAATTTAATAATTGAAAAAATAGAAGATCCGTTAAGATTTTTATGAACTGAATAAATATATTTTTTTAATTTTAAATTGTATAATTTTTTAGACTTGACTCAATTAGATTCTTTTGATGTCACTCTCTGTTAACATAAATGCATATCAATATAATAGTATTAAGTGTGTATCTCATGTTTCAAATTCAGGCACGTTTTCAACGATCTTTGTAATTTTGACAGATTTGTGTTTAAAGTTCAAATGCTTGAATTTGGTTAGAACGTATTGGAAGTCGCCAAAATTGGTCAGTCAAGCACAAACCTCTAGGTTTCAATCCCGGCATGGGTTCATAATTTTATTTATACTAAAAATGTTACCTAAAGCCGATTAACTATTTGGAAGTTCTTACGATTTGTGACTTTACAGCTATGAGGGCCTAGACTATCTCCCATGACACCAAATTTTAATTTAGCCCTTATCGTAGGGCGAGTATTAAGATATTTGCATTTCAAAAAACAAATATTACGGTGATTGGTTTGTTTGGCTGTAAAAACACTACAATACGCAGGAATTAAAATCCTATACAGTTAACTTTGCAAATGAAAACTCGTCCACTAGAATAACCTAACAAACGTTTTAGCCTGCGATTCTTTTTATTTTATTGTGACTGTTTAACCCAAAGTTTAATTTGAAAAGTTGTTTGCTGTTGTGTAATTCGACCAGCCGTGTCTTCCTTGTTTGTACGTCTCCTCAGTCGCCGATAATAAGCTGCACTTGTTTTTTATGGGTGAAAGTTTGCGCCAAATCGTTAGTGTCGCGGCCGCGCTCAAGGTAGACAGACTTTTGCAGTTTCATATATGATTTTTTTGACTTAAACATAACTTCGACTTTCCATAAAAGACAAACTGAATAATACCAATATATTCGTTTCGGAAATAGCAAGACGTTAGACAACTTCACTTTAGAGGCACTATCTTAGGTTTGTGGGTTTTTCGTTGTTATGATAAACTACTATAAATAGGTTCAATTTTAAAAACAAGTTCTGTAAGCGCCCCAATTATTCAAGAGTTTTCGGTCCTGTTACACGTGCACGTTTAATCTCAGTTGGCGTTTTCAGATTAAGTTTTAACAAGTCTGGTCCACAGATCAACGGGGTCACCCATTGTGCTTTATCGCCTAGTCGAGGCGATCGTTCTAATTATAACACTGTCAAATGGCATAGTCATGTTAACTTAGTGAAGGATCGGAGTACTAGGCGCCTCACAGTTTTGTTGTTCATAATATTTTCGAACGCCTAGCATAGGTAAGTTTAACCAACTAAATTGCGTAGGCGCCTAATACTGTAAATCACTCCTAAGTATTTCAATTCGAACCATCGCTCGATTAGGCGATGATACGATGCATAACCCAGCAGACGTTATGTAGTCAGTTAAGAAAACTGGGCGATGTGAATGACTGATCGAACATACAGATACGGACACAGAAAATAAAAACATTGAAAACGCTGCAGATCAGATATTTGACCAAAATAAGTCGATTCGCTTAAACCCGACTGCTTTCTGTTACAGTATATTAAATAAAAAATTTGTTCTCCATACGAGATAGGCCTCACTTACGCGTTATTGGATATCGAAGTTTGCAAAAAAATAAACGGGTCACGAGTTTATAGTGCTATATTATTAAGTCTGATCTTCTGCCCCGCGTGCGGTGTCGTTTTCATAAATATTTTAAAACAGCGAAATCAGGGAGGGTCTTGACGATCGGGACGAGGGGCATGTGTGCTCTCCGAGGGCCGCCAGGTACGCAATATCGGCTGAGCCCTATCGCGGCCCGACGAGAAGAAATCAAATTACGGATACAATAAGGCGGGTGTATTTACATAAACACGCGTTTTATTTGGGCGGGCGACGTCGCGGCGCGGGCGGACGGCGGTCGGCAATAACAACAACGGCTGTAGTCCGCCACTCCACGAGCGACGAGGATGCGCTGCTGTTTTGTTTTTCTTTTCGATTTACAATCCTCTGTCATCAGTACGAATAGTGATCGGTCGGTTTATTATCCTGAAGCTTCAGCAGTAGTAAGAATTGAATCCGCATGGTTAGAGTAAAAGTTGATACGTAAGCAAATTAGTCCATTCACTCTCGATATGAATCTGAAAACGTAACAGATTGTACCTTGATGAGGAAACGAAAAAAATAGTGCATTAAAATCCAACCGTGAACTTTTTGAATTGTTTATATCTCACAGAACGAGCAAACAAATACAAATGCAAATATTTATTAGGTTAAGAAGAAAGTTTTTTCGTATTTTATATACGAAATGAATACTCTTTTTATTTTTTCACATTTAAATAAAGAGTAAATGATGCCGTTTTGTTTAATTATCTATATCCATCTTGTAGGTACTGACATGATCTCGTTGCTGTAGAACGTTTGGGGTTTGTGGTCAAAAAATGCGACCAGTAGTGACAGTCCTCTCTTGATGCCAACCTCACACTACCTAAAGAATTCTGAAGAGAACGACACAAGTGGATTTCTTAGGCTGTAAGATAATAGGGTTATATTATAGTGAATGTGTTAACACTTCTCAGTCAGACACTCTCAACTTTTCCTGAGTGGCTAAAAGTGTGTGCGGTCTGTTATTATCATGATGGAAGACTAAACCCTTTCTTTTGATCGATTCTGGCAGTTTTTCTCAATTGCACTCTTGGTCTTATCAGCAGTTGGCCGTAAATATCTGAATCGATGGTCGTACTTGGCGGTAAATGCTCAAAATAAACGATGCCCTTAGAATTCCACCATACACTCAACATCACTTTATTGCGCGTTAATCCAGGTTTTGCCACAGCCTGTGGAGCTTTGTCGCCCTTTGACCATGATCTTTTGCGTACGTTCTTATCAAAAGTGATCCAGTTTTCATAACCACTGATCAATCTTTTAAAAAATGGTACGCTTTCATTACGTTTTAATAGAGAATTATAAATAAGTAAGCGGTTCATTAGGTTTCTTCTAGTGAGTTTGTGTGGCACCCATATGCCGATCTCGCTTCATTTAACTATGTTTGTGCTACTATTACTGACACTACAATAAATCCATGAAGAGCACTTTTTTTTTATCAATTTGTTTTGCATTTCTTTTCTTTTTTGTAATAAAATTTCAAAATATATGGAATTTCTTCGTTACGTTCATGATTTTTTTTTAGATTAACAGTCGAATATTGGTGAGAAACAATTTCTAATTGTGGTTTTTTTTTCAAATGTAATTGTAATGGTACGTTATTATAACCAACCAGTTATAAACAGAACAACCAAAAAGATTGAATTGACAAACAAAATACGAAAAGACTTTCTACCCAACCCAACATATAAATATTTCAGAACCAATTCTTTTCTTTTTTTTCGGTTAAAAAGCTCTACAAATTCGACGGCCATCGATGGGTATGTGAGGCGGCCGAGGTGTCGGGCTCGCCGCGACATCTCTCAATAGCGGATTCCTGCCCGATATTAAATCCACTTCATTCAGTGAAGAATTCCGGTGGAGTCCCAACGCTTATGGCCCGAGCCCTAGACAATAAATGCTATATACCCTAGACACCTATACAATATAAGTTATACAGCCACATTTTATAATCCACAGTCAACTGAACGCGAATAATTTCATTCGAACCTTAAGTCTTGCATAAGAACAAAATTATATTTTTTATGAACGAAAAGGACGACTTTTACTGATCAGCTAAACAAGTCGTATACGGTAATAGGTTATTTATTTATATACACATTAAGATATTTAATATTCAATAGAAGATACAGAATATATTGATCTCAAGTTTCGAAAGCAGTAGCAAATCATTTAAATAATCTTCATAAAGAATCGATGAAAAATTATGGTAATTATAAACGGCACGTTGACATCGCGTGCAGACGAACGACGAGAACGCGTGCGAGTTTATTATGTCGTATATATGTCTGTTTAGAAATTCGTAGTGAGTCATATCGGAAAAAATAATCGCCGCCGTATATGAATTGATTTGGTTTTTATACAGCATTTCAAGTTAGTGCATAACGTGTATTATCGTCACATAATAAATTTTTGAAAACCTGCATAACATTCTGACTTACCCTGTATAATGTTACATATAGTGTTATATGTAGAGTGCCGCATCTAGAGTAGCGCATTTAAAATCACTATTATAAGCTAACTCTGGTGTCTGTCTAACTGTCACAGCCTATTTTCTACAAATCTAGCAACGACCAAAGTTGATTTTTGATACATGTACAGAATTTAGTGGCCCAATCAAGTATATCGTGAATATACGAATGCTGATTCTAGGTAGCAAATCAGTAACAAATGCATTAATGCATCATGTGACATGAAACGGACTTGTTATGACAAATATAAATACCTAATTTTTAGGGTTCTAAGGCTTCTCTGTCCATCCGTCCGTCTGTCACAGGGCCGCATCGTCTGAACTGTAATAGGTAGACATTTGAAATTTTTCAGAGTGTGCATCACTATAGCTGCTATACATAACAACAAATAATAAAAATAATTTAAATCAAAAATTAAAGTGAGTTCTTATACAAGAAACGTTTTTTTTCGATGTTTTTGGTGATTGGTGGTTGTTAGATCATTGATTACATTTGAAATTTTCATAAAATATGTACCATGGCCGCTATAAGAACAAATAATAAAAGAAAGTGAAGTTAAAAATTAAAGTGGGTCCTAATACAAGAAACGCGTTTTATTTCAAAAAAGTGAAATAATGCAAACAAAATTTTTTTCAAAGACAAAAATTTACTGAATTTCAATAATGGACCGATTTCTTTTCAATGTATAGAGAACGTTAAAATAATAGACATTTCCTTTCAGACGGGTTAAAAATCTAATACGCCGCGATCGGAGACAAGCGGTTAAGGCAGTTACTTGTGGGCCCGCCTCGCCCGGCAGTTTGCATAATTGGGCAACGAAACATATACTGCACCCGCCCTTATCTGAACGAATGTACTTATGCCGCTCGTTTAAATATTCTCTCCTTGGACAAACTCCGAATCGACTTCGATCGTCATAGTTATAGGAATTTATGTACGTTTGTAATATGGAAAGAACAGCATTCAATCCTCCTTATGCAATATTATATAACTACTAAAATAGTCATAAAACAACGTGGTTTAACACGGAGGTAGTTAGACAGAAAGTAATAGACTGTATGGTGTCTCGAAGTTAAAAGTTCCCAAAGGATACCAATAACCTAATTGTGGTTCGAAATGAATAACGAGCGTAACTCCAAATAGAGAGATGAATACTAGTAGAAGTAACGTATTACTCAAGAAGTGAATTGGAAAAAGTGATACGGGAACAAAAACATATATTGAGCTTGGATTAAATTTTAAAATTTGCCGTTATGGTCATTAAATTTGACAGAAGATTCTAGAATAACCTCTAAATTTTTTTTTCTGTTCACAAAATTACCAGATCTTTACGAAAATTTATTTGACGTTTAAATTGTTCCTGTGACTTTGCGCTGTTTTCCACAGTAAAAAATCAAAGCTAAAACTAAAAACAATTATATTAAGTTAAAGTCGCTACGCCAAATGAAATCGTAATACTCATGGATCAATAAAAATATTAAGACTTTATTTAGTCTAAAATAATGCAATTAGTAAGCATCTGTTCAGTTGACGTCACAAGGATATTTTGTTAATAAATTTTTGGAGAATAATAACTAAAATAATTAAAGACTTATTGTTTTTTGTTTCAAAGGCAAGATATAGATTGGTCTATATTTTCGGAAAAAAATATAAAAACTATGTGTTCAAAAATTTTATCCATGCCCATTGTAAGGACGTTATTTAAGTTAAAATGCTTGGCAAAAGCTAGTATTTATAAAATACAAGTATAAACGGCAATTTACTTATAGGGTAATTAAAATCTGAATAGAAGGTCATCTTTAGTCACCTTCTTCACATCTGACCTATCAATTGGTTGAGTGTTTAAAGACCTCAAATGCAGAACTAAAGGTCGCGGATTCAGTTCCCACTTCCCACCCGGGTGTCTATTTGTTCCGCGTCTGGGTGTAAAATATCTGTAATATGTAAATATTATATAGAATATTTAAGTATGTATATCAGTTGTCTAGTGCTCATAATACATGCATAAGACACTAACGACACTAACGACAGAAAAGAAATGTAGATATATACGTTCTGCTACCTACTCGAGCCGGGGCGAGTCGCTAGTGTAAAATAAAACTTTTCGATATCGTAAATCAGTTTAAAGGATTTTGAGAAAATTTGCAGTTTTTCGTACAAGTGTATAGGCGTGTACATACACACGTCACATCACGTTACGTGAACTACACCTATGTAACAATACGTAGGTAAAGTCTCGTATGATAAGATAAAGATTTAACGCCCCTATAACCCCCCAATAAATAAGTATACAAAATAATGCTACTCGTTTGTAATATCGCGAGTTGAATTTTTTGGAAATATACGTATAGTTTGTAAACTGGACAATAAATAGGTGATGATTACCAATATTTTCTTTCTTAATCTTGTTACAGTACCTAATCTATTACAACTGTTCAGCCAAGTTAATGAATGCCAGCGTATTTGTTGGTGCCTTACTTTAGAATAGATTTCATGCATTGTGCACTGAAATTCAATTTTTACATAACGTACACCTAAAATATACTAAAAAAAATTTATTGTGAGTTTCATACAGTTAAACACAATTTATTTTGTTTAGAAATTCATCTATAAAAACATAACTTTAAACATTTTAAAATTTTACAAACCCATACTGACAATAATTTTATTCGGTGAATCCAGCCATCATTCACTTTGCACATAATTTTAGTGAACATATACATAACGTAAGGGCTAACGGCCTCGCAACGTGGATCCCATTAAAATTGGCGCCTTATCCCGGACGCGGCCATCGTCATCCAGGGATTGAATTCAATTTCGGGACTCCGAGCGGTATCACTCTCGTTCATACGTCTGAGATCGACGTGCATTGTGCTTATCGCATTGCCTGTAGGCACATCTGTGCTCGTATGGAGAAGTCAGCCACCTGTATACAATTTCATAAAAGAACTTTATAAATATGTACGTATAATTCAGTTTAAGGAATATGCACATGTAATTTACCAATTTCAACGTGAAGTTGGTGCTTAAAGTTTAAAAAATTGGTCGAATGTGTGCATTGAAGTACGATATATCACGAAATTAAAAAAAAAATATGATTTCCATATCCAATAATTCACATTTTCCGGAAGTGTCTAATTGTATATTTTATTATATACGGTGACTAGATTACAAATGGACACGTTAAGAATTTGCTAAACTTTCTCATCAAATACTTATACTAAATAAGTGTATTTAGTTTTGTTTGCCTTTGATGGACATAGTTTAAATATAAATGTTTAACGGAAAATTCCATGTCACACTTTAATAACTTACATGTACAGTAATATCTGAAAACGTCACTTCTAAGTTTCTTAGTCCATTTCGTATAGACTTTAGTCTGGTGTCCACCAGGGGGACTCCAGTCCATCAGGCTTCGATAGCGTAATAAAGAGAGCGGCGCATTCCTCAAGCAGACGTCCTCTAAGGGGGAAAGCTAACAGTCCACCTCCTCTCCCTCACAGTCCACTCTTCCCGCTCGAATAAAGTTGAGTGACACGAGCGCCCCCTGTCGAGCGCAGACGGGACAGTCTTCACCCGTGTCCAGTGTCCCCCTCTCCCTCCCTAAAGCGGGTGACGGAGCGCTTTCTGTTAAGCGTCGTTTGAACTGTACGACTTGTGTCGTGCATGACGGCATTAATGTCGTCTAAGTGGGCCTTAATAGTTTTCTCGATATTACTGAGTGAGAAAAACGCGTCGTGTGTGAATCTATCGCTAGATTCTAAACGTTCACCTATGTCGTTAAAGGTTCCAATAAAAGTATATGTTCACCAACCACTGTATGTGCCCTATGGGATATACTTTTAACCTTTTCCAGAGACTTTCAAAGAGAAACTTTTACAATTTCCGTTATGACGACGATATTTTTGTTATATCGTAAATATCTGATTGATAATTCACTATGTCCTAATTATAAACGAATTTTCAAAACTCAACGTTTGATTAAAATCGTTATATAAACATTTAATTACTTAGATTTAACACCTCCTCTTTGGCGAGAGATATGTTTTTAAAAGATTATGAAAGAGAACTTACATATTTAACTAATGTGACACACTGATGTCATTTCAGATTAAGCCTTAGTACACACACATAAAAGTACGCACACCGATTCGACGAGGTGGCGTCTAAAGGAACAGATTCTGACCGGAAGCAGCATTAAAACTTTTGAGTGATTCCTCTCAGTCGGACGTAAGACGAGCGATTCCGGTTAGAGGGAGGCACGCGCGGGCAGAAGAGTAGAAGGCCAACGGGGGTGATTCGAACTTTGCCAAGCTGATATAATAGTATACCAACTATTGTTAGTTAATGATTTTTTATAATTGCAACATGTTAACAAATATAACTTATTATAAAACCGTTCACAAATGAAACAAAATTTCGATACCTATCTATCAAATGAAATATTATCCATAAAAAAAATTAAATAATATAGATTTCTAAATAATGAAGTATCTGCATAGTTATTCATTACAATGACATGTATAATTTTTATTCATTTATACAATAATATATTCTGGTACTAGTAAGTAATTAAATCTTTGTCATATACAAGTAATTAAAAGTACCTACGATATTGTTATATTCTTCTGTCTCGGCATATGTAGTGTACGTCCGCCCCAGTAAGACGTGTAGGTCGGTGGGAGTGGGGTGGTATGACGGCTCCGTCCGCACGTCACCGGCAGATCAATGCCGGACACGTCGCCCAACCCCACCTGCAATTTTAATTCGCCGGCGTGTGTACCTTTGTCTCGGAGGGCAGCCGCTAGCCGCCCTGTCTACGAGATACGACATTTTTAAAATAGTACTTTATAACTTTTTCATAATATTAAACTCTTATACAAATGCCCTAAAACATATATTTTTAGTACTTTGAGAGTCCATATATTAATGGAGAAAACAATTTAAAAATGCAAAAGAGCAAAAACACTTTTCGAATAAAAAAATATTTCTCGCTGCAGCCGCCGCAATAGCGGTAGAAATTAACTTTGTTTATTTTTTGCGGTGGCGAAACGCGCCGGAAACGTAACCCTTTTTGGTTATCTCCATCTCGTCACCAGTGATTCACCCTTGAAATTTTCTTTAGCAAAATTTTCTTAAAGATCACAGCCGGTCCTTTATCGCTGGACAGCTTTGATAAGAGGTCAATCGAGGTGCCCCGAGGGTCTAATTTGAATTATATCGCTTTTATCATCGGCACTCCGAAAATTTGATTACCTAAGCAAAGTAATTTTTTCCGTAGTTAAATAGTAATTAACCGTTTGCACGTAACTGATTTTTTCGCGAAGTCAGCATAATAGGTGATCAGTAGTCGATGGCCACGATAGGTGGGTGGGTGTGAAATGAGCTAGGGCGTGAGAGGGTGTCGAAGGGGTATAGATGGGTGCGGTGCGGGGTGCGAACTACCGCTCGGACGTTACGTGCAGACGATGTAATTTGACGGCGTAAATCTTCAGTCGCAAGCCGCCTTCCTTCTGTAAACATTATCGAGGTGCAGTCAGTGGCGTCCATTTGTAGAACGCCCTTATCTTTTCTTGTCCCACTCCTGACTAAATCTAAATATCTGCATGGTTAACGTGTGTTTATACATAAGAATTTGTCTGGTCTAGGGACTCCGACATATTCGTGGAGCTGTCAAAGTTTCGGGCTAAGGCCGCCAAAAAAAAAATCGGAAAGAAAGGTGGATGTTAAAGCGTAATCTTTGTAGTCAGATAAATCACGCAAGCACATTTTGCATGTGTAGGAATTAAAAAAAAGAGCCACCTGATTCCCGCAACGAACCTTATAAAAGTCTTTTGTTTTTGTTGTTTTACCAAAGCCGATTGACCAATATCTACATTTGTTACGATAAATACCATTTTTACATAAACAAAGCTAAAAAGGACCTACCACTACTTTCTCTTAATGAATATTATAGGTATCTAATAATAACAATATCTGAGACATATACAGCGCCATCTAGTCCCAAACTAAGCAGAGCTTGTATTCTGCGTACTTCATCATCATCATCATCATCAGCCCATTTTTACCCCACTGCAGGGGCTTAGGCCTCCCCCAGGGTGCGGCGGGGGGCTTGGAGCTTAAGTCCACCACGCTGCTCCACTGCGGGTTGGGAACTGTAACGACCGCCATCTATTGTATATGTAACGACTATCCATTATATATGTAACGACTATATATATCCATTATATATGTAACGACTGCTTAACGTACCCTCCGAAGCACGGTGTCAGTGATATTGTGTACTTAAGTCAGAAAAACTCATTGGTACACGCCCGGATTCGAACCATGGCCCTGTGGGGCCTTATAAATTTAAGACAGGTTCGTTGTGCTCTGGGCTATCACGACACGTACTTAACAACTGATATACATATTTATTTATTTAATAATATATAAATGTATAGATATTTCACACCCAGACACGGAACAAATAGTTGCACACAAATATTTATCCCGGGCGGAAATCGAGCCCTCGACCTTTAATTCTGGAGTTAGGATATCTAACCACTCGACCCATCGGACAGTCTTCATATTAGTTGGTCGGTCGTGTATAATCGCGTATGTTCGCCTTTATGTCTATCTGTTCGTAGCAGCACTGGCAGTTAATTGCTGCTGCCGCAAAGGCATCAGTCTCTATAGGTAGTAGTTGTTAAAGTTTCCAAATGTCGCTTCTACTCTCCTACGGGGAGTGTCGCAGGATGTCTCGTTTTACATTTGAGTTATGATATCGCTGACTTGATTACGAGTCTTGCAGCAATAGCGGCGAATTCCGCCCCACGAGATGAATATTACGTCCAGATTTCCCTTTGTTTGCGTCTTAAATGGCGATTTTATAATTGTCTTTTATATTATAAGTTACACAGTAAAATTCATTTGCGGTAATATAACCTGTAATTATTTGAATTATTATGAACAATAATAATATCGTCCTAAATTACATGTCGAAGCGCGGACTCACGCGCCGTCTATAGCTCGGGCTCGGCCACCCTCGAGCGGTGCCCCGGCGATACAAATAAAACGTATGTGACAAAGTGTACGCCCCCTTCCCGCACTCCGCCAGCACCCGCGTGCGTTCGTTATCACGTATCGGACATAATTTAAGGGGGAGTCAAAAGGAAGACCGGGACGTCGAATTTTCGCCGGAAGCGAACGCGAAACGTGACGAAACCACCCCTTAAATTTTATCTGTGACCCGTGAGCCTTAATGTTTTACTTATCGCATGATTTATTGGTGCCGTCCCCGGTGTGGGAACGGGAATGATAATTAAATGGTGACGTAACTCGTGGACATAAAACTTAGCGAGGCACGACCGCCGAGGGCCCCTTGTCGATGGTTTGGTGGATTCTACCTCTAGACATACCTAGATATGTATATACCTATAAGGATAGAATACGGTAAAACAACATCAACACCAAATCATGTTGATTTCAGCCACCATAATTTACTTGACCACACCTTAGGGTCTATCATTTCGGTATAGACACAAGTATTGAAATCGTTTAAAATAATAACCCATAGAATTTTCCCCGCGGCTCGAATAATTAATTGACGAATAGGTATACATTAGCATAACGTATTGTTTTTATAACCAGTTGTAATTCGATGCGGTACTCAGATAATGGGGCGGCGTTTGTACTGAAAATGAATTATGTGACATCATCTGAATTATTGGAAAATGTGAATAAACATTTATGCAGTGGGCCACGTGAATTATGTTGACAGTGAACATAACTGAATATCAATCAGCTCACGTCGCACCCGTCACGCGTCCGGCGATATTTCTGTACAACGCGCCCTCTTTTTAATACTTTTTTTATAGCCACTGCGTAGTGAATTTAGTTAAAAAACTATATAATCGAAATACGAAATCGTTGATTAATACTTAAAATATCTAATACAGAATACAGGCAGTGAAGAATAATACAACGAAGAAACTCGTACAAAATAGAGACATATCCTCTTAATTTTTATAGTGTTTCTTACACAGTCAGCCAAATTATCGTTTATGTAATCTTCCATAACGTATATGTGGGACGGACCATACATCCGTTTGCCGTAAAGAACTCCCCGCAAATGCAGTACAAGTGCACAAGACTCGTGGGAGGGAGGGGCCTGCTCTGGGATAGATGGATCGAGAGTCGGGCGCAGAAGGTGGTAGATGGTGGTGGTAGGTTGCATTCCTTGACAATCGATTGACGGGTGTCTGCCACCCCCGCGACCCCCAGCGGCGCCCGGCGCATTCAAACGACCGGCCTGACCCACATCTCACTGATATTTATAATAATTGAACTGCGGAAACAAGTTGCGGGCGCACTAATAAATCGCAGCCGGAACCCCTTGCCGCCACGCCGGGTTGGTACTTTGGGGGTGAGTGTAACGAAGACGATGACGTGATATTCACATTTTTTTCTTTTCTTATTAGTCAATAAAAAACTTTTTTTTTTTTAAGAAAACAGTAATTAATTTGAATTAATTACTCATTAGATTTGCTCGGCTAGTCTCATCAATGTCCTCAATGATTTTAATTTCTAATCGGTTAGTAATAAAATGTATTGATTGTTGTAGGTGCAATTCGCATATTTATTATAGAAACACTGAAATCAGAACCAACGAAAACATTTTTAATTGCGTTCAGAAGTCCTCACTAACACGGCAGCGACGTGTGCGGGTGGCGCGACGATCCGTCTTAGTATATTTTAGATGCGATGTTTATAACTTTTAATTCTTTCATCGGTACACGAACGTTCGTAGTGTGTATAGATGCAATGGACTGGGTTTTTTATTTAACGACTGTTTTCTTGTGGCGTAGCAGGTGTTTTATGAGAGCATTCCAGAACAATCTGTGTGTATTTTGGTAGCTAAACTTCACATATTTATGGCAGTTCTATCGTCATCGCGCCACGGATTACATAGCAATTGATGTGGCATATTGGTTTAGTTATTTTTATGCTCTTTGATTATATAACTATAACTGTAAACGATTTAAAGGATATAAATATTGGTACACACATGCGGACAAGACTATTTGTCCTAAATGTTTGATTTTTTTTTAGTATGTATGTTTACGAGATGCCCTCTTGGTAGGAGCAGACTTTGGGAAGACTCGAAGTCGTAGGTCTCGGTTGTAAGAAATGCGTCCGTCCAAAAAGCGGTTGACAGACACGCAACGTACACACGTCGGTCCGTCCGTCGGCGACAATAAATATAGTTTATAGAGCAATCAATTCAGTCGAACGGCCACTGCGGATTTCGAGCGGAACAGCTGAGGAGCTCGTTAAAGCGACGATGACTGATCTCCGGCGACGGCGAACTATCGGACGATTTACCCCGAAATAAATCCGTCCGGTAATATTTTTAGTCCGGATTACGCAAATTTATAGTCTTTGTCGCGAGTCTGACTGGATCTCATTATGATGTCGCCGACATTACCGACGACCTGTATTTTAACCCGGATTTTTTTAGGTCTTGACCACCCGAAATGAGCAGAAACACTAAAATCAACAATTTACACATAACAAATGCTCTAAACTAGAAACTACGATTTTCGGCACGTTCACAATGTCATGCGGTTACTACCGACCGTGCGTCCCCTAATCGTTAACAATAACCAATTTATTGTGCCTCATCGAATAAATAAATTGAAATCCTTACAATCATAATATTACATCTGTAAAGAAAGATTGACGATAATCAAAACAGGATGTACTATCATAGGTCATTCATTGCAGTATAACATGATGGGTAGTGCACCTCCTGCCCGCACCCCGTGCAACATTCCCCACCCCGCTACAGATGCGGCTATTATCATATTTTTGAGAACGTTACTGGCTGGAGTGCGGCGCGGCTCGTAAACATTGTACGGAATGAGCACTAATTCCCGACCGCCGCAGCCTTCCCGCCGCCGCGGTACAAAGAGCGCTTTACATAAATTTGTCATATTTACACGCACCCCTGAAACCTCCCCCTTCCGGTGCCTCCCAAACCCTGCGCGTGACAACTCGCTTCTTTCGCGTGTTTGTCCCGTCTGTCTGTCACGGCCGACCCCCCTCGCCCCGTCGCCGCGATAGCGATTCACTTCTCGGCATTCTGCTTTGTGCGTTGATGCGTTACTGCAATACAGTGAATACGAATTTCACTAAGCAAGAACAACCTACCTCGCTAAACTTTTGTATTGAAACTGAAAAAATTTAAAATTAAAAGATACCAACAATTTGACATCTTGTGAAAGTTATACAAACAAGCGGATGCCTGTGTAGGTACACGTGTTTTCACCCGCTTCGTTATTTCGAAAAGATGAAGATATTCATCAATTCTGGAAGTTGCATAAAATAGGAAACGATTATCTAGATCTGTCGCAATATTAGTAAATAATTTGGACCGAAACTTTGATTTTTTTATATTTAATGAATGATTAAGATTTTCCCATATGAATATAATATAATATTCCTGAATGAGATATTTTGCCAGGATTAAAAAAATGACCTGTATTATTTTTTAACCTTTCAACTATTTCCGTGCATAAAACACATTCGCATTATTATGGCATAAATGAAAATATATATATAGATAATAATTGTACGCTCGTTTTATTCAAATCGACGATCACATTATTGTGAATAATTATTTTAATTAAAAATATTGATTGTTAGATAGTCTTAACAGTAAAATATAATTTAATGTCAAATATAAATCAACGAAATCCAAAAAAAAAAATTTTTAATCAAACTTCACTTCAGTCTTTCGTGAAATATTAGGCAAAGTACAGAACTAAAACGTGAATTATAAAACTAAACTGGCGTGGTGTGCGCGTGACATGCCGCCTCTCGTCCTTTCCGCGTCACCTAGCTGGAAGTCGCGCACGAGAGAGTGCTTCCGAAGCTCCATTGTTCAGACTTACTCGTCAACAAAATTTCCAGGTCTTCCGTTTTTTAATTCAATAAGAAATTCTTACCGAATTCACAAAAGTGAAAACCTGGTAGTACCCTAGTGCATCAACCAGGTTCCTTTGAGAAACTCGAATAACTGTAAGTGTTGTTAGAACTTAAGATTATAATCGATATCTCAATAGAAATACTACCTAGGACATCTCAAACAGTACTATCTAGTCCTAAAACACGCAAGTATTATGCTTGTATTATGGGTACTAGACAATTGATATACATACTTAAAAATATTTTTTATAAGATATACTTATATAGATATTTTACACGCAAACAAATAGACATGTTCATGCACACAAACATTTGCCCCGGGCGGGAATCGAACCCACAAATTTTGGTTCTGCAGTTGCAGTGTCTAACCACACAGCCAATCTGTCAGTCAATGGAAAGCTTATAAAAGTGTAGCTGTATGTCAAAAAGTATTATTGCTATAATTTTGTAGCCCAACTAATGACATACAGTTTTATCTACGAGTAGTTAAATAATTTAAAAGTTACAGGTTTACAGGCTAACAAGTGTCACTGAGAACATTTTATTTATACCTATTGGGACACGATAAAAATCTACTAATTACATAGTAAACGAAATAGAAAAATGCCTAGCGAAAGTGTTACGCACTCATAGTACAGTCTCTATTGTTCTCTAAAGACGCTAAAACTATAAAATTTATTAATTTATTGTTAGGTACATGTCCTTCATATCGATTATGGATATGTCACAACATATTACTGTCTCGTCACTGAATCATTCAGATTCAATCTGTCAGATTATTCTGTCGAAATAAATGCTTGCAACATAAACTTGATAGATTTTTTCTGAAATTGTCTGGGTGAGATCTGGAGCGCGCTGAAAGACTATTACAGTGCCAATTTTGAGTGACAAGTGTCAAATTCAAAAAAGAAATTTTGCGGTTGTCACGTTTGACGTGTGATCCGTTGTTAAAGAAATTAGTCGTGTATTACAAACACCGATTACAAACCTTTTCAAATAAACGTTAATCCAACAGTTCGAGTTATTTAATGTCGCATTACTGGGGATCCATCGGTTCATAACAAAAATTTTTAATTTGGCCTGTGCATCCAGGAGCTATTCACTCGAAGTACGTAACTATAAAATATACAATGAATAATTTAAAGGCGACATAGCTAACAAACGCGTCATTGATCATAATAATATATATACGGGTTGGATAGGGCAGGAACAAAAGTGATACAGTTTGTTGGAAAATTACATGATATGTGAGCAAATCCTAAACCAGACTTAGATGAAAGAAACCAGGGCCATAGCACTAGTCTATAAACATAGTCGGTGACCTACTTAAGTAAATGCGTAGTATTAGGTCGGTATGTAGGTGCACGGTCCGCGGTTCGACTCCCGGGCGATGTGACGTGACCCGAATGCGGCACGTGACGTGTCGTATCGCGCGTACAAATCATTCACCCGTCACGAGCTCTTTCACGGGCCTTGAGGCGTACGGGGGCTGCTGCCTCCGTGCAAAGATTCAACACTAACGGACGTTCAATTGGGTTATAAGTTATTGAAAATGCGTTGTTTTTACGCTCTAATCGCCGATCCCATGTCCTTTTGCGGCGTTAAATAAAATATGCTGAACTTTTTATCGTTTTCTAATCTACAGAGATTGCAGATGTATACCTACATTGTGCCCTACTTGAACAAAATTATCGAAGTACTGGATTTTAGGAGAAAATAGTTGTTTAAACGATTCCTTCGTAAATATTTCACTTACGAGATATTAATATGGTCTCATATTCGAGAGTTCACTTGTAATACATTCCGCATTGTTTTTAATGTGCGATAGGAGAATGGGGACAGAATTATCTTAGAGCTCCTACCAGTAAAAGAATGTAATAGAAGAATGACCCAGCAGAATAAATTAAAAACCCAGTGTTTAATAAAATAAAATTGGTTTAATTTCACAAAACAATATAAAATATTTTGTACGAATTCGATGTATTTTACTTCACGTAAACAATAGACATAGTAGCTACACGAAGCGATGAAGTATACTGATTTTCAATATTTATCAATACGTCCATCTTTGTTGTTTATAATGTTTGTATAGCTAGTAACATAGCCGCAGTGAGCTGTAAATCAGTCCAGGCGAAGCTCTAAATGGTGGATTTAAGATTTTTGTGAGCAGTAAATATAAAAGCAACTACCATCATTTATATAATAAGATCACATGGTAATGACGACAGAGGGAAAGTGTCGTGTCAGCCGTGTAGTGGCGAGACTGCTTCTTGTTTAGAAGGTCATGGTTGGAATCATAGGATATGTACCAATGAGTTATTTCTGAGTACATAACTATCACTGACTCTATGCCTCGGAGAGCACGTTAGACCTTTGGTCTCGGTTGCCGTCATTACGTAGCAGTCGTCAAAACTAACCCGCAGTGGAAAAGCGTTGTGGATTAAGCTCCAAGCACCGTCATCCTGAGGGGAGGTCTAAACCAAGGGGTTTAGACCCCCCTCCCCCTATGAAGGCAGTGGGGCATAATGGGCTGATAAGGATGGTAAACTGATAACTAGGATAGCATAGTTTTGGGGTGATCGCTATGAACACAAATTTTCACCTGCATTATACTCCATAATATTGTAAAAGCTTTTCTTGATGTCATACTACAATTAAGTTCATGCGCGAAATTTTAATTTTTTTGATCCAATGGTTTGTTGATGAAATCTGAAGTTCATAAATTGGTAAATCAATTGTTTAATGTATGCAAGGTTTCAAGATGATGCGTCGTTTATTTATATTATTTTTGTACATATTTTAGTACTTCTTTATGCCCTCTTAGAAAGTGAATTTAAAAAAACTCTTTCTCAATAGCCGTAAGGATCCCTGTGTATACTTTAGGCAATCATTTGAAATTAGAATAGATTTTAAATGATTAATGCAAATGTAACGGTGGATGGATTATTAATAAATTATTCTCGTTATAGTATCCTCAGCTCGATCAGCAGATATCTTACGATTTTCGGCGGGTCTTTAATTTTTATTAAAAACTTTTTCAAAGCAAATATACGCAAAGATATTGTGCAGGTATTTGTTAAACGAAGAATCGAATTATCATGTGTAGGAGCTGTAGTGATTTATTGTCATATGATCCCCATCTAGAGATTGTAATGAATTTGAAGTAACTGTGGATGACGTATTACTCAAAATTGTTTCATGTACTGAACCCGTATTTATCTTTTGGGAATTTTGATATTAATAACACTGTTAACATGTTTACATTGTACCATTAATGTGTAAATAATTTATGTACTATATATTTAAAAAAAAAGACTGTTGTGTTTCTTAGCGCTACCTCTCAGCAACAATATAATTTTCCGAAGCGTTGTAGATTTTAATATTTACTATTGTTTTTTTTTTGCTTCATATAAGTGCCATTATTTTACAGTGCCTTATATTTATATAAATTGTTTGATTTTTATATTCGGCTTTTTTTATCCAGCGATTTGGGCAGTGCTTTTATATACTAATTTTGACAGCCTTATTCAGAAATTTAATTTTGAAGAAACTTTTTTTGTTTGATGGTTGCGTTACTTCTATGCAAAATGTCATATTTTTGTTTGTGTTGTCCGTTGATTTTAAAATCTTAACTCTTCGTCCCATATGCGACGACATATTTCATAAACCGGGAATACAGTACTCATTTGTTTAGTCAACTATTACACAGCGCAATATCTTAATTTGATACGGGCTGTATTTATTGTTTTTCCATACAAAGTTTACATCCTTTGTCACAACCCTTTGAGTTCAAATTTTGAAAAACCCTTCCTTAGTGCTGGTTACTGTTATATAAAGAAAGAAAATAAATAAATAAATAAGGAACCTCTATTCAATATTCCAATTTTCTAAACTATAGGCCTGTAATTAAAACAAATAATATTTTTACTGTTACGTGATTAATTTGTATGAAAGCATTCTAGCAAGTACGTTAATATCATTCATAAAAAACTAGTTGGTACCGCGAGAAAGGTACGCCCTAAAACATAAAATATTACGTTTGGCAAGAATTGAACAGATATCCTTCAAAAGCGCGGGTCGCAGGGAGAGAAGACGTGATTTATTGGGCTATAAAGTATTATAATTAAAAGCTATGGAGAGCTGCAGCGACCGGAACTCGCTAGGGCGCCGCCCGCCCTGTTTATGGCCAGAGACAGCGCACTCTACCTGCGTGAGCCCGCACTCGCTGTGTATAGCAGAGCAACTGTATAGTAACTATACAGTTTGTGACTTTTGGTATGTATAGGAATACTGTAATCGGTTTAACTAAGTACTTAGTAGGAGCGATTATAGTATTTCTACATATTTTTTCATTCTATATTTCTAGTCACAAATAGAGTGGGCGAAGTGCTAACGAGTTCCGTAGATACAAAATCAATCTTAAATACTGCGTCTACTACATAAGGGAGGATAATAAAAATATGCTTCATATAACCGAGCTTAATGTTTAGAAATTGTGTACTGAGGTAAAAGTAATATTGTGCAAGCTTGCAAGGAGTGGTCCGCGGCGAGTGCAGCTAGGCGCTGGCGTCGGTCGGGCTGGCTGGGCCGTGACAAACGCCCTGTTTATTAAAGTCAAAACATAATACGGGGACGGACGTAAATCATGCGCCGCGGCATTGTGTCGGCCCGCCCCACCCCCCGGAACTTTCTCACCCCTCGACCCACACGTCCACTAATTTTCAGAAACGGCCGGGCCACTGGAGTTCAGACGGTCATGAATTCAAACTTGCCTCGTCGTAATGCCCGCCGGTAGTTAGAAGCTGCCAGGTTTAGCCGTTTTCGTTTTGTCCACCCAGCGAAATTTATAAGGCCGAGTAATTAAATCTTATTAATTCTATCCGATCGTTACTGACATGGCGTTAGCAACGGAATTTGTGGCCTTTTAATATGATTTTCGTAAACTTTTTCGTAAACCAGAGATAATTATGTATCTGCGCCATCGCACTAAATGATCTCACTCGTTTATGAGAATGTCGCATGAGAACTATTGGAATAATGGCGCGACGTTTCAATCACAAAAACGAATAGTCAGTCAACTTTGAATACAAAACAGTCTCAGACCGAGTGTATTTGGATGAGGCAGGCCTTTGTGTCGCCTTATGCGCAAGAGTATCGCACTCAGCGTGGCTTATTAAAACGAGTACATTAGAGGATTTGCTGATATGGAATTATGCGGGGCCACCTCTCGCGCGGCGAAATTAAATTCTGACAGAAACGGCACAACAAATCATATTTATTTAGAGCTAAAAATACCTCGGGTGGCCATTAGTCGGGCGACGGCGGACGTCGGCCGCGGCGCGTTCGAGAGATTAGGCAAGGAGGGACATTAAAGTGAAATTATTTATTTAGGGCGGCGCGGGCTAGATTACATTACTCCATATACATAAATAACGAAAACAATAAGAGCTATTCTAATAAATTATCTTTTTATTGCCGGATTGTGAAAATTTTAGACACTTATCCCGGCGGCCGCAGGGGGAGGGTTTTGTCCCAATTATTTATGGCGCCCGAGACGCCGCGCGGGGGATTTTTGAATTCGTCGCGTCCGCCCTCGCCTGCTCTCCGCGCACCGGCGTCTCGCCCTGACACAAGGCCTACCCCACTACGGATGCGGAAGCCCCTGTAATTACCTATTTATATTAAATTTATAATGAATTTTAATCTAACTACGAACTTAACTAAGACGGAGATAAAAAATATTATTTTAAACTTTAAAAAAAATCCGATTATGCATCTACGATTTTGATTATATTTTGTTGATTTAATTGAACTATTAAATCGTTTTCAGTTAGTAATATTTTCACCTACAACATATTACGTGTTCTTTCATTCGATTGTTTTTCTCTTTTATTTCAACGATTTCCTAACATATCATTCCATTCACTTATTTTATTTCTGATGCGCTTTTCCATTCCATCAGTTTTTTTTTTATACCCCACTGCAGGGGCTTAGGCCTCCCCTCAAGATGAGAGAGTTTGGAGCTTAAATCCACCACGCTGCTCCAATGCTGATTGGCGGATCGTGACGACCGCCATCTATTGACAGCAACCGGGACCGACTGCTTAGCGTGCTCTCCGAGGCACGGAGTCAGTGATAGTTAATGGGCTTTTATTGGCACACAATTATTTTGACCATGAGACATAATAACATAAATCTGAATGCCCAATATGTTTGGCCCTACGAACGTAGGTACTAGGTGTACACAAAGGAACAAAAAGTGGCCGGCCTCCGACGCGACTGACAAGTTCTAAACGTCCTTCAGAGCAGTACGGCACGTCTGCCCATGAATAATCTAATAAATAATCTTTTCAAACGTAATTTATTAGCTAGGGCAGTACCGGACGGAAGCCTTGAGCGAAAGGGATCGTTATATTGCTACGAAGCGTGAGAGAGCGATACGACACGAGTGTCGTCCGTCATAAATAACAGCCTGCAAAAACAATGGACAATGGATTGTGGTGCGGAGATACGTCTTCTTTAGGATGTGCAGGGAGGCTGGGTGGATCGTGGGGAGACCGTGCATTAAAATACGAGTGGGACAGTCCGAGCCGCATCAAAAGAACGCGTGCGCACCCGAGCAATAAGGCAATGACATATTTACCTAAAAATTTATCAAATTATATTTTTATTGTTTTATTATAAGTTTATATAAGTATTGTGTTAGATACACTTTTTTATTTCTTTATTACATATCAATATGTAAATTTTTGCGTATAATTATAGATTTAAATCCGATCAAGTGCGAGTCGAACCACGCACGATAGGGTTCCGGAGAGTCAGGTTAAATGAAATAAACTAGATCATTCATTCATAGGTAGGCATATATATTCTCGGTATCTTTAAAGCAATATATTAATAATATATGGGACATCCCACACAGCGCCATCTAGTTCCAAAGTAAGCAAGTATTATTCTTGTGTTATGGGTTACTAGACAACTGATATACATACTTAAATATTCTTTTTTTTAAATAATATATATATATATATATATATATATATAAATGTTTTACAGCCATACTCTGAACGAAATGAACATGTTCATGTACATAAATATTTGTCTCAGGCAATCGGGAATCGAACCCGCGACCCTTGGCTCCGCAGTTAGGGTCTCTAACCACTCGGCTAAACGGTCAGTCGCGTATAAATATCATGTACGACCCAGTAACTATATTTCAGTGACCAGCACATCCAAATGTAGATGAATCTAGACGTGCCAATAAATGGATAAAGCCGGTAAATGTTCTTTAACGTTTTTTTTTTTTGGATCTATAATTTAAAAAAAAGTCGTTATGTGTGACATTTCTATGATTTTGCCAAATCGGGCTTACAAAGCTTCTATTTAATAGTTCGTTAAGGCTATATGTAATATCGAACTTAACATGTTTTTTTCACTATTATACCGAAAATAACGTATTGAAGTTATCAATTAGTTAGCTGGAACCAATTTTGATTGAACATTTTAATCTATATCTTATAAGCTTTTTCTTTCTGATATTTAAGTATTTTCGTTTAGAAATTCCAAGAGAATTTTGAACGACTTTTTTAATGTGCCATATATAATGGGATTGGCAGAAAAGAATTATTTTGCCACCACTCCGCTATACGAATAAAACATTTTTTTTTTGACGACTAGGTAATAAAATGTCAGCTTTTCCTGTCCAATACATTATACATACAAAATTTCATTCATTCATTCAGGACAGACCGACAAATGAGCATGACGAAACGTAAAACCTCAGGAACCCTAAAAATTAAACTGGATTAGACAGACCAAATAATATAAAAGGCAGGTAGTAAGAATAAATGTAAAAAATAATATTATTTATAAATCAACATAGCTCCTTGCACACGCGCTTCAAAAAAATGCAGTCGTCCATGTCTCAAAAAGCACACTAGATTATCTTCGTTCATTACGCTAAAGTCGGCGGCGATAAAGATAATTGGCTGGAAGACCATTCATTATTACCAGACCGAACTGTCCGCGTTCACTGAGGAACGTTTTAACACGCACAACATTGACATAATCGATTATGCTCGTGCTAACTAGGGTTAAAATGCTATTTTTATTTTAATATTATAAAGTTCATACGAGTTTTAATGTGTAAAATGCAGTGGATACAAAAAAATTGTTGTAATATCCAAGGTGTACCACGCGCTGCTGAATATAATTATAACGATATATATTTAAAATTCACAGTAAAATCGATTTGGCCTCAGGTTTTTCTTATATTTTGTATATAATATATTTTGTTTCATATATAATGTCGTAGGTATAGAGATATATATATATAAACCGTGTTCGACTGAACGTAGTCCAGACTTATAGAGCGTGTAGACCTTAACGAAAATAAACAAAATTTCAAATGAGCAAATGGCGCAAACTAACAGTTATTGAGTTGGACTACGTTCAGCCGAACACGCCGTATATAGACGGATGCACCGGTGGATGATAACTCACACTAAGATAATTTCGCGAATCTTTTTTCGTAAATTATGTTAATATGAACAATCTTGAATGCTTGTTCGGAAAGCTGGAATTGATTTGGTTATCATTTAATTAATTGGTTAATTAAAACTTATTTATTTATTTTAAATTAACCAAAAGGCTTCTATCTGAATGGCTTGTCGCTCCGCTCAACTTCGATCCTGACGTTGAAATAATTATTTATTCTAATATGACCTAACGTCATATTCAAAAGAAATCTAATTGTCAGCCTATCTTGGTTGGATTTCAGATTGATTAAAAATATAAAACTTAACCTAACCTACAAAGTGATGGTTTTTTTAATGCCCAAATACACAGTTTCATTAATTAAACTTAGTGAATCCTTAGCTAGTCTCAATTTGTATTGTCAACTGTTCTTAATTTTTTTTTTTGCATTTATATATTTTGGTCGCGATAAATTTAGAAAACTGTGAATCATTCCAGCTAGATAGTTTATATATACTTTCTGGACACAGAAACGATAAGCAAGCGTCACAACTAGATTTCAGTCATCGTTTTTATCTATTTTGTTATTTGAACTTTGTCTTTCACTAGCGGTCGTACCCGGCTTCGCCCGGGTGGAATACGGAAACGTTCCTATTCCCGTTCCACGCATTAGTACATTGCACACGTGCAAAATCGGGATGAGTCGCTAATCCAACCATATAGTATCATTACACATGGTATCATCGTCATCATCCAAACAAAGAAATTCTCTGGTGCGTCTGGTGCGATGGTGATGGTCTCTAGCAACAAATTTGATTGCCATAAAAGAGATCATAGTAAGTCAACCTTAAAAGATACACATATGCTGTTGCGGACTTTTAGTTAGAACTTTTAAAGGGGAACAATTTCCTAATACATTATTTTTGCTTAACATCAACCGTTTACGCAGCGCGCGCAACGGAAGCTTTCAAAAAGATTAATTTTTACCATTTTTGCAACATTTTTCATTGATGGTCCGCTTGTATTGGTCGTTGCGTGATATAATAATAGCCTATAGCCTTTCTCGATAAATGGACTAACCACACAAAAAAAAATTTCAATTCGAACCAGTAGTTCCTGAGATTTGCGCGTTCAAACAAACAAACTCTTCAGCTTTATAATATTAGTATAGAGTATATAGAGATTTACAAATAGTAATGCACTAAACTATAATAACCTGTTACAGATTATTTGTAAAAACGTACTTGTGAAACAAAACAGTATAATATCACAAGATCGGGTTAAATTTGAATATATCACTGATAAAAATGAAAGTTTATGTCTAAATCCGTTATGTATGTAGCAAGCCAGGTTGCGCTTGCGCCCACGCGTCGCTCGCGGGGGCATGTCGCGCATTGAATTTGAATTTATTTACAAAGCAGCCGTCGCGTCCAATTAACGGCGCGGAATGCGACGCAGAAAAACGCGCCCCCCGTGATACCTAATTGACTTTTCATGTAGCCGAGGCGCCGGTGGTCAGGCCGAGATAGCGTTTGAAGGGTTAAATTATAATACGCGTGAATACGTATCCTGAGACGTCTCCGAATGCCCTATAAAGTAACCATATCTAAACTTCCATTATTTGAGCATTTGAATATTTAACGTCGTACATTTTATGACAAAACTGTTGTTTATTGACGTAAGGGTACTCTTATTGTGATAATAATTTAAAAGGTGCAGCATTGCTTGCGTCGTTTAATAGTTTTGTTTCACAAATACCGTTTGATTACGCAATTTATTCAAATAATGAACGACTTAAAAATTATTAATTAAAATCAATTTTAAACGATTTGGGTGATATACCCAATACAACAAAATACTATAACCGTTACACACACGTTTATGTGCCATATAAATATCGTCAGTCGTTAAATCGCATTTTCATTGAAATCGCTAAAAATAGATATTTTTTTTATATTGGAAGCAATGAGTACGTATATAATTAATGTAATAATAATAATACTTGGTATTTGTAATACAAATGAATTTCATTTGCTTAAAAGATGTTTTGTCACGAGTATGAACTGTATTCTAGAAGAATGAACATGATATAAACAGACAGCTGCCGATATCTTCCGCAATTATAAACTGTTCGAAAGCGGCCGTGTTTAATGTCGTTCAATAGTTCAGCATCCTCACATCGTAAGCTAAGTAGTTTATCAGATACTTACGAGAATGTCGTCACCAAAATATCTGTCAGACGCAGGCGCAGGCGTGATCCTCGGAGAATTTATCTCGTGGGTCGCAATACATTCTATCGGAATCCGGAACTTTATTATAACTTATCACACTCTGAAAAGGAATATTATGTTTACGCATTGCATCAAATTTATCACTTTATGGGTTTTCTGCTTATTTCACGAGTATAACCATTATTATAACCATATTTACAATAATAAATATTTATACCGTGAAAGATGTTTACTCGTAAAATACAATATGACGAAATTATGTACAGCTGGCACATTTATAGTATTTTGGCAAAAAAAAATACCTTCCATAGACAACACAAAACAAAAAAAAAACATTTTTATGTATACTAGGTATATTTTATGACTGAAACTTTTCGCCAATAACATTAAAAAAAAAAATTCACATATATATTCCTTTTTTTTTTGGAAAATCTCTTCCGAATTAATTATACCCGCGTCTGTTTATCCGATCCGTCGATCGCCAAGTAAATAAATTCGATTGATTTATGTGACCGATGATTTTCGAAATGCAGTGGCTTCTGCAATTTGTGCAGCATTGTTTATAAACAGCTATCGGGTGAGAATGTGCAGGTGGTTGAAAATTTGAAATTACAAGCAACAATAATTTAGCCTCATTAATAAATAAGTAATAATATAAAAGAAGATATAATATTAAATAGGATACTTTATCCGCGTGAAAGACAAAATTCAATTTGGTATGAAATCGTCACGCAGCAGATATAAAAATAGCAAAATCGACACAGAGCTCACGTCGCGTAGTCGTCACGCGTCCGATGAATCTATGTGCGGTTTCTTTGCCCGCCACATCCGCTGTCATAAAATATTAAGAATATCGTGTTATTTTTCTGTTTCATGACGGGTTCGTTTATGATTATAAATAATTATTATTTGTGGGCACTCCCACGCCGCTCGATGCGCGCGCGTCGCTGTTTTAGGTCGGCAACAGAGCTGCACTGATGGTGGTCGCTTGCGATACAGTAGCAGCGAGCGTAACCAGAGAAACACAGGTTCTAATAATTTTAAAAGTTTTAGTTTTTGTGGAGTGGATAAGGTAAATAAAGATATTTTATGTAGAACTACAAAAAACACCCTAACTTTTTTGTCTTTCAAGAAAATCTACCTGGAATAAAATTTTTACTTGTGGTGGTTAGTTAATATTTGTTAGGTAAACTTTTGAAAGTCAAGTTATGAGCTTAGATAATGATTTCATGCCTCAAATTACAAACAAAAAATAGGCCTCAAGAACGAGATAACATTATTTTAAATGCGTGTGTTAGTAGAGGCAGGGTTTTCATGTGGTGTACATATGTTGTTGTTTTTTTTTACATATGTGTGCATATGTAGTCGTTTATACCTAAATATGATGATGTTTTGACATATCATTGTAAAGTTGAATTTAGTTTGGAGCACGTATAAAAATCGTACTGGAAAAACGAATAAACATTCTAAAATGACAATTCGTGTAGGTATAATTAGACATAATATTTAAAACAAATGTGATAATAACGCATGATCTTCTCCAAAGTCTCCGAGTCAGTTATTTTACTAGATTTTCGATTCCGTTTCCAAGTGTGAGCACTTCATCTTAATGATTTTGTTATCTAAGGTTATGTAGCTTTAGAATTTTATTTAGCGTGATTAAAAAATAGTCCAGTCGTCTTAGACTCGGAAAAAAATAATAGTGAGCTGAATTTTTATATACACTTTAGTTTGAATGTTTTTGTTAAACGGGCAAAAAGTCATCATCGATATTGTATTTCTGGCGGCGTTAGACCCTCTTTGAACAATCATTTAATTTGAACAATACAGATGCCCGATAATTAATACCATTAAGGATAGAATTAAAAAATTTAAACTTGATGTACAAAGTGTTATTATGAATTCATTTTTAAAAGATTTTTCAGTAATTGCCACATCACGTCATTTCACTTCGTCGTTTTACTCGAAAATATACACTCATTTAACGATAGATACACGTTCAATTTTTCTAAATCCAGTTGTAAAAGCATTGTCGGTCGTCCAGCGTCGCTCTGTTGGCGATCTTATTGATTGGTCACGACCGACGTGTGACAGTTTTACGGCAATTGTCACGAATACAGACAGCATCTATTAGCCGGTGGTTTGGCTGTTATAATGTAAATAAAGCTTTAGTTTTTATAAGGCCGAATGCGTGGCGGTCCACTCACAGTGTAGGGTTCGGTAGTCAATAGTTACGGTTATATGCATATAACTTTAACAATATGGATTTGTTCAATACTAACAAAGAATCATTTAAGCGTGAGTTAAAAAGGCAATTAAGTATGTATAATAGGTAAATTCAAGTTATTATTATTGTTAGTCTTTTGTGTTAATATTGTTATTTCTGCAACTTTATTTGCGTGGTGCACGTTTACTTTAGTTTCATTGTTTTTAATTCTAAATTTAATTTTTCGGTGAGAAATTTATTAGGTTATAGTTGTAACATTTTTATTTCTCATGCTGTACTGTAGCCTATTTTAAACCACACCTGTAACTGTTTTTTCTCCTAATAAATAAATAAGGAAATAAATAAATAAATAATTAATCAATTATTCCGAAATTAATGCATTAATATTATTACTAACTCGATTTATCATACTAAACTATTTTGATTAAAAATAGTATTCAATATCTACCTACGACATGATTTTTTACGTTTTTAATGCGGGGGCACGGGTAAAGATACGTCGGAACTAATTATTTCAGAACTGGGTCTAAAACAAAAGTGACCAAGAAATCTCTATTTCGTTCACTTTCTATTGATATCCCTCTAAAAATATTTCATCCCTATTTTGTTATAGGAGAACATCCATTTTTACAACTGATAAAATGTCAAGTCTGTTTGCTCTATGTACAAGTAAAATTTTATCCACCTATCTGTAATTGTAGATGCAAGGGTGTGATAGACAGGACAGGCCGACAGACGGACATAACGAAATTACAAAGGTTTTCTTTTGTGCTTTTAGCAGCTCCGCAACCCTGACCACGAAATCATAAGTTTGTCAAGATTAAATTTAAATAATAATAATACTTAGGACATCCTACACGGCGCCATCTAGTCCCAAAGTAAGCAAAGCTTGTATTGTGGGTAAGAGACAACTGATATTCATAAATAATATATTCTTTATAATATATACGTATATAGATATTTTACACCTAGACACGGAACAACTATTTGTTCCGTCTATACATGTATAAAACATGTCTAGGTATACATGTTTATGCAAACAAATATTTGTTCCGGGTGGGAATCGAACCCGCGACCCTTGGTTCTTACCATTCGGCCAATCGGTCAGTCACTATGCATTATTATAATCGGGTATAAGTCGAGTCGTAATTTTTCAGAAAAGTCCGTACTTGTACGATTTTCCAGATCTGTGGTCTGTGGTGTGGTGGATCTGTGGTGTGGTGTGGAATCAGCGAGGAAAAATATTCTCACGTCAAGGGCCAGTTTAGAAACGAATATTTTGTCAACCACACTTAATTTTGAAAAACCATCCAAGAACTTCACAGTGGTTTTACAATAGCTATTTAATGCGACTCTATACTGAGAAAAATATTAGTTAACTATAATAAACTAAAATAAGCTAGTTACTACTAAAATTCGTGTTATTGCTACGACAACGAAACTATTGTAACAGTTACAAATCCGGTATTTTAATATCTTTCTGTAAAAATTAATAAAGCGTTATTTATAATTCGAGGTAATTCTTCACTTTTCCTTTGTACTCTATAGATATTGGTTAGGATAGCTACAAATACAACAAAAAGCTTTTAGTAACCACAATATTTTCTAAAAATTGATAAAGTTTAATATTTCCCGTATTTATTAACTTAGCACAGAACATATTGCAAATTGCAATATCTACTGGACTAAATTAGTAAGTAACTAAATTAGTAAATACACGAATAATTACATTGCAATTTGCAATGTACTTAAACGTATTATTATTAAAAACTAGCTTTCCGCCCGTGGCTACGTTAGCGTGGACTACATAGTTGTACCGGGACCCCTTTTTTCAGGAAATAAGTTGCCTAGTCACTCTTCAGCTTGTAAACTATATTTATGCAAAAAATCACAGCGGTCCCGGTACAACTGCGTAGTTCACGCGAGCGTAGCCGCAGGCGAATAGCTAGTTTGAAAATAAACTACAGCCGATGTTACTCGCTGATAATGTAGCTTTATATAGGTGAAAGATTTTTTAAAATCTGTTTACAACTGTGTAGTCCATGCAAGCGAACCTGCAGGCGGAAAGCTAGTATCTTTGCAAATTATAGCCTATGTGTTATTCAGATGCAAATGCTATATTATTGTAAAGTTACATTAAAATCCGTTCAGTAGTTTTTGCGTGAAATAGCAACAACATACAAACTTTCGCGTTTATAATAACTTTTTTTTAAGGTTGAAGAGAACTTCTATTTAAATTACCATAAAATGTTTGCTTTCGTAATCACAAACTGATTTTATAATACATGCAAAACTCTTTTAGTAATAACGACTAGAACGATTAACGACTCCACTCTAAGTGAAGAAAGATTATTTACTCTTGATGAATAGCTGGTACCCTACAAATATTTTTCATAATTTTAAGTAGTTACAAAACATGCATGAATTTGCCCAATCAACTTTATAGGGCTAATAGTTCGCGAGTAAAATAGATCAATAGACAGACGGACGTAGAGAAACTATAATAATATTATTTAGGTTTACTTGTTGGACTGCGAATCCCTTAAAAGTCATGTCAAATCACAATGATTGGGTTAATTCTGTCAAAGCGTTGCAGTTTGTTTGTAATTTTCAGGAGTGTGATCTCACATAAAAATAGGTAAAAACTATATAACGAATGTGACTGACCGATTGGCCGAGTGGGTAGAGACCCTAATTGCGGAGCCATGGATCGCGGGTTCGATTCCCGCCCGGAACAAATATTTTTGTGCATGAACATGGTATGTCTATTAGTTACGTATCTCGGCATAAAAAGTATATATAATATGTACCCATAGATTATAAATAACAATATTTACCAGTTTACCAGTTGTCTAGTGCCTTATGATACAAGCAAGCTTGCTTACTTTAGGACTAGATGGCGCTGTGTCGGATGTCTCAAGTATAATTATTATTAATATTATGACGTCACTGTCTACTATGTAAGCTTTGACGGTTAGCTCTCGGGTTAATTAAGTTCATTAGCTATTCTCATGGTTCTTTATAGCAATGACTAACTAAATATTGGCATGTTTGCCCATTAAGAAGTAGTACATGAGTAGTGTCACCTGTCGCGCCCCGCGCACCGATCTCGACGCCCGCCCAGCGTGGCAGCCGGTTATTAATGAACCGGTATTAAGGTGCCGACGTGACCGAAATAATTTGTCGATGATAATTCACGTCTTTTTGTACTGTGGCGATCTTAACTTTTCACTTTGTGATTCGCATAAACAATCTTTTAATTCGCGTGAATATAAGATTGTCAAATTTAAAATTTTTATTCATATTTAATTATAACCCGTATCTATTGCATGTACAATTATACACCGTATTCAGCTGAACGTAGTCCAAACATATAGGGCGTGTAGAACTTCTCAACTAAAGAACATTCAAGTGAGCAGACGGCGCAAACTAACGGTTACCGAGAGAAAACTGTTTAATGTTTATTTTTTTGCACTTGTTTAGTTCGGTAAGCGCTACACGCTCTATAAGTTTGACCTCAAACAAGCTCGTGCCTATTTTCACTAAGAAGGGCCACCGAGAAATAATACTTTCGCTGCATCGAATTTAATTAATTTCTCCATGTATGCTTATGGCTTTCGAATGCTCTTTGGTATATTATCAAAATCGTTGGAAGACCATTTGGAACCGACGATTTTCCATTTTCGTGAACTTAAGCAGTAAAGTAAAATCGTCACCATTCACCAAATTTAATGATCTTCTATTAACGAATCAAGAGACGAATAATCCAAAGATGACGATACGTCGCCAATCACTGCTGTCTATAAAATTCGAAAAGTATTTTGTGTCAGCGTCTTTTATGGTCTAATGCCAAATTAAACGATTCACTAAAACGTGGACAAGTCATTAACATCTTTATATGGCAACACTGATTTATAGCACAATAGAATAAATAATTGGTTTTCCTTAATACAATAGGTTTTACGACGTTTAATGTTTTTCCATGAGATTTCATAGTAATTTTTTTTAAATGTTAATGTGTACGGATTACTACTTCTTAAATGGACTTTACGTCAATTAATTATTATTTTAATGATGAAGACGTCAAATAAGAATTGAGAATTTCCTAAAAAATATGTAATAGAGCCTAAACATAGCCATTATATTTGTAAAAACTTAACACGTATACCTGTGTAAAATGCATGCTTATTTAATTTCGCTTGGTTCTCTCCTGGAAGAGACCATTGCTACATATTAGTATGGACTCTCATTAGCGCCGTGAACTAATAAAACGATGAATACGTAACGGAAAATCGAAAAAACCGAAGTACTGCAGTCGTTGTCACATCCGAGTCACTACTTCTTGGCTGCGTTCCTACTGCATAACGACTTTCGTTACACGCAGCAGATGGCCTTAACTTCCTACCGAAGAAACATAATTTGATCTCAATTATTTGGACATAAGGTTGAATTTTAGTTGTACGTAAAAATCCAATATACGACAGACTTAGCACGAAAACGAAAGGCCTCACATAATAACATTAAATTGTAATCAACCACTGTACAGGACGATCGTGGTGAAATATCCCCGCTTTCTGCCCAACGCAGTGCATATGCAATGCAAGAACAGACGACGCCACGTGCGGAACACGTAAAATTTTAGAGAGGCGCATTGTTCAAAACAGATTCCGATACCAATAACGCAAGCTATTCTATATCTGTAATATCGTGATAGCAGAGTAATAGTGAGCCCGCTTCTTGTTTAGAAGGCCCTGGTTCGGATCCCAGGGTGTACCAATGAGTTTTTCTGACTTATGTACATAACTTTCACTAACTCTGTGCCTCGGAAAACACGTTAAGCCGTCAATACCGGTTACTGTCAATAGATGGCAGACGTTAAAATTGACCAACCCGCATCGGAGCACCGTGGTGGATTAAGCTGCAAGCCCCCTCATCCCGAGGGGAGGCTTAAGCCCCTGCAATGGGGTACTATAATGGGCTAATGTATGGTATTCTAAAACTAACTGGTCTGTATGTCTTCGGCAATAAAATGTTAATCAACTCACTAGCGTCACTTTTCTGATAGGCAAACACCACGAGGAGTGGAACCTGCGGCTTAACTGGACTCAATACGGGGAATGCTCTATTTAGAGTCTGTGACCATGAAAATATGTAGGTATCCAGCTGTGTCACCTTGATTTCCCTTGAATGAAAAACCATCTTCCTAAATATGCAGATATTCAAATTTTTTGTTTTTTATGTTAATAAATATTTTATTGCATGTGATCCATTGTCATTAAGTACCTACGCAAGTTTTTATTTTATTATTCTTAAGGTCTCCTACCTGAAAATACCATATATCATTTTGTTTTCCGTCTGTCTGTCTATCAAAGCCCTTTTTCTCAGGGCGTGGAGGTATTAAGTATTAAATAATCGATATCAAAAACTTATGCCTACAGTCACTTAGAGCTATAAAAAATCCAGCTTCTAATTCTACGCAATCAGAAAATACGTGCATTTCTCCACATTTCGCCACATATTCTAACACTTGCAAGTAAATCAAAACTTAAGAGGTACTTCCCGTTGACCTATAATCATGAAATTTTGGAAGAAGGAAGGTCACACAGAACAAGTAAGGAAAACAATCCGAAAATTGTTAATTTGTAGTTAGTTATATCACATGAAAATATTTATGCAACGAGAGAGAAAAGTTAATTTTTGTAGCGAGTGTTGAGTTTGACTCCCAAACAAGCGAAGGATTCTAGAATTGAATCACGAGTATAGCAATCAAAAATGAGAATCCTAAGCGTGTGAGGAAATTCAAAAGTACGAGAAATAAAATAATTTGCTTTAATGTGACTCATACAACTTTTCACCTCACTAGCTAAAAAATACTGTAGACATAACAAAAATGATTTAGTTACAATCATTAATCTTATATCTACAGTATTTTTTAAAACAAAATAAATATCCTACTTTATGTTTGGTGTTGTTTCAACTGATTAAACGATATATTTGAATAGATTAAGTCTTAAAATCACAAACCATTCAAAAGTTCAATAGTTTTTTTTTTTTGTAATTAATACATGTCAAAATATTGCTTATGAATTAAAAATTTTAGTATACAGTTTTCGAATGTTTCGTAAGCTAATGAAATTAGAAATCCCAAATCGTAGCGTTCATAATTCAAAACTCTCTTCTTCATTGCAAAATTGATTTTTGCTCTCTGGTTTTAAAGAACAACAAAGCCTGCTTTCCGAGCTAATGAGAATTAACCATGAAATATACTTTTTTTATAAATGCATAACACAAATAATATTGAGTTTAGTTCGGAAACGTCGACACGCGAGTCCGACTCGCACTTGACCGGTTTTCTAATTATGTAACTTAACACAGTAATTTCTGTTAATACCAATACATGTAAACTATAGTGACATTTCGATTAATATTTTTTGAATATCAATTAATGTTTATATTATCTTTTTTTCAGGTAACATAAACACAGTACTGCAGAATTCACTCAGCATAGGTAACGTAAAAGCGATTATATTGCTTTCACCACACTTGTATCAAATCGGTTCGTCATCAATACATCTATAACTAATAAATGAGTTTAATTATAAGACATTTATAGAGGATTTATGGACTTGTTTATGTATCAATAAACGAAAACAGCGAGTTCGCGTCTGGCTGCAAAAAAATTAGGCCCCGAGCAGGTCTGTATTAATTGCTGTTATTTATAACTTTGAGTGACTTTGACGGACACATTTCACGATTAATTGACAGTTGGCATTTTTAATTACTGTACCGATCGGCTCGATCGACAACCGTGTCAAGTACACTCCGCTGAAATTAGGTTAAGTGGACATGTCGGTCATAAAATAATTTATATTAATTTGTAGTTACCGCATATTTAATTATTAAACTAACCTGGCATAATGTGAACTGCGTTTTTTAAATGAGATCACACAAATCATTGTACGTTTATTAACTAATTATACATTTAATTAACGTTGTCGCCTTTAATATACATTTCACGATCGTTAATATTGTAATTAAAAAGTATTCATTAATATCGTTTCGATCGCGAGAAATCGTATAAATATGAAATTATATGAAATACTTTCTATTTGTAGACTACAGTAGATATATACATCTATGGCCGGGCGTCCGTTGACAGAATAGGGTTGACGAGTCGTCGCTCAAATTCGCAACGTTTATAACAATGAATGTTTTATCGCGAAACGAACAATGGATATTTTATCTGATGTCACTGTATTGTTATATTATTCAGTTCATAACTGCTATACCTGCGGTTTAACTAAATAAACGACGTGTTTTGGAAACTTTGATTATAATTTCTATGTAACTTCTCGTAGTTATTACACATGAATTATTATAATATAATAAAAAGTTTACACTTTCATTGAAAGCGAGTTATTATAAATCACTATTCATGAATCTAATGACTTTATTGCGTTTTCATAATATTTAATGAGGTAACATTTTAAGCTTTGAAGGTAATCTATTTCGCGTGAAATAAAGTTTTATCGCATTCAGATCTGGAGCGGGGTTTGGGTTCGTATTTCTCACCTCGTCAGGTTCCAATCAATCAGTCGGCTGTCTCTCTCGCCCTCGCTAGTTATAAAAGTAAACACGCGACAGGTCAAGGGGCACGTCTATTTCATACAGCCCCCGCCCCCACAACCACCCCTCGAGCCCCTCACGACTCCCGCTTCCCTTCAAACGTGTCACCCCTCTACCCCCCCTGCTTCTGGACTTGATTGATTTCACATTGACGTCTCTACGTATTCTGGACGACGAGTACGATGCGTAAATCTTGAGAGTTATCGGTTTTATTTTGACAACTCGCTTCTGTAATAAATCATGTCATAAATGTCAAACATTGTTAATTGCTGAGGCTTTTTTATTTCAATAACTTCGAATCTCTAACATTTTCTTTCAAATATCAAATGCTATTTCGTTCCCGTATCTGAGGTATTATTATTATAATATTAGGATTTTGCTAGAACACCTAAATCTGACAGCACTTATATAACATCAATGTCAAGTATCAAGACTTCACGGCGAACTCACTCCAGGCAAGTCTGAAATATTATTCTCATCATATCGGGAGTGATTGACGGGTGTCTGCGCGAGGATATATCCGTCACGGAGAGGTAAACATCCCTCCTCTCGCCCTCTCGCTTTACCCCCTACTCCTCCCAACGCTCTGCCGGCATCTTAATCTTAGATATGGATTATTACTTATTACGTCTTAGAGGTATTAAATTTCTCTTTTTAATTAGTGCATCGATTTCAGGTATTTGTCACAAAAGTATATACTTAAAAATATGAATAAAAAATATTTTACTAGTATTTTGACATTTTCAACTAATTGAAAATTAACATACATATATAAACGCCACAGACTGTGATAAGCGCACACCTGTTTCCCAGAGAG
The DNA here is from genome assembly GCA_949709985.1 of Luffia ferchaultella. Classification (NCBI taxonomy): domain Eukaryota; kingdom Metazoa; phylum Arthropoda; class Insecta; order Lepidoptera; family Psychidae; genus Luffia; species Luffia ferchaultella. Next base: position 25,272,765 of record OX453244.1, on the reverse strand, counting down.
GCAAACAGAGTCTTTCGCTTCCTCCATACCTCAAAAGGAAAAAAAAGGTCTCTTATAGAAGTAATTTGTTGCTCGTCTGTCTGTCCATAGAGGCCCTTTTCCTCGGGAACGCGTATAACTTTCGAATTGAAATTAATATCAAATACTTATGTAACGATCCCTTTGAGCTGGAAAAAATCTAGTTTCTTAGGCAACATAATAGAAAAATGTGGCCATTTATGCTTCATTTTTTTACTTTCACAAGTAAATCAAACCCCATAGGATGGTTCCCGTAAACTAAGACTTATGAAATCCGACAAGAAGCAAGGTAACACTGTACAAATAAAGAAAAAAAACCAAGCGTGAATTATTTTTTATTATTTTTATAGTATGACCGAAACCGCTGTCCCGCGCCTTAGGTATGTGCGCGGCGAGGAGGGAAGGCAGCTCCTAAGTGTTGACGACGGACTGTAAGGGCAGATCTGCCTCCCTTCGTTCGTTTCGGTCAAACTGTAAAAATTATAAAAAAAATAATTCATGTGAAAACCACAAATTAACGCTTGGTTTTTTTCTTTATTTGTACTGTGTAACCTTGCTTCTTATCGAATTGCTGTAAATTGATATTATGTGTTTACTTGCTATTTGATGGTAAGTAGCAGCAATAAATGCATTAAATTTTTGGATCGCGAGTCGGACTTTGGTTTTTTTAAACATAAATTTGTTTTATTTAACACCATTGTTTCCCGGACATACTTCTCCGGAAAGGAATGGAAGCTGAAAAGTAAAAAGGTAGTCCCAGAAGCAAGCGAAGGGTAACATCGGGATAAGGAAAGAGTTGAGACCCACCCGCGCCTCTCTCACCCTTCTCTGCCACCCCTCCTCCATTCGACCGAGTCACTCGCCGCGACATCTGTTCGCTATTTGTCAAACATCATTTACTATTTTCGTATTTCGAGACATCTCTGTCGCTGTTGCATCGAAGGCGCGCCTAACAATTTTATTTGAATAGACACTATGTTCACAAAACGTTCTGCCAAATCCCTTTATTGTATAATATCAATGAATAAAAAATTTGACTTGAAAATTTGACGTTGGTATATTTATGTCGCGATTTTGAAACATAAAGCAGGAATTTTAAATGAAATTATATATTATACTAGCTGACTCGGCGAAATTGGTACCGCCTCAGAATTAAATAATGTGTCATAGTTCAATAACTAAAAATTAGCAGAAAACAAAAAAACGCACATTCAATCCTTCAGACAAACTCACGAAGAAAAAGAATGACAAAAAAAAAACAAAATTGTTGTTTTTATTATTGTTGTTTTTCCTTGCAATTTCTTCATATTTACTCACCTATCGAACATTCCTTGTACTTCAACAAATATTTCAAAACCAAAAATAACTAAATCGAGTTTTAGTGAGGCTAATAAATGTCAATTCATTTATAATCATTGTACACTGATTGATCAGGGCAGCTATCCAAATGTGAATGTTGATTTTTTATGTTAAATATTTTTTTTTTAAATTTTTATTTTAATTAATACACAAAATAGATTGTAATCAATTCAATACCAACACAGCTTAAAACAATTTACTTTAATCTAGATTTGCAATCAGATATGCGAACATGACATTTTCAGTGTTGCATGAGTATGAGCAAAATAAAAACAAAACAGCAACTATATTATATAAACAATTACATTAATATTTTCTCTTTACTATCGTATAGAAGTAGGAACACAATAGATGTTATAACGTAACTATCTGACCTGCGTTGAAGATCGCACCATCGTTAAAATTAAATTATTTTTTATAAATCATAACGAAACTATGAATTGAATATTTTGTATATGTGTGGTTTCTATTATTGGCATCATTTAGTTTTTAGTCTTAAAATAAACTGTTTTTACGCTCCTTTATTTTGTGGAAACCCGGTATGCATTACTTTTTGTTTATTGCTCTACACGTTAAAATACCCATATGAAGGCACATGCACTAATTTGAATCCTGATTACATGTATTTAAATGTGAAATTTTCATCAAAATCAATTTTGACAGCTAGAACTTTAGCTTACAAACGAAAATAAAACCTTAGTAGATAAATAAATTTAAAATATATATTTTTAATTTCAGGGTGACAAATTAGTCGATTACAATAATTTTCCCAGCACTATCTTTCAAGTATATATATTAACCTACAAATAAAAAATAAAATCGTAAATTCTTGAAATACAAAATGAAAAACAAGGATGTATATATAACCTTAATACACCTGTATACTATGTAGTTACTATATATTCTTAATACAGAAGGAAAAAAAATCAATAATCAGCGCGACTGTCCGTCCGACCCACATCGACTTTGACCTGTCAAGTTTGATTGAATCAACGATCCATAGGCGCACGAATATGTTACAGGCGTAGTCGCTTTTATAGTTCTTTTATTTTGAGTGTACTTAAATAGATCTAAATTATATATAAGATAAATTCATTAAACTAATATTTTAGCACAGAGGAGTAACTTAAGTACAAGCCAAATTAAACCCTATGTTTTCCTAAATTTATTACATTAAATAACTTTTGGCGTAATCACTATAACTACTTTGATTAATTTTGTTTTTAAACGCAGCCACTGATGAGTTTTTTATGTAATAGAGCTAAAAACAATGATGTAGGATAACAAAAGAAAAAAATTGACTGGGCTGCAAAGATGTAAACAAACCTTATTTATTGACAGTACATTGATTACAATTAATTACCGGTGTGACATTGGCATTTAATTTGTAAAGAAACTGCAAGGGGTGGTTGTTTATAAATTTAAAGCAAACATTGTGACATGAACAAGTATTATTAAATATATATACAATATTAATAATAGTTACTTTATTTAAAACCTTTGAAATGCTACATATTGCCATAATGTTACATAAGAACTAGAAACAAAATCTACATAATAGTATGACTCTAGGTGCCACACTAAAATTCTCTGTATTATGAGTAAACGATACAACAAACTCTTTTTATTTAGCTTAATCTTTAACAAAATAAGACACGAAACCAATAAAATTACGACCCTCACAAAAACTTCAATAGATATCTCGGCATCCAAACCTGGAATACAATGTTGGAAGATGCATTTTCAGTATTTACCGATAAGTAAATTGAAAGTTTAGCACTGTATATAAAGAGCTTGCACAATGCGTTATGCTCATTGCACTATTAGTGATCCGTTTCTACAGTTTCGTAACATTTGGGGTTAATCATGTTAATTTGTCATTTCTATATTCCTGTTAGTCTATGGAATGGTAAGGTAAACTAAATAAAGCAGCAACAAAGACGTCCGTCTGCGCGCGACAGCTGAGCGACGCGTGTCGGCGCGACGCCGCCCCGGCCCCGCACCCCTACTCGCCCCGATAATGATGTTAACCTTCCACTACTCGAGTGCGCCTCTTTGTCCCATAGTAGTCGACGTGTCTGTTAGACTTTATTCCTTCTTTTATTATCACAAATTAGAAGCAGATATTTGGCCTCATTATCAAGCATTTCAATATACTTCAACACAGTCCTAAACAGCTGATTTCATTTAAAAAACAAAGCTCGACAAGTATGCAAATAATGATTCAAAATTAAATCTCTAAAAACGACATGCATTGGACAGACAAGTAGGTATCAAACTAAACCGGATTTCGGCCACCGGTGTGTTTATATCTCCTAATCTTGCATATAAAAATGCCAAAATTATATCAACTATAAAGTTATATTATAAGTATGCAGGAGACAGATGCTATTGTACTGATTAAATGCAGGTCACCATTCAAATTGTTAGGATAGAATAAGTTTGAATTTCGTCTAGTCGAGTTTGCATATGCAGATCTCTGGGTATACGAACGTATACTATATTCGCTACGAAGTTCATTAACGTACACGTTTCCTGGACCGTTGTAGAATTCAACTTGTTCAGTAAATTGTCTTCAAGAGCGCTGACCATCACCCTCTCGCCACCCGAGGGGCGGCAGGGGCCGACGGGAGCTAAGGAAGGGGAGAGGGGAGAGTTTCCCGCTCAAAGGAGGCCACCGACATTTCCCCCGTTCGTCTTGCTTATGAGTGACGGCCGGACAGCTTGAGTGATTGAGAGTGACTCGCGAGTTAATGCGCTGGGCGAGATATCGCAAATTCACTTCTTAACGACTTAAGCATCGCGTGCGGTCTGAACGATAGTTATCTCTATGGACCCGTCTTCAAGGATGGAAGTTGAATGTTTACCCAAGGTGAATACGATAGTAGTGCTCGCAAAAGTTTATGCATTTCGTTTTGCTGCACACGGTACGTTATAAATTATAATCTCGCGTTGCATAGCGTCGTTTTTAATCTGCAATTTTGAGGTGCACTGCAATTAGCGGTCGCTTTATTTTGTCAAGTGACAGCACAATGACGGCGACGCCCGCCTCGTTCGGATTTACCGGAGTGATTCACGATCAGTTTGTAGGTCGGTGAGCATAATAAATTCAAAATATCATAAACATATCGTTTTATGACAATCATCGGACCGACCGATGTTATCAAACGTTATGAAATGAATAATGCGTCTGTGACAAGAACCTAATAAAATAATATTTATTATAAAATCTCACGGTGTTTGTTTGCGGTATTAATCATGAAGATCAGATATATGATTCTCGATTCGTGCGATATTATCTTATATGGCGCGTCCCGTAATATGTACGTGGTGATTATTTTGCCGCGTCGGACACCGGACGCCAGCCGTCCGTCACTCAACTCTGGTATCGCCTCGCTAATCCCTCCCTGCGCCTCCGTCCTCCCTCTTCTCACGTCGCAAAAATTTACGATGTAGCTGAGCTGACCGAAGAACTCGAAAGTATTAAGTCGCATACCTGGATGTGAATAGAACGCTACCGTTTTCTACTCACGGTTGAATGTGCAATCTAGGTACAGACAATATTTAGATAAATCAAATTGTGCTGATGGTTTTTAGTATAGGGTCATCTTTATAATAAATTAAAAATAAATATAGTTATTGTCCTTTTCTTCTTCTTCGTTATTATACTGAAAAGTTTCCTCTCGTATATCAGTCGTTCAATTCATCCTTCTTTGATCGGAGTAGTTCACCCAATCCTTATCCTTGGATTTTTCTTGGTAAGCTAATATAATATGTACTGCATTTAACACAATATTAAGAGGCGAGGCATAGACATGATATTTCGTTTAAATAGTACATGTTTTTCGCCACGGGTATGTTTGTGTTGACATACATAACGTCCTTACATCGATTTCTTTCCACAATCCCGTTTTGATACCCTTACAAACTTATCGTTTTACTACCTACTTCTGTTTCCTTTCGCAATATAAGGCTAAAATCTACTCACCATGCCCATTCTTACGTCACACACTTATTTCGGTATTCCAGGAAGAGTCTCGAAGTTTTTGTGTATTATTAACAAATTATCATTCCATTTGTTCTTGTTAGTACTTTTTTTTTTCTCTTGTAAAGTGTTTTAGCACACATAGCTTTTTCGTAAATTTTTAGCTTTATTTGTTGAGATAATAGACGAATTTAATAAATTTTTGCACTGTATTTATAGAAAAATCATAAGAAAACTGAAAGCAGTCTTATGTAGTCGTTTTATAATACTGTTTCGTTGTCGACTATTCGACGACATCTGCACGACCCTCTTCACACCTGGGACTTGAGTTCACATCAGATCCACAATTCAAACCAAAAATTCACACTCTGATTAAACAATACGTTGCTTTTTCTTTCTTATTACTAGTTAATGGGTACATTTAAGAACAAGAGACGTTTAGAATGTGTAGGTAACAAGTTAAAAAAATTACATTTTTGATGTAGTAGTAAACATTCAACGTTAGGTATAGAATTCTATGCGTAGAAGACATGGAGTTATGAATGACAGTTTACGTTCTGCGCCGTCTGGAGGCAACAAGAAATAAAATTTTGCATGAAAACTTTACTAATTTCTGCGGGATGTAGTATGCATTCATTGTGAAACATCATTTTGAAGAAGTGAAAATACTCTATGAAGAGTTAGACATTATTGCACATCCAGAACACTTGTATAACATGGATGAAAAGGGGTGTCGCATTACGGTCTACAAACAAAATGTAGTTTTGGCTGAAAAAGGGAACACCAGAGTACATCTTGTTGCTCCGGATCACGCTGAGAACTTTACTATAGCGATGTATGTAAATGCTGTGGGTAAAGCTCCACCACTCATGGCTTTTTATAAAGGGATTAGGTACAGATCAGAATTAGGATCAAATTTGCCACATGGAACAAAGGTAAACATGGCACTCAAAGGCAGCATAACCAGTAGCTTGTTCGTAGAGTTCATTCAACATTTTGCTCAACATAAAACACCCGATAAGTGTCTGCTTATCTTTGATGGTGCAAAATTTCATTTAACATATGAGGCTCTGGAAGAACCAGATAAAAATAATATAGCACTGTACTGCTTACCTTCTAACACTACACACGAACTCCAACCTCTAGACAAATCAGTTAATCGGTCCTTCGAACAGCACTGGGATGAAGAAGTGTTGAACTACCTGTGCAATTCTCTAGAGAGAACTTTAAACAAAGTTGCATTTAATACAATTTTCTCGTGCACATGGCCGAAATGGCCGAACTCAAACCAATATAACAAATGAATTCAAAGCCACTGGCTTATACCCTCTTGATCCTGATGTTATACCCGAAGATGCTTATGCTCTTTCTATTATAACTGAAAGATCTTTACCGGAAACATTACAAGACCAGATCGACCAACCGCTTATATCTGTTCAAGTCTCGTTCCCTGTGTCTGAATTTAACCAAGTGTCAGAATTGTCATCTCCGTCTCTGATAGACGAAAGCAGGCCATGCTTCTCACGTCTATTCAATTTTTTCATCAACTTCCAAAGAGAAGACCGTATCAACATCGCCAAAATTTTTATCTTCCACAGAAAATAGAAAACCAGTTCTTGTTCTTTACAGTTCTTCAACTGATGCTTCAGACATGGAATTCAAAGGAGTCAACGATCAGTGCGGCCACATTCTAAGTTCAGTAGGTTCAACGACGCAGATACGAAAAATGACGCTTTACCATCTCTCTACGATAATCCGGTTCAGAGTACGTCCGGGCTACAAGAAAATATCGATTGTTATAGCCCTGAATGTGATCTTGATTTGAATCTTAGTGAATCATTTATCAAAAATAACTACATGAGTAAACTTCAAGTCTCCGATTTATACACTTCTTCTTCGTCATTTGATAAAGATCCTAATCAGAAAAAACAAATCACTCCAAAAAAAACAGTTAATTATACCTGAAACAAAAGCTCAAAAAAACAGTCACGAGATAAGTGCCACTAGATTTTCGGATGATGACGAGCCGTTCATTAACCTAATACAGGAAAAATCGTTTCATGTTTTTTTGCCAACTCCAAACTACGCTACAATAAAGTCTACACTTCCACGGCAAAAAGCTATTAATTATAAAGAATAGTTAAAATTTATTTAAAACTGAAGAAAAAAAGAATGAGTTGAAGCAAACGACGAGTAAGAAAAAAAGAAAAACTACAAGTAATCGAGAACAAAAAAATAACATCAATTAAAAATTATTCCATAAAACGAAAAATAAAAAGAAAAGCACAACAACAAAACAGTAAAAGATTGAAAACAGAGATGAAGAAAAGTGCAGAAAGTGAAGAAAAGGAATGGTACTGTCACGCATGTGGCGAGTGTAGAATCGAAGACATGAGGCAATGTAGCGAATGTCAAAAGTGGTATCACGAGAAGTGTATTGGTCTCACTAAAAAAGATCTCACATTTTTATGCTCAGATTGTGATTACAATATTATAAACTATTATTCTTTTTAGTTTATACGTGTGTTTCCAAAGTACGCGAGAACATCGCATATTTTCATTTTTTTATCTTAGACATAGTTGATTTTAAATATTCCTGACTACAAAACTGACTATATGCCATTATAAGTTCGTAATAATTAGAGTACTTAGTCTGTAGTGTCTATTATTTTATTTTGGCCTTCTTAGAAACATTTTGGCTTTACAAAGAATGGACCCTTATGAAAGCCATTATAGGTAAAAAATTTACAATTATAATTTCATTGTAAAACGCATTGGCAACTTATTTGTTATCGATACTCATTGCTACTTATAATTTTTAAATAATTTCCGTTAACATATTCTTAGTTATACGATTGTGTTCAAGTAGGTAATGTTCGTTGAGTTTTTTAAAGAAGATTATGAGATGTTTCGTTTAAATGAAAGAGCTTTTTATGTAGTTTTAGTAAAAGCGAATATTTTGATTATTATAATTCTAGTTCTAAGTTGAACGACTGATTTATAATATTGGCCTTGTATGGAGCTCTGTTCCTTGCAAGGCCGTTTGGAGGAGCTTTATAAAAGTTATTAAGTTTAAGAAATAGTAATTACGTCTACAATAGAAAAAAGTAATTTATATGTTACACAATAAAACAAAGTATTAATTAATAATTTATTTCTTTCATTTATCCAGTAAATGAACTAATAAAAACTGATTATTCATTACAATGGCCTTCCATGGTCCACCCACTTGTTTGTATGTTTGGCGGTCAATCACGCAGCAATAGAGCAATCGACCACCGTGATTTTTTTCACAGATGTAGTTTTTGAGCTGGGGAGTGATATAGATTATATTTTATCTGGAAAAAGCTCGATTTGTGTAGAATAATTATTTCTCACGCTAAAATGACTGAACGGATATCGAAGAAATTTAGTACTAAGGTGTCTAAGGCGTGGAATAATAGATAGTATACATTTATTCCTAAAAAATACAAGGTTACTTTGGGGTCTTCATGGTTACATGAATTAACGTATTTTGATGAAATTTTTAATTTGGAATGATGTATAGGAATTACTTAGGTAGTTAAATTTTGTATTATTCTAGATACTCCTAATGTCTTAGAGCGTTTAACTGGCCAGGTACAATTGTGTAGTCGACGCGGACGAAGCCGCGGGCGGAAACATACTACTTTATAAATAGTCATTGTACCTAGCGTTCCCATAAAACTAGATTTGTTTATCGAGTCGTACGTAGCAGTAAAGAAAGTTAACTTTAGATGCGACAGGATGAGTGTATGTAACATTTGATTTGGAAAATATAGCCAGTTCAACCGACTTCGCCTCGTCGCTTGGCGTGGGCAGATTCACATGTCCATGTATACATCTAGGCCAATACATATAAATCTCGAGAACAGCTTGTCCGGTGTTATTTCATTGAATCCTAAACAAGATTTGTTATTTTTAAGTTTTTAACTTGACTTTCATCTTGACTTGACTTCTTGACTGACTGAATAGCCGAGTGGTTAGAGACCCTAACTGCGGATCCAGAGGTCGTGGGTTCGATTCCTGCCCGGGACAAATATTTGTATGCACGAACATGTTTATTTCGTTCCGTGTTTGGGTGTAAAGAATTTATATGTGTATAAATTATAAAAAAAAATAATATGTAAGTATGTATATCAGTTGTCTAGTAACCCATAACACAAGCATAATACTTGCTTACTTTGGGACTAGATGGTGCTATGTGGGATGTCCCATGTATTATTATTATTATTATCTTAGGCTGCGTGTCGGTTTCTAAATTATAAAATCATCAATTACAAATGACTATTACGTAATGACAAAGCAGAACATTAGCAATTATGTCGTCATATCCTTATCCGTAATTCTTGTAATTTGTAATAAATTCACCCCTGCATATAAACACACCACGCCGCTCACATATTTTTTTTTTAAATTGCACAAATGGCTTATTTAATTCTATATTTAAATAAATTTGCATTTCGAAAACATAATACAAGTGCGATCCATTTTTAAATTTCGGGCATCCCAAAACTTATTGATTGACCCCACAATCAATAAATAGGTACTGATAAACACCTACCTGGGGATTAAACGTACCTAGGGACAAATGTCAGGATAGATTGTTTAATTAGAGGATACAAGTATATGACAAAATACAAATTATGGAGACGGAAAATACACGTTTATGGAAAATACGGTTCCTTTTATATTTACCTTTTTTATCATTGTTATAGAAAATGCAAAATATACCACGCACCATTAGTAGTCGTCGCACCAACAAAACCAATTTAAAAAAATAAGTACTTTACTTACACTTTCCTGGGAAAACATCTATTAAACATTTCCACTGCCTATTCAAATTGTATTTTAGAGGCATTTAGTTCTAATGTAGCCCAGTGCAACATTTCTCGTGTATTATAGCAATATAAGCATTAAGTTTGCATATACGTGAGACGTAGAAAGTTTCGCTAGAGGATAGAGTCGCGTCAGTCAGTCGCGACGTCGGCAGCTCATCGTGCAGATTATAGGCCGGTGAGACTGAGTAGTGACTAAGCGGAGCCAAGATTACATCTTCGAGAAACGCAATAAGAAATTTTTATACAAGTTGTTATTAGGAGTAAGTACATGAATTTCTTCGTAACCTTAGCTTTATTTGGCTGCCCAACAATCATATCACATTAATTATATAGAATATCATTTTGTGTAATCTGTTACGATATGAACTGGAAAAAAATGGTTTTAGTTTACGTATTTTGTTATGTATTTGTAACATATAAATCATTTTTTGTATCGACTTCAAAAAAGGAGTCTACATACCATGCCCATTGGTTGTGTCGGTAACCGTTATTTTACACCATCTGCTAACTTGAAACTTTTTGTTAAGTTCGGTAAGCTCTACATGCTCTATGAATTTAGACTACATTCAGCTGAACATCCGATATATTTCTTAATTTAATAGTTATACTTTTGAGCTTTTAATACTGGTCATTATTTTTTACTTTTTATTATAGTTCACTGTTTTTTAACTCTTGTTTTTAAATAGATTTTGCGCATACTTGTATTGTCCATATGTGTGTGTTCCTCAATAGTATGACTATAATTGTTACCTCTGCCATCCAGCTCCTCAGCAGGTACTTTAACCATGAGCTTTGGCAATAATTGATTACTCGTGATACAGTTACTTCCATACCATTCAGACATCAGGGTAATCAAAAATCTAGAGGAGTTACGATTTGAGGACATTCCTAACTGCATCATCAATTCATGATGAAAATCAAGGTTTAGTCTACACTTGATCGCCGCTCTCGCGCAACACTGCCGAATCGCGTCTGCGTACCGCGTTCGCTCAACATTGCATTGACGCTATGAAAGGATAAATACTCAGTATAAACGCAGGCGCACGGAGAAAACATGATTTAAGTCCCGTACTTCGAGATAGATGTAATTAACGTTTGATACGCAGACTGACTGCGCTCGGGGCTCGAACCTCACACCTTACATCGCTGAGCCCGTTTCTTGTACTATAATATGAGTAATTCTCGTACATTTATATACATTTTACGCATCTCGGAAACGGCTCTAACGATTTGGATGAAATTTTATATTTACATAGTAGAAAAAAGTGACCGCCATTTTGATCTTTTTAGTTACTGAACCGTTTGCTTTCAAAATCGATATCTATGGGTCCGCGTGGACTCCGGTCACTAATCTGTGGTCAAAATTGAAAAAAGTCACCCTAATTTGGAACTTTTTATTTACTGGGCCCGATTGCTTTCAAAATCGTTATCTAAGGGTCTGCGTGTAATATAAAGGAATAGAGACTGCCTGAAACAATAAATAGGGCTAAAATAGAAGATATTAAAAGTAATTGATTTCTGCAAAATCTATTGCTCTAGGTATATGAATTACGGGATTGTAAAATATTTTTCGTTGAAAAATAGTTTTCACGTTTGGGCGGCCTTTAGTTAGTAGTGAAGTAGGTACAACCTCGGTGACTATAAATGCCTGGTAGGGTATAAAAAATTAAAATTCCAAACTTGTGAGGTGTTTAATTAATTGTTAGTTTTATAACTAATGTAGGCACCGAACATTAAATAGTAGTGATTTAGTGATATGAAAATTTGCAAGTTTAAATATGTCGTCTGTCGCAATGCATCTGTTAACGATTTGTTAAATTTTTTCTTTAATTATTGCACTGCCGAAAGTCGAGCCCGGCCCATACTAAGTATATATCATTCACATTTTAAAAGTTCAGTTCAAATAGTTCAAAGTGTATATCAATCAAATGAGGTCAAGATGCGCCCGTGTGAGGCTCATTCGGGACCGATCACGCATTGTTGTACAGAATGTGTGATCTATGACAGGCGGCAAGGAGACAAATATCATTTCGTTTTCATAAACTTCTTCAAGTAATTACAAGAAACATATGAAAGAAATCTTTCAAGTACACCATATTCCATACATATACATTGACTGAGTGAACGCAAAAGCCAACGTGTGCGGAGAATCGATTTGCCTTGACTTGTCTACAAGTTGTCTTGATTGGGTTATGCCAAAGTGTGGAGGAACGGCTAGGAGTAGCAAGTTCGATCCTTGCGTCAAAGAAAATTAATAATAATATTTACCGACTTCTTTCGTATATATGTAATAACGTTAAGTTGCTCGTTTGATCAAAGGCGCAAAATAGTATATTTATTTCTAACGAGGGAGTGATATTCTATAATATAAAATGTAAATAAGAATATTTAATTCAAAGCCACCCGCGAGGGAAATAATGTTGCACCCAAGGTAAATAGTCTGCACGCTTGAAGTTTTGATATTTTGTGTAAAATGTTAGCCCAAAACCGAAACAGAAATTAAATTTAAATATTTTTAATATTTTTTTAAAAATATTTTTCAAAAGGGAGCCAGAAACACAACTTTTTTTGATAAATGCATAACTCAAATATGTTGTGTGGTAGTAGAAGTGAGTGAAGCCAGTTATTTTGCATACAGACTTTTTGTCCTCACCATGCTTTTCATACATTATACAGATTGTCAATTCAAATCACTTTTCCTTCTTAGGGAGCAAAAACTCATTGTGCTTCCTCTCTGCAGATCAACAATGACTATTTTCTAAAAACGGGGTGTAAGAAACTGATTTTTCAGATGTTTAACTTTTTAGGTTCTTATAGATGTCATTTTGATAAAATTTTGTATTTCAACATCACTTTACATTGTGCATCTTTATTTCTTTTTATTGAAGTTATTGTCATTTATTTAAGGCAGACATTTACAATTGATTGTTCTCATTTTTATTATTTATTTTCATTTAATAAACGAAACAACTTTGATCTAAGTTAGTATTGTGCTACTACACATACCTTTTAGGTTTTACCGAACACTGCTTTTCGTTGACGACTCATGGATTTGAGGAATAATAAACCGTTTTAGTTTCCACCCCATTGTTGGAAAGTTAAAGAGGGCGCCCTTTAACTTGAAATGATAAGGTATTTTTAAAACATATCCCATCAAAAACAATACTTGTCAAAAAAACCAAGTCTCGCAACTCAGTTGTTCTGTGGTAAAAAGTTGTGAGATCCATGTAATACCAAGTCGGTTATTAATTTATATAGTCTCTACTTAAGCGACTTTCTGTCTTAATACGTCCAGTCTCTAAGACCACGATCGTGGTCCATAACAATTGAAAATCAATTGTGTCTGGAATCTCCGTACTCGAAGCATTAAGTTGTTACGTAATAATTAACAGCATCTTATAGTGACGCATATCAATATTAAAATTCTTTAATGTTTTATATAAATATATTGAGACTTGGCCATCGCCTGAAAACACGTGTAAATTCAATCGCCTGAAAACACATGTAAATTCAATTATTTAGTGCGATGGCCAAGTCTCAATATATTTATATAAAACATTAAAGAATTTTAATATTGATATGCGTCACTATAAGATGCTGTTAATTATTACGTAACAACTTAATGCTTGGCGTACGGAGATTCCAGACACAATTGATTTTCAATTGTAATGGACCATGATCGTGGTCTTAGAGACTGGACGTATTAAGACAGAAAGTCGCTTAAGTAGAGACTATATAAATTAATAACCGACTTGGTATTACATGGATCTCACAACTTTTTACCACAGAACAACTGAGTTGCGAGACTTGGTTTTTTTGACAAGTATTGTTTTTGATGGGATCTCATTTCTTTTTGTATTTTGTAGACAGTTCTACTTTTTTCCTTTTCGGTACCTTCTACTTATTGTATAAATGTATATCTACCAGCAACGAATTTTCTTAAAGCCCTCTCTCTTACTTATGAACTTTTCTTATTTTTGTAGGTAGCCTTCCGTTTTCTCTTTTCCGGTACTACTTCTTGAGCTTCAGCTACAGTTTTCCTAAGAGCCCACTCCCTGTCTCTATGCGTTTTTCTGGGAGGCTTTGATGTTACAATTTTTGACAAATCTGGACGGTAAATGCTTCTTAGTCTGTTGTATTCACAAATTGAGGATTCCTGCGCTTTAACACTTCCAAAGTCGACATTAACAACCTTACGCACTCGTAATAAGTACGAATACGCACGTAGGTACGTTTTTTGCATTAATAAATAATTTAATACACGTGTTTTCATGACAGGAATACCCATTTTTTGCTCGATTTGGCAGGGGCACTACCATGCGCCTATATTTATATGGGACTAGCTTAAACCCGCGGCTTCGCACGCAATATAATAATAACTGCCGTAATAAAACATCGTTACGAATAAAGCCAATATTGAAAAATTTAACTGAAGACTTGGCTGTATGGGCTTAATTTTCTTTGCGGTCTTTTCTAGATTTTTTAGTTTTTCCTTGATTCATACACCAAACACTACTTATATTCCAAATTTGAAGCTTCTAGGTCTGCTAGAAGTGCCTTAGAATTTTGATGATCGGTGAGTCAGTGAGTGACAAAATTAAGAAATTTGACCCGTTATAATTTCTTAAAAATACTGGTTCAAATTGAATGAAATTTGAAATATACGTGTAATATGCTTATATAATATGCCTGCAAAATTTCAGTCTTCTAGTTTTATCCACAACGAAGTTACAGGGTGTCGAAAATGGTCTGAATTGCTTCGAGAAAAGGATGGTACGGCCGTGACGCTTTTTTGCTCGACTTGGTGGGGGCACGGCTGTGCCCCCAGATGTTTTAAACTTATTTGAATTTTACGTATGAACGTGCTCATTTCGTCTACGGAACTCTTCACTCTGCGTGGTCCGAGTCGCACTTCGCCGATATTTTTTTATTTGCAAAGACATCACAAATATTTTTTCATTAAATGTATTAAGTACTGTTAAGTGAAGTTTGTAATACTTAAGACAGCAGAAACATTTTTTTCAAAAATGTATTACTATTTGATAAGTAAATTTTATAGTACTTGTAGATATACATATATCGCATCTAATAATTCACTTATAATTTGATTTATAACCCATATAGTCTTTTGACGGCTGAATCTGATTCTGATTAGATCAATCGTATCTACTGTCATATCGGTAGCTGCCCGTATATTTTAATCAAATCAATTTGACATCTAGTAGGTGAGTCCAGTTTTAAATTGACTATTATAAAGGTTGGACATACGTACGTATTACATTTAGCTAACAGACTTGGATCGGCTCATGACGAATTTGCCTTACACTACATTGTGTATGTATGTATGAAAATATTATAAGTTAATGAAAAATGTTTCCTGGGTCATAAGTTTCTGTATGATATGATAATAAGTAGTAGTATACTTTGTAGACTGTTCTGGACTAGACGCAAACAAATTACGCCTCGGTGAAATCTCTCAATAAACACTCAGCTCTACATAAACTTGTACATACATATGAAAAGACTTTCAAAGATCTTGGTAATTTCCTTAGACGCGGTTTTATTAATATTGTTTATAATCGTCTGCCCTCCTCTCAGAGCACTGGTCATTGAGTTTAAGTACTCGCACGCACTCACCCTCGAACACGCACACACATTCGTCTCCCTAGACATATACAACACGAACAAACAAATTCTTATACATCTTAAGTACTTTCTTTTTTGTTTTTTTAATTTAGATAGTTTAATTTATTGAAATTGAAATTAATTTATTTAACCATCATTCTTATGCAATATAATTCTACCAATCATAGGCCTGTCCTGTGGGAGTCAAAAATCAAATTGATAAATGACACGGAAAACATGTGGCTAAATAATATTTTTTTCTCAGTCTTATTCATTCATAGCAATATATGAAGTATGAATATGGTGTGAAATATTTATATATTATATAAATAGAATATGAAATATTTTCGCCATATCGATATATGAAAATTATCGATATGGCGAAAAGTTTTATCGTAGGCAGATATAAGAGATTAGTTCTCCGTAACGGGGCGCGGTCAGTCCGTCAATGCCCGCGGGCCCGGCAACCTTTGTGCACTCGGCGATCTGATGCGGCGATTATGCGTGCACACATTTGCTGAAAATCTGTCAGTAAATATAGTTTTACCGATGGGAACGGCAAAGATGTATATCGAATCTTGGCTTGTATTATAAAAGAGAACGTGCGCTTGTTGGATTGTTTGTTTGTGTATCCTTTGTTTACATCGTAACGTATAACAATGAAATACGAGGTATTTTGCACGAAGACAGGTGAATAAACTGAGAGTAATAATAATCTACTGTTTATTTTGTTCCAACGAAGGTTCCCATGGGATACAAAACTATTCATAATTCGAAATGAAAGAGGGGCAAAGCTTCAAGTCGTGAGATGGGGCTATGTAGTGAGAGTAGAATTCCAGAAGTAAATAAAGAAGTAAATAAGTAAAAAAGTGGTGGGTTTCTGGAACAGGGAAGCATAATTAAAGGGTAGGGGCGTTATTAGGTCCACGCGGCTGGAGCCGCCGGCAATAGCAATGGCTAGTTAGTATAAATAATGAGTATCTAGAGTGTCTAGGCACTAACATAGACGAGGATCCACACAGCGACATCATTATATTCATTTTTTACCTGGGACATTCTACACAGGGCACAGAATATATATAGATGCATATCACACTCATTGGCAGAAGTAGTCCATGGGAGAATTTGTTCACTGGAGCTGAATGATGAAACCATACGGAACCAAACGACAGGTGTTATATACCACCAGGGCGATGCCACGATGCCATTAACACGTGATTGACTGCTTTTATTATATAAAATCCTTGATTTAACTAAAATGGTTTTTAATAAGATGTCGATTAAGACATTGAATGGCCCTTGAATGTATGCAATTTTGTCCTCGTTTCCCCGAAGTTCTCCATACACATTCGTAACGAATTAAGCGTGTGACAAAACAAAATAACTAGTCATTGGACTCCCGCGATGTTAAAATGATATACATTTCTGGTATATCTATACTATTATAATAATATAATATTATAATAATATTATAAAGCTAAAGAGTTTGTTTGTTTGTTTGTTTGTTTGTTTGAACGCGCAAATCTCAGGATCTACTGGTTCGAATTGAAAAATTATTTTTGTGTTGGATAGTCTATTTATTGAGGAAGGCTATAGGCTATATGTATAAAATAATACTATCTGTCTGTCTGTCTATTCGAGCAAATCTCTAAAACGGCTAAAATGATTTTGATGAAACTTCACAGATATGGAAAAAAGTGGTCAAAAGTAACATACACTACTTTTTGTATGTCTGTATGTACGTCTATCTGTCTATTCGAGCAAATCTCCAAAACGGTTAAACCGATTTTGATGAAATTTCACGGGTATAATAAGGAGGTAGTCAAAAGTGACATACGCTACTTTTTGTCCGTCTGTCTATCTGTACGTCTATGTGTCTATTCGAGCTAATTTCCAAAATGGCTAAACAGATTTTAATGAAACTTTGCAGACGTGAAAGAAGGTTGTCAAGAGTAACATCAGCTACTTTTTGTGTTTGTCTGTCGTTTGTCTTCACTGATCTATCAACGTAGATAAGCTGAAACTACTAAGTTTAGGAAGCTGAAATTTGAAACAGAGGTTTATTTTATAACGTATTAATTTTCTAAGAAAAGAATATTTGGAAATTTCAAATTTAAGGAGGGAGGGATGGAAGGGCTTTGTATGAGAGTCTTTGTTCTTTAAAACATAAAAATTTTAACATAAATGAATAATGACGTGTTTCAGGGTTTTTGGGTTTCCACATTTTAAGGGTGATAAACGGGAGGTGAAAAGTATGGGAGTATCGGTTTTCTTAAAGGAGTGGGGAGAATGAAGACTGTAAGTTTGAATGGGTGTACCCAATATTAGTTTCAGCAAAAAGTACGTATAAACCGTTTCGAATGTTAATACTACCTAAAACAGAAATGTGTAGTCTACGCAAGCGAAGCTGCGGGCGGTCGCTAGTTATTTATAAAACTGTTCCCACAATGTACTAGTCATTTTTCATTTTTTTTTTTTTTAGTGTAAATATATAATTTAAATTATTGCAATTGATGACATATCTCTATTTTTTTTTATCGTGTTTGTTTCATTTTTACAAATCATTGACTACTTACACACTGTTGTTTTTTTTAAATATAATTTTATATGTGATGGTCTTGATTAGATAGTGGGAATTAAGCTAGTGATGTGTTTTTGTAACTAACATCAGATCAGTTGCACGTATTGTATGCATAGTTATGTCTTTGGGGTCACCCAAAAGGTCTGAATGAAATTTTCTTGTTCCTCGGTCTATCTGTCTATCAATGGCTACTAGCTCCCAAATTACAAATACTAACTGTGCTGTTAACATACAATTTGCATAGTCAATATAAAAATAATGAAAAGCCAAAGTGGATGTTTGCAAAAAAAATTGGCAGGCCATAAGTGGGTTCCTATTGGGAATTCAAAAGTAAAAATGTGCTCAGTCTAAAGCCGATATCTTCCACCAATATTTGGTGGAAAACAATAAATGGCGTTCAACTACATTTGATGAGTGTTTCTTAAAAAGCAGTAGAACAACCGAACCTTTACACGCTACAAACGATACCTACGCTTGCCAGGAGTGTGTGTTGGTGTCAAAATTTACAGCTCCATGTAACTGTCAGATATTTGAAAAAAATGAGGTCAATAGTAGAGGCAAAATAAGTTGTCACTGTATATGAAAATTGACATGAGGATACTTAGGAGAATATTTGCTGATTAAAAAAAAAATGTTATCAAACGAAACATAGTACGAGTAAAGACTTGCGGTGTGTTTTAATAAGCCAACACAGGAAATCCTTAAGTTTATTCCGAAATTTAATGCCGTATGTTTATTTTTCCGTTCGATAGCTGTCCCAGCTACCTGGTTGTCAGACTTCAGTCCGTCAGTCAGCCGTCAGCTGTCGCACGTCAACGGCAACCCGACGCGCGGGTTTTGTTAATCTTTATTGACGTCTCCTCTTTTAGGACCGTGTGTTAGTTCATTAGCGGCCGGTCGTGCTTTAAGAAGACAGCGTTCATATCTAGATTTATTTACTTTTTTTCTAGAACCTTCCGCCTTTGTTTGTTTTTTTATTAGCGCCTCAAGCATCGATTGAAGGTTTCTTGAATAAAGAACATGAAAATTAGTGTGCTTAGTCAAAGTTTATTATCTGCCTACCTACTCGTAATATTTCTATCGCATCCTATAAAGACGCTTACAGATTTTATTCATTTTCTACAACATGTAGGTGATCTATACTAATATTATAAAGCTGAAGAGTTTGTTTGTTTGTTTGTTTGAACGCGCAAATCTCAGGAACTACTGGTTCGAATTGAAAAATTATTTTTGTGTTGGATAGTCTATTTATTGAGGAAGGCTATAGGCTATATGTATAAAATAAAACTATCTGTCTGTCTGTCCATTTGAGCAAATCTCCAATACGGCTAAACTGATTTTGATGAAACTTCACAGATATGGAAAGGAAGTGGTCAAAAGTGACATACATAACTTTTTGTATGTCTGTATGTACGTCCATCTGTCTATTCGAGCTAATCTCCAAAATGGTTAAACCGACTTTAATTAAATTTCACGGGTATGAAAAGGAGGTGGTCAAAAGTGATATACGCTACTTTTTGTCCGTCTGTTTGTCTGTACGTCTATGTGTCTATTCAAGCTAATCTTCAAAACGGCTCAACAGATTTTAATGAAACTTTGCAGACGTGAAAGACGGTTGTCAAGAGTGACATCAGCTACTTTTTGTGTCTGTCTGTCGTTTGTATTCACTGATCTATCAACGTAGATAAAGCCGAAACTACTAAGTCTAGGAAGCCGAAATTTGGAACAGTGGTTTATTTTATAACCTATAAATTTTTTATGAAAGGAATATTTGGAAATTTCAAATTTAAGGAGGGAGGGACGGAAGGGCTTTGTATGGGTATTTGTTCTTTAAAGTTGGAAACATAAAAATTTTAACATAAATAAATAATGATGTCTTTCAGGGTTTTTGGATTTCTACATTTCAAGGGTGGGAAACGGGAGGTGAAATGTATGGGAGTATCGGTTTTCCTAAAGGAGTGGGGAGAATGAAGATTGAAAGTTTGAATGGGTGTACTTAATATTAGTTTTAGCAAAAAGTATGTATAAATCATTTCGGAAGTTAATACTACCTAAAACAGGAATGTGTAGTCTACGCAAGCGAAGCTGCGGGCGGTCGCTAGTAAATAATAAAATTATAAATCTTCGATTTCAACTATTATTGTTAAATTATTTAGAATGATAGTTTAAGATTAATACTCGTCGTACACCATTTATGATTTTCCATGTGATGTATTTCTCCTTTCTTTACTTCATAACGAAGCAATGAACGATGTTATTCTATGCACGGAGATGGTTAATTTGAAGGGACGAAGAGCAGCACTACTGTTTATCCTGGTCGAAGTTTGAGGGGGCTTTCTATGAAACAGTTGATTTCTACCAGCGAATTTGTAACTTTATTTTATTCGAAAACCACAGTCAACAATTTGACGGTTTCGCAGATTTTTATCACACCATTACTGTGGGTGTTGCCATTCACAGAGAGTTAAATTTCATTAAATTTATGAATTATGATTTAAAAAATTAAAACGGTCCGACTGTATTTTAATTCGTTCTAATACTTACGAAACCTTGTGTTTTTATACATAGATATCTTTTATAAAGGAAAACTTTTTGACTAAATTTAATAAACTCCAACAAAATTATGTTTTATTGATATTGACTTCAATATTTGAAAACATATTAAAATAAAAATTATTACTATTTAAGACATTTCAGGATCAGTCCGTTTAAAATGTTTGATAAATAACGTGACAAGGAGAAGCCGAGCTCGACTACTCTCGAAGGCACTAGAACCTCGGGCACAATTTAACGTTTCGTCTATGAGTCAACATTAACACCTGACGGTCGCCACTCGGCCGAGTCATGCTGTCGTCGCGCCTCACAAATATACCCTCATCCACTTCCCTTTAAATAAATTAGATTTGACTCGAGCAGGTCCTTTGCTGAGTCAGTGCGACAGAGACGCTGTATCCAAATACTTTTAGGCGAAGCGGGATGGAGCTATGTCCGCACATTACTAGCGTCGACTCGGTTTTTGCTTCACTTTTAAACATATCAGGGGATATTGATTGATTGATGTTTATTCAGAGAGGCATTAGTGAAGGCTGCTCTACCTGAGACGGAGTTATTTGTGCTCGAGATATCGATATTGAGACGTGCCGCGGACGGAGGCCATAATTATAATATCATTCATCATTCTGTGAAGGTGTGTTATTAATTTTGACAGAAGCCTCACTCGGTCAATCATTCTTGAATGAAGTTATCCAAGACGTTAGTTTTAATGGAATATTTGTGTAGGAACGATCGAGTCGCGTCATTCTCAGCGGTCGTAAGCGCTATAACTTCTTTTGACTTTACTGCATCGAAAGTAATATTTTTCTAATGCTTCTAAAATATAACGTTTTCAAGATAAATGATTTGGCAAGAATAAATGTAAATATCAGCCACCGCAGTCGCGGCACGGTAAGAATCTTGTAACAGATTAACCGTGAAGTGGTTTAGTATTTAGTAGTTTTATTAGCTAGTGTTGTTCATTTCAGCAACACGTTTTAATAGGATGCATGACAGATAATAGAAGATGTTTTTTACCAACTCACGAATTATTATCATTCGCGCTTAAATCGTGGAAATCGTGACATTGGTTTGTTCTTCGCGATCACGAGACGACGGGTCTTGGACGATAATATTTTGTTGTTTATAGTTTCCTGGGTTCGTGGAAGCGTGTGGGCCACACGCACGTCACGTCACCCAACTTCGTTACCTGCACAACTAGAGGCACTTAACGTTGTGTGCATTGATGGTCACGCGTAAAAGTGTTAAATTTCGGGGACCGACATGTCGACTCACACAAACGTGTTGTTCCACGTTCAAACGGGATTGTGGCTTTCGGTGTCGATAAACATAGACGCTGACAAACAGACGAAATGACAACCCGAGCGGACAGTTTGACGAGTCATCACTGAAGAGCTCAACTCTGCTTGTCACTGTTGGACACGAATTTGTTGCTGTGGATTTTTTTTTAATTTTTCGGTTATTCTACAAATATAAAACTCAGCTCTTTGTTTATCCTGTTTTGTATTTTTGAATTAGTTACAATCTATTTTTTTTTAAATGTAAATCCTATTATCTTACGTATGTGGGTACATGAACTACTGAAAGTTATTGAATTTTTAATTTCTAGTAGTTCCATATCGAAATCAATATATACGAATTTTTTTATGTAAATTTTCCGTCGTTTTAATATAATTGCAGCTAAGCTTGTGTTTTCTTAAATAGTATTAAATTATATATTTCAAAATTTGTACATTATTTTCTACTTATATTTAATCCAAAATATTTAGGTAACAAATTCATTTTTGGATATCCGATAGATATCAGTTTTTAAAATATGTTCCAAATATTATATACTTACTGTCACTTTTAGACATTACCTAAAAATGGAAACACACACTACATCATATTATGGATAATTTTTTAACTGCGTTGAAAATCTGCGTTGGAATATTTACAATTTTTTTAAATTGGTTTGTACTTTGGCGTATAAACAGGATGAGTGTCCTCAGACGTCCGTTCATCGCGTCATGTCAGATGCGTTAACGAGGTGCCAACCGTTGTCGCAAAGAGACGTTTTCGACACGAAATGCACTTGTAAATAGTTAATCTAGACAGCTACTCACTTTCTGTATAATTTTTCTATATCTCAATTTTCTCTTTCTCGGATACTGCTTAAATATCCAGTACCTTCTATCAGTTGCTACTACTTGTAGCGTAACGCTAATGTCTTTATATTTCTAAAGGTTGATTATGTTCGTTCGATGTTACAGTTTTAAGTTGGTCATTGAAAATATAAGACTGCAGTGTTGACACAGAGCATCCGCGGCCGCATACCGGTCGCTCGTTCACAAGTGTCAAGTTGCATAAATACTTAACACTTACTTAACACGGCGTGTAGGAGCCAACTCAGCTACCTAGCTGGAAAATATGGATCATAGCGGAATAGCTGGCGACTGTTAATTTCAGACCTGGTGGAAGTTTTGCTGCGACGACCCTCCAGGCGCCGCTCACGAGTCTAGTGTTGCGGGCGAGCGAGGTGGGGGCCACTCATCGCTTTCATAATACCCGAACAATACCATTACCGGATAGCGTATCTCTCAAAGATAAAGATCAAATTAACGGTCAGATGGGCACAAAGCCGGGCAATCACAGAAAAAGATTCTCTCGCGGTCGGATGCGCTCGTTCGGTATCGGTATTTACGTCACATTTCTTCGATTTCGCGGCACGTTCGGAAACGTAATAAGCGGACGTCCCCCGTCCGTCGCGTCCGTCACCGGCGGGCTAGGGGGCGGCATTGGGTGGGGGCGGGACGTCGTTGGAGTTAATGAAGTTTTCTCGGGCGCGATTCCCAGCAGGTCGTCAGATGCCGCACTCCGCGCACATCGGCGAGTTTGCGGCACATATTGTGCACGTCCGCTCCGGGCGCGCGCCAATATTGCTCGGTGAAATGTTTTAATAAGCACATCCCTGGACACGAGCGAGTATAATGTCCGCGCGCTCCGAGAGAAACCCATTTTCGCCTCTGCCTCACCCCCGCAACCCCGACCCTTATTAATGTCTATTGTTCGAGTTTTTGCCTCTCCCGTTATTGCGGACGTAATCTGCGGCTGCATTGACGCGTTGCAGGTAATTTATTGAACTGGCTTAAGGGTGCAAATGTCAGATTTAATTAAGGTTAAGCTGCAATTTTTCCATTGCTTCTGAATTAACAATACATACCTAGTACTCACTATTGTTTCTACGTAGGTATGCTGTAACCATGATTAGTGATTAATAGATCGTATCCAACATCTTGTTCGCTCTGAAGTTAACGCGTGTGCGGTTGGTTTTGCTTAGGCGCGCTCTCGCTAACTGATAGGTACCCGCTTTTCTTACTGCGCTGCAACGCGGTTCAACTTTAGAGCGAATATGATGTTAAGCGCGAGCTGTACCTCCAACGTAGTTGTTGTTGCTGTCCAGCGTCGGTCCACATGCGGGGAACTCGTTGGTACAAATTAATGAACTTCAAGTGCGATTCGTCGCTCTCGAGCTACCGTGACGCCCATCTCGAAGTTCCCACTGCTGATTTAATTTGTTTCCAATTCTATTTGCGCTACGAACTGCATTGGATTGATGGATACTGCTTATATAATAATATAACGTCACTATACTTCTTTATGTTCAACAGCACATAGAACGTTAATATGGAATTCGTATTACCGCCGTCCCGATAGAAAAATTAATAATATTATAATATGTAAAGTAATATTAAAACTATTATTTATCTGTTACAAAAGAATATAAAAACAGTTTCATCTTTAACGGGCATAATTCAAGTGTAGAAAAATCGAATTTTGACAGCGCTTTCATATTATAAATCAGCAGTTAACCACGAAGATACAAATAACTCTGGAAAGTTATGAGACACCGAGGCAAGAAGCAATAATTTCGAAGTGGCCAATGATCTGTTTTGTAACTTCGGGTCAGGGGTCAAGCTACGTTGGGGGAACAAGGAAATGGTGGAGTGAGGGTCGGAGGAAGTTAAGACGGCCCCGGCGATTTCTGTTTCTAAACGCGCGGACGTCTCGCGTCAATCAGTTCGTCGCGACGTGACCGGAATCCCGGTAGGACGGACAAAGGGTATGGACGGGGACGCGGGGGCGGTTTTGCAGCCCGTTAAGATATTTTTTACGGCCGCCGAGGAAGGTGCTTGATTATTTGCGAGCAGCTGTATAATGCCGGCGACTGGATCGATTTGGCCCGCGTTTTGTTATCGCCCTCCCTATTGCCACGCTCTTGAACGAATGTTTCAGAAGGCGTTTTTATAAAGATGTCTGGTGTACTTACTAGATTTTGTTTGAATGCTAATATATGCTTGTTTTCATTAAAATAAACATTAAGTACCTATAACAAAAGAGTACCTACGGGTTGTTACATTTATTACACACATTTTACAACGTATGGAAATGTTTGTATTCTATCCTATAGAAATAAATAAATAAATAAAAAAATATCCACTAGTATTTTTTTTTAAATTTTATTTGTATGGAAAACCAACTGCACAATTAACTTATTGACAAACATAATAGCTACAATAGGCTAATAACAGGTTCTCACTTACATATATACATCAGAAAAAAAAATTCTAGTCAATTCGTACTTTTATATAATTAAACAGAGAGAAAATTAATTTGACAGCAGCTTTTGGTTTTAATAAAGTCATAAATGTCAGTTTACAGTATCGAAGTGAAATTGCGCAATATTGCAAGGTTGAATCTCGGTGCGCGAGGATTTCGTGGGGTAGAACACCGGCGCAGGGACCTTGCCCACTAAAACTCGGACTCAAACTCGCCATCTTGCACCAGCTAGCTAAAATATGAGTGGTTAGACGGTATACGCAGAAGAAAGCTTCTAGTCAATTCGTACTTTTATGGAATTAGATAATCTAATTAACAAAATCTATTTCACAATTACCAATCTGAAATATCAATTTTCGATTTGCATTTTTGTTAGTGTAGATTCACTTTTAAACTTAATGAAACTTCACGAGACTATCTCGCACACACTAAAATTGGGCAGACACCAAAAATGAAGCAGCTTGAGACGTTGCACGTATACCATAACCTATAAGGTAAATAATTAAACATGTGTATTAGCGATATTCAATATCCAAAGGGGTGAAAAATAACGTTAAAATTTGTAAATCAACGCACAGTCCGAACCGCTGGGTAGAAACTTTAAATTCTGGACAGTGCCTATGACGTACTCATCCATCAAAAAAGGTCTTTCAAAATTCGTCCATTAATGGACTAATTCTGCTAATATTGACTATCATAAATGCAATATTATATTACCTACATTTAGTTGACATTTTCTCACAGTCGCGCGTCGTTATCACCTACACCAACACCTGCAACCCATCTTCCTTAAAATACTTCATTTATACTTGTTATCTATACTTAATATAATAAAGCTAAAGAGTTTGTTTAAACATTCTTAAATCAGTTATTAAATTATTTTTTGCTTTGGAACCCTGTTTATTGAGAACAGTTATAAGCTATTTAATCCCAACAGGTCCTCCGAACGCCTTTCCGCCCCGCATGGCCCATGTGTAGCGGCCCATTGCCGCGATCTCAGTGACGGCTACGTAGTAGCTGCGTGTGTGTGTAGTGATTGTCGCAGAGGTTGTCCCGCAGCAGCTGTTAGCATTCGTGGCGCCACTCCGACTACCCAGCTCCAGCCTATGCGCATTTCGCGCACGTCGTCCTTTCTGTGTTTTCTGCACCCTGGTGTGCTCTATGGCATCTCACGCCTTTACAAGCCGATCGCGCTCCCCATTTCGTGAGTTAAACTCACACAACTGCACTAAGATTCCTGTGCAGCGGGAGCCGCGCAGTCGACAGTTAGCCATGTGTGTGGGCACGTGGAGTCGCTCCAAGTTCCGTGCTCTGAGTTTTTGGTGTGCATTCACTCAGTAACTCCGTAACTTCTATTCATTTATTTACAGCCACTTAATTGTAAATTACAATGTGTTATTATAATAATCACATTTACTCACTTCAGGGATTACTTCCCTTCTGAACCGGAATCGTCATTACTCCTTCATCACCTATATAGGTGTTAGGTCTGTCCCAATTAAAGTCATTCCACGTTATAATAATAACGAGAATCTTAACTGAGGGCCCACGCCTCCAGCATTATTTCACCTCGAGTAACCCTTAGAGGTTACCCGACAACTTCGCGCTGGCGACACCCTAGTGTGCCGCCTGGCCACTCCGACGAAATCGTAGGAGCTTTCGGGCTAACGAGGCGCGTCCTTATTCTGCTTCAGGCGGTTGTTTAGTGGGTGTAACTCCCACATACCTCGTGCGCTCAGTCACGCGGAAGCTGTAGTGTTTAATTTGCCTTCCCATCGCAAGGGTAAAACTAAAAAAAGGGTGCGCTGGCAACGCAGGCGGCGAAGTGAGCATAAAACAGGCAACGTGGACGAAACCGTAGGGTCTACCTATTTATTTATAATTATGAAATTAAAACTAATAGTATAGTTTAAATTATATGTATAAGTGCAACCTACATCGTACAGACGAAGCCGCGGGCAGAACCTAGAGAAAGATATTGTCATCAAATATTTATCACATAAAAATACCACAAACGCATCTTCTCTGGAGAAGAATAAATTACCAATGATACCAATATAAGATGTTTACCATGTGACACTAAAAATGAAAAATAAAACGTCATAGTATTGTAGATTCCTCCCAGTTGGAATGAAGGCTGGATCAGAGAGCGATTGCACGCGTGAAGCTCACCAGTTGATCAAGTGCGGCTCGTCGGCCACTCGTCAACATCACTGCCCGCCTAGTGTGGAGATGGCTTACAAAGCCAGTTATCAATACCTATAACTATGTTTTTAATTTGAACGTTACCTTACAACATAACTATGATCCATAACTAGGTATTTATAAGAACCCTTTAAATAAATAAAATGGAAATACTGTTACTCATACTAAAATGATATTATAAAAATTTGTTAATTTTTTATTATATTAAATATAATCTGTTATAAAAAATTCCTAAAAAAAATATAATTTATTTAAAAAAAAATTATAATTAATTTAAAAAAAAAATTATAATTAATTTTTTTTTGATGTGTTAATAATAACAATGCTATGTAAACGTTGCCATTTATTCAAAAATTTGATATCTGATAGCGTGTTTTAAAGAAATCCACGAATTAAAAACAACGCGTATATGAAACAAGAAATTGTCTAATTGCTTGATCAAATGACAAATCAACGTACAGGCCAAATCACTGGGTTTAAAAACTTGAAGTATGGAATCTTAGTCATCTTTTCAGCCGCTGGACGTGTACTGCTGGGCATAGGCCTCCCCCTTAGATCTCCACAACATACGGTTTTGGGCCACCAGTAACCAACGGCGACGCTCTCTTTATCAGGCCGTCAGTCCTTCCAATGAAGAGCCCATGCTACGAAGTCCAATTTATGGTCTCCACTCGAACCTTTTCTTCCCCTAGCGGTTATCGGTTCCGCGAGCAATGTCGCTTGTCCATTCCCATTTCAGTTTGCTAGTTCTATGAGCTATATGGTTATTCCATATTTGCGTACTTCGCACGTTAAGCCACTAACGAGCACAAGATTTTATGAACCACGTCTCATTTTTGGAAGTCATTATTAATAACTAGTGACACGTATTATTAAAATACTTCAAGTCTTTGGTCACCAAAGTATGTCTTACGCTTTCCGAATGCTGCTTAATCGAGTTGGATTCGACTTCGTTTGACTTTTTTTTTTGTTTTGGTTTTGCCCTTGCGATGGGAAGGCGGATTAAACTGCACAGCTTCCGCGCGCCCGAGCGCGCGTGGTATATGGGAGTTGCACCCACTAAACACCCGCCTGAAACAGAATAAGGATGCGTGTCTTTAGCCCGAAAGTTCCTACGACTTCTTCGGAGAGGCCAGGCGGCACACTAGGGTGTCGCCGGCGCGAAGATGTCGGTTAACCCCTAAGGGTTACTCGAGGCGAAATAATGCCGGAGGCGCATTCCCCCGGTTAAGATTCTTGTTATTATTATAACTTTGTTCATGCACACTTTATAATGTTAAACTGGCTGAGGTAGATATATTTTGTAATTCATTAATTAAATTTAAAACTAAATGTTGTAGTATTTTGAGTGGTGCGGTGAGCGACGGCTGAGGTTGTCTAGTTGTTATATTATATTACTATATTGCTTTAATTGTTACTATAATTAGTAATAATTTAAATATATGATGTGTATATGTGTGTATGTGTATGTGTATTTTACCTGTCTTATGTTGTGGTACATTATGTTGTATAATCTTTATAATTAAGAAGACTTTAGGTCTATTTTGTTATCATATTTAGTTTACATTGTTATGTAATGACTGTTTGTCTGTTATCAAAATAAATAAAAAATAAAAAAAATAACGTGGAATGACTTTAATTGGGTCAGACCTAACACCTAGTAATGACGATTCCGGTTTAGAAGGGAAGTAATCCCTGAAGTGACTAAATGTAATTATTATAATTACCAATTTTAATTCACAGTTAAGTGGCTGTAAATGAATGAATGAAAGTTACGGAGTTACTGAGTAAATGCACACCAAAAACTCAGAGCACGGAACTTGGAACGACTCCACGTGCCCACACACGTGGCTAACTGTCGACTGCGCGGCTCCCGCTGCACAGGAATCTTAGTGCAGTTGTGTGAGTTTAATTCACGAAATGGGGAGCGCGATCGGCTTGTAAAGACGTGAGCTGCCATAGAGCACACCAGGGTGCAAAAAACAAAGAAAGAACCACGAAGCGCGAAATGCGCATAGGCTAGAGCTGGAATGTCGGAAGGACGCCACGAAGGCTAACTGTCGCTACGCGAAAACCTCTACGACAAACACTACACACACACGCAGCTACTACGTAGCCGCCACTGGGATCTCGGCAATGGGCCGCTACACATGGGCGACGCGGGGTGGAAAGGCGTTCGGAGGACCGAACACGACTGATCGCGGCAGACACAGGAACCAGAATATGGTTAACTTCTATTTGTGCTCGAATGAACGTAATCTAATCTTATAGAGCATGGAGAGCTTACCGAACTTACCAAAAGTTTAATAAAAAATGAAACTTTAAATATGTTTTTCTGGGTAATTGTTAGTTTACGTCTTTTGCTGACTTGAAACTTTTTATTTAGCTTAGTAAGTTCTACACGCTCTATTAGTTCAAATTACGTTCAACCGAACACACGGTATATTACATACGGCTTGTTTGACAGAACGTAGTCCGAACTTATAAACCGTGTAGAGCTTACCGAACTAGAAAAATAAGAAAAAGTGATAGAAAAATTAAACTTTAAACATATTTTTCTCGGTAGTCGTTATTTTGCGCCATCTGCTCAATTGAAACTTTTTATTTTCGGTTAAACGTAGTCCAAACTTATGGAACGTGTAGAGCTTACTGACTCAGCTTACTGTACAAAACTTTTTAGAAAATAAGATAAGTTATTAAAAAAATAAAATTTTAAACATATTCAATAGTTAACAGTTTAACAATTGTCTAGTACCCCATAGTACAAGCATACTTCCTTACTTTAAGATTAGATGGAGCTGTGTGGGATGTCCCAGATATTATTCTCTGCTCATCTGCTCACTTGAAACTTTTTATTTTCGGTTAAACGTAGTCTAAACTTATAGAACGTGTAGAGCTTACCTACTCAGCTTACAACTTACAGCTTATAAGTAATTAGAGAAATGAATAAAAATAACTGGAGAAGTACAGTATATTCAATTCATGAGATAAGTCAAGTAATGTGCGGTAATTCTGGGTATTGATGAAAATACTTAAAAATAAAATTTAAAAAAAAAACCGTTAGACTTTTCATAGAAGTAAGTTGACTTAATCTGATTATATCCCAAAGGTTGTCTAGATGGTAATAGCTTTTTCGTTAACACCTAATTATTGACAAAAAAATCACGTCCAAAGGCCCTTCAAAATCAAAATCAAAATAAAATAATAATTATTTACTATAAGATGTTTCCCACACATTTATTAGAAATCATAATGAATTGATTAGGTACGGTTCGGAAAACTAGGGAGAAAAACTAGCAAAAACTCCTCGCTATTTAGAAGATAATTAAAAAACAAACTAACTTAAAGTTTATTTTTATTGAAAAAACGAGAGATTTCCTATAAAATTTCATTTCTATCGAGGGTTCCGCCACTTATGTAATTTTTTGGGCCTGGAGTTGAAATACCGTGCATTAAATTTTTTTAGTATTTGAATATATTTTAATAGTATTTAATAAACACCGAAATTACCTTTTGAACGAAGTTGTTTCCGGAAAAAAGACGGACTGCTGTATAGCCATGTAGCATTAGGTAAAGTACGTAAGAAAACTTCCTTTTAATATTAATGAATAGACCAGATATCTTTTATATATATAATATTAAATCAGTTAATGTTACAAACAAAAAAATGTTACATTAATCCTTAATACTATATTACACGTTTAATGGCAAACGGAACGGCAATCGGCTCAGGTTAATGATGGCCTGCCTCGAACGAACACGATCTTCGCTGATATTCTGCACATTCCAAAATATATTCCTATTTTGCTTAAATTAAATTTTCTTTTATACAGTTCTTTCCCCCGCTACTATTCTATTCTACTAGTCTATTTCTATTTATTATACGTGAATAGCCCAATCGATCGTTCGATCTCATCTCTCATTAATCAACCATTTATTTTCGAAGTGTTTTTTTTCTGTTGATATAGAATATCATTCCACAAGATCGAAACTATGTTTGTAGTATGTGGATACGACGTGAAATTGGTAGGTATATGTAAGAAAATTTATTATCGACCACTCGTCTGATGTCCAATGTTGCTTAGAGTCCATTTCCATAGAAGCGTTGCCATGATTTATCCCTCACCGGTGTCCACCGAGCGGCGTACCTCGTGACGTAGCCTTTATTTTTTACTTTTTATGCGTTTTTAACCGATAGAGTGCGGATAAAAAGTGGCCGCGACACGGCCGCTCCCGCGCGTCACAATTTGTGAATGATTTCGGCGCTCAACTCATCCCGCCGTTTTATGGCCATTTGTCAGCCGAGTGAAAAAGACGCGTGTACAGCGCTCGTGTGCCGCCGCTTTTTTTTACGCTTTTTCGGCTTTTAGCTCCGCTTTTTGGCGTATCCATTGACATGGGAAAGTGTGTTTTAGGCCCGATGAGTTTATAAATCTAGCGAGGACGCCCGCGCGCCGTGTTGGCATTTTTAAAATTTGTCTTCATTGTTTTGGTGATTGCGCCGGCGATGGATTGTATAAATCTAAACTTTAATAATACAACGGAAATTGTTCGTTGTCTGACCATCCTTGTCATAACTGTCACGGTATTTTAATCGATTGTGAAATCTTCTTTGCATTTCGATAAAAAACCCTAGTTTCACCGTCGCATTAATACAATAATTATAATCTTGTAGGTAACCGAGATCTACTCAACTATAACTATATTTATGTAAAATGCATAGGTACTGCTGTGTATTTCTGACCGATCCGCCCTCGAAATTAATTTATTGGTAGAAAAAAACATTAACATTTTTTTAATGAAATCATGAAGGCAACGTGAATGAGTCAGTGTAATACGAATTTTATTTATTTACGAGGTGCATATACCTACCTACGCACGTGAAAAACATTTTGTGAGCCAAACCGCGCAGCTTGCAGCTGATTGACGATCGGCCGCAACCCGGCGCGACGCCGCGCCGCGGCGTGGCCAACGCATTACATGTTAATATTATTAATGTAGCACACAATGGTAAATTATAATAAATACCATTTCTATGGACACAATTATACGTAATGGAAATATTTCCTCTGTCAGTACATAGGTAGTTATTTTGTAGAACGATATTTTTTGTATTGTATTACCAACCTACTGCTCATATATCTATTTATAGTGAACATCAATTTTGATAAATAAATTCTCAATTAAATAACCACCACCTAATATCTACTTTGTACAAAAGTTACAAAAAAAATTACAAATCGATGCAGTCACCCGACAACGGCGGGACGCAGGCAACTCGCGTGTGCACCCGATCACAGAGCGAATCGAATTAGCGGCGTCAGATTATTTGCGGAGGAACTTTTCGATAAAACCCTCGCAGCGAATTGATGAGCAGTGAGCAAACAGCGGCCGGTGACCGCGTCAGCAAGAAACCGTTATTAAACAAGTAAGTACACCTTCGGCACTAAATACGCCACAAACCAGGGCGGGTGCCGGCCTGGGGCGGGCGGTCGGGACAAAACGCGAGCGAGGTTATTACAATATTTGCTAGGAAGGGTAATATCGTTATTTTTAAGTACCCGCGCCGGCGACGGCGTCAGGGCAGCGACAGCGCCGCCTCTAAATTATAATGTTTTATGGTTTAATACTGCAGATAAGGCGGGGTGCCGGGTAAGGAGCCTATTATTAACCGCGTTAACGGGCGCGCAGGGGAGTGGGCCGGGGCGCCGTTGTTCTCACATTGTTACGTAACGTAACGCTTCTCGTATTAGCGTATGATTTTTAACGAGCGCCATTCCGAAATATGTAACTGTGGGGGCGTCTGGTGCGCATCGAGTCGAGCCTCGTGGTGCGGTTCCGTGCGTCGCAGATGTATCTCGCAGTCGCTTCTTTGTGAGCCTCGGCGTAATGACCCAATAAAAAGGCAAATAACTTGAGCGCTATCGGTACAATCTGGCGCACGTTAATCCACGTTAGCGGCAATTGTGTGCGCAAAGATCGCGCGTTTCGCTAATATTTGCGGCCGCGTATCTATCTACTGCGATAGGCGCCGGACGCGGTGAGCGGTGTCGGTCGCACCAGTACAGGGCGGCTCACCTCACAGGCACCGCTGCGCTATCGCCGTTGCACACACTGAGAGTCGAGATTAGAAACGGCGCGGTCGTTGGCAAATCTTCAAAGATTAGCCTGTACCGTTTCTTATTTGCCTTAGAATTACGTTAGATTGTTTGTTTTGCGCGCTCACCGCTTGCTTTTAATCTCTATACATATTCTATTTTAAATCCACTTATCAGGGATTTACGACCGAAACCTTTAAAAGCCTCCGAGGAACGCTTCGTCCCCGCAAGAGGCGACTCCCAATAAGTGTCCAGCGGCAGGAGGGGCGAGGGGGCGGCGCAGCATCCGGCAGTTAGATCTCGATGTCGATCCACTTACAAGCGAAGCAAGCACTTAGATAAGTGAACAATAAGTATCGGGCAGGTATCATTATGCGGGTGTACTTAAGCCGGGCCGGAAAGGCAGGCGAGGGGCGGGCGGGGCGGCGCAGCCCGAAGCAATTTAATTCTGTCCACGTTCTAATAATGACCGTCATAATTCGTTCAAAGTGTCCGGTCTGGGACATTTCACCCCCGCCCCCGGCCCGATAGAGGCGAGACGCCCGCCTCGCCTAGTTGTTCTGATTCCTTTGCATTTTCTCCCTTAATTTCATTTTCAGAGCTACCTTGCAACCTCCCATTGGCTCACATTTGCGATTCATCCGTAATCTGTGTGGAGTGCGCCTCTGTGTGCGCCGAGGTCGGGAGAGGGGTGCGCCCGGGCGGTTTTATCAACACGTGTAGGTCATATTAAGTTTGATTTATAACTCTTTATATCGTAAATGGATTAGGGCATCGTCCCTTCGGTACACTTGTGCTTGTAAGTGCTCCTAATGTTGTCGTTTTATGTGAATTTATAATTGTCGTTGCTTTGGGCTTATTACAGATATAAATCTTCGAATGTGAACCATTATCAATGGAAGTTTAACAATTTTCGTCACACTGTAACACTCTCATAGCTCTGAATTTAAAGAGAATTGGTGCGGTTCTAGTTGTAGCCGTATTTTTTTTATAGATATTGTTTTTTTTTATATATACAGTAATTTTATTTGTGATGAAAATTTTAAGTTGTCGCATAATTGTTATAAATCAGGGCAATTAAGATCAATGACATCGGCCGTATATTGTCTGTAGATAATTCGATTCCGTGAAATTAAAACGTTGCTAATCGATCACCTGATATCGCTTGTTTGTTGATCGATTGTCGCGTTATCGATTTAATCGCCTGTGTCCCTCGCGATATTGATATGTGTCAGGGATTTGAAATTTTATTAATTTTCAAATGACACTGCGGTATAGCATACAGTTCCAATCAAATTTTATGGCGGATGTGAACGCAGGCACAAATCGCGTCGCAGTAACCAGTTTTAGGTGTAGCGGGACGCTGTGGAGCGAGGGGCATATGATTGAACCTGCGCAAGCACACATAAAGCGTTGTATTCGGATCCGGCATAAAGTTTGATTGGAAATATACCAAATTGAACAATAGGTATTTAACCTCTTTGCTGTATGATAAATGTACCAGATATAAATTCTACAGTATTTTAACGTTGTTTGCAAATATTTATTTGTAATTTTAAAGCGCGACGCCTTAATCATATTTCGATATACTTATTGAGGCACTGACTGCCGTAGATAGTGAAAGAATAATACGATTTTATTGTGTCTGAGTAAGCTTTATAGGCTATTATTAAAATTAGCGACGTCTCTAACAGCCCCTCCTGGACATAAATCGTGCTCACCCCGACGTGGCGAGTAGACCTCTACGACCGGCTTGCTTTAGACAAGTTATATATTTAACCGACCACGTAAAAACTAATGAGATTAATGCTTTTTATGGATTGCTTATTACAATAAAGCACCTAAATTATAAAAGCTAAATGCACCAACACTTTAAAAGTAATACTGTCATATTTGCAATATTTCAGGTGTTATCCATTCCTTCAATCGATATCTAAATTCTAAACAGAATAATTAATTATTTATTAGAATTACGCCGACGTAACTATTTTATTTAATTTTTTGATTAGTACATATTTCAGCGAAGCTCTCCCCATATCAGAATTTACGATTTTTAATTAGGAAAAGTCGAGTCGCGTGCGATACTAATGTCCAATCAATAGTGACCCCCGCTAAACTCGTAGCAATCGCCAGATATATTTGGTAGTCGCATTTTCAATACAATTTATGGTATGTGCAATAAGATTACATTTATTTTCATTAATGCTTTAATTACCTATACTTTCTCATTTATGACTGTTATATACTAACTGGAACCCGGTTCGTCCTTAATGTCTACTGGTGGAATATATTTTGTGACTTCTTTGTATTACTATCTCACGGGATCCGAAAAGCTTCAATTAAAATATTAAAAATGAAAATTTTCACTTTTTAGTGGACGATTTATTATTATTGACAATGTCAAGTTTCAAAGATGAAATACTTATATATGCTTCATCATCATCATCAGCCCGTGTCTATCCACTGCAGGATAAAGGCCTCTTCCAAGTCTCGCGACCACACACGGCCACCTCAGCTTGCTGATCGCTTTGGCTATGTCGACAACTTTGATTCTTCGCCTGATTTCAGTGTTCCTGATTACGAGTGTGTATATGTTTACAAACTAGTTAGTTCACACTTCAAACTGGGCAGTTTTATACTCGGATACAAAAATTAATCAGGACATCGATCTCTATATTTTTATGAGTCCCCGTTCAAGTGTTCTTTCGTACATTTAATTCACGGTGCCGTTCTGAAACAAACGGCCGGCCGTTGCGCTATAATCGAAATAATTAAGACTGGCTAATTGCCCGGACCGTAATTCGGGAGCTTTCTTTTTACACTGCCCCCCATTGTATGCCCGGAAGCGGAATAAACAAGGACGTTTCGTTCGTTTGTGTTTTGCATGTTATTCGAGATCGCGTCGGGAAATAATTATTTGAAAGTTAATTCGGCGAGGTCCTGGCGCTTTGTAAATTAAAGTTACGTCGTTATAGAAGCGTTTTCATAATATTTAACTTTTATTTTGTCTACGTGATGTATAATACCAAGTTATTATTATTTTAAATGATTATTTTGTATTATAATCAAGAATAATCGATTCCATGATAGTTGGGTTTTCGTAAGTATTATAAAATTTATTTTGAATAACTTATGCGTTTCTTTTATCCCAACAAAGATTATAAATAAAGCATATTAGAAAGCCTTCTTAGTTAGTCTAATATTATTTATTTCTTAAAACTGTCGAAACTTGCGGCTTTTTTAGTAGAAGTCGCTATCACCTATATATTCTTAGCAGGCTGCTAAAACAATTCATACGAGATGCAAGCGAGAGATAGTCAATTTGTTACCTCGAGCTCACCGGCACCGCAGATCACGCCACCCAGATAGCGTCCGTTTAATAGTCGATCGAAATTTTCATCTTATTATTTGTGCACCTAGTTGGACGATTTAAAGCAGCGTACTAAAAATTTGCACTTAATAAAGATTTTAAAGCGATCTGGGATCACTTTGTGTGTGAATAACAAACACTTTCCTAGGATTATCCTAGTTGTCCCATATTATAATCGAACTTCCTTGCTGGCAACCGTTCGTATAGATAGACCAAAGAATAAAAAATTATTCAAAGTATTGGTTTTCTTAAAGACGTCGGTCTAAGCTTTCCATTATCAGTGATGTTGTGTCATCATGTTGAAAATCAACCTAATGGGCGTCGGACGACACGAAGGGTTTCGTACCACAGACAGTACAATATAAAAATACACGTTTTTTTTGTATAGAAACTCCTTTAATTTTTAACTTTATTTTGTTTTTAATATTTGTTTTTATAGTGAACATTAGTAATGCTCATTCTGTGATTTTAAGTATCTACCTATGATATTTACGGTTCAGACGGTACAACCCTGTGACAGACGGACAGACAGACTGACGGACGAACGGATGGATAGACAGCGGAGCCTTACCAATAGGGTTTCCGTTGGTACCCTTTAGGTACGGAATCTTAAAAATGGAGTATTTAGCATGTAGTTAGTGCACAGGACACGGGCAAGAAGGCAGGTGCAGTGCCGCGGCGGGCGTCTCATTATGCGTTGCGCGGGCCGCATCGCAATTGGCCGCAATCAGCGATCGGCCGACCCCTTCCCGCCCTCAAACTTTTCAAAATCCCCTAATGAATCAAGGAATTAAGGCGAGCAGTCCGTGTATATATTTAAATTAGCCGAGTTTACAAGTCCGCGCGTCCGCTGATTAAAGAACGGAATCCGCGAGGTCCAAGCACGCCTGAGTTATGCGCAGGACGAGTCGTGTTGTGTTGTGGTCCCTTTTCACTTAACTTCTCTAGTTGCTTTGCCTTTTAAGTGTGTGTATTATTCAAGTGTAGGCCTTGCCCTCGATAGATTTTTTATCTATATCGCTTTTTCTCTGTATTAACCCATAGGTATACTAATTGCATGAGATGTATGTTGTAAATAGTGACGTAAGAAAACGGTTTGGCTCATCCGGTAGCAGCATTCGCAGTTCTTTTCCCAGTTCGTTAGGCCACTTCATTTGTCGCCCCCGTTTCTTTCCTCGTACCCTCGCTATAGCGGACTCTAAAGTTTGAATCAATTATGCTTACGATTGTTTCGTTAGTGGCGGCGAGTGTTTTTTCTTTGCCAGTCTTCCTCCCCCTGCGCTTTGTATTCTTGTCACCCGGCTACCGCCTCCTTCTTTTGTTTGGATTTCTTTTGATGAACTTGACTGCGCTCCTCGGTCGCCTCTATTGATTTTGATGTACATTTCTCTTCGCTAGACGCTGCGCCTGGGTCGACGTTTAAATATTCTGTAGTCGCTCCATTACATTGTTTAATTGTTAAGATTCAACTTTTTCATATAATTTTGTTTTTGAATTGGCTTACTTCATATTGGAATCAGTACAAAGTTTAATATAAACGTAGTTATCGCATTCCATATATGCGTAATGGAATATTTAGTACTAGAAAGGATATTTCAATAATGACAAATAATATTTCTGTAATTAAATCAGGTATTTTTTATTCATATGACGCGCGTATAAGAGACCTTAATAAAATGACCTCGGACTCAACGAGAAACGTTAATGTCAGCACAATCATAATCATAATACTTTTATTAATCAAGCATTGACTGGATCATAAATTAATGGGCATTTTATGGCAGCCTCGAGTACGATTGACACAGTTCTTAACTAGTTATTCGCATACCAATTTATTAGTTTCTGTAGCAATTTTATCCGCTGCGGTGATACCACTCGAACTTGTTTCGACCCTTATTCTATTATAACTGAAACTTGAAGAACTTGAAGAAATTTTAAGCACATTTGGATGGATATTAAATATCTTTTACTTCTTCGAAATGTAGACGTGATAATAATAGGTTCCTATTAAATGTTATCGTGAATTGGAACCTAGGCGATATGAGTTCTTATTTTATCGATAGATATTATGGAACTATTTCAATCTAGCCTCTGTTATTAATTATGTTAAGCCGATTGCAATGCGTGTGACTCAACGCCGGACCTCTGGACACGAGTCTCTAATTGATAATTAGTATTCCGTCGGTCTCTCGAATTTGCAGTGCACGTGCTAGCGTCTCTGCCAAGATGCCGCCGGTGTGCCTTCGGATGTCCACGTGACAGTTTCGATGATGTCAGCCTCCCTGGACATTTCTGCCTAGGGAACACTGCTTCGTATCTGTCTTTAAAAGTATCGAAAGATTTTAAAAATTCAAACATGAATTAAAAAAGTAGCGAAAAATTCACTGATCGCCGATGACGTGGTTAACCAAAGAATTTAAAATAGTCCGGAAGCTGGTGACCAATTTTTTTTAACAAGTTTATCTTTTACTACTCATATCCATCAGACAGCTTTTAGAAGTCTTATAGTTTTTTCACCGGCTTCCGCATTATAATGGATAGTCAAAGGTATAATACACTAGCATTTCTGATGCCCAGTTTCCAATGGAATAAGTTTTATATTTTGGATTGTCCCACTCGTTGTACCGGACGTGGCGTTGCCGATTAACCCGTTCCAAATGAAAAGACGGTGGGACATCGGGCGGCCGTTAATAAATTTGTCATCGTCAGCAGTTAATGAGGAGTAACGGCCCATCCGAGCCGTCATCCGCTCTGATTGATAAATAGCGAGCGCCAGATAAAGAGAGACACGTCTCATTTCAAATTGATACCTTCCTTTGAGACCCTTTCAACGCTTTTTTTGAATCGGCCATCGTTGACACGTCGGTTTTTTCCGGAACGGGTTTTAGATTTATCATATTTTTTTCGAGATGAAAGCGTATTATTTTCGGTGTTTCGTGTCAGATACCTTTGTTTTTTGTTCGGTGTGACGAAACGTTAATTCGTGGCGCCGCGGTCCGCCAACAACGGTCCATAATATTTAAAACTATTGGAAGTTTTAATGATTGAACAACCTTTATGTTCCCATAGTTTAATCCGTCTAGCCAAAAACGGACTCCGTATATTTTCGATTTGTTCTGTTTTATTGACTGAGCGGTTGGCCGAGTAATTAGAGACTATAACTGAAGAAGCCGAGGGCCGCGGGTTTGATTCTTGCCCGGGAAAAATATTTGTGTGCATGAACATGTCGGTTTGTTCTGTGTTTGGATGTAAAACGTACCTATATATGTATATATTATAAAAAAGAACATTTAAGTATGTATACCAGTGTTCTAATACCCCATAATACAAGCATAATACTTGTTTACTTTGGAATTAGATGGCGCTGTGTGAGATGTCTCAGGTATTATTATATTATCTCTTACAAAAACAAAAGGCTTTTAATTAATTGGCAAGGCATTAATGTTTTTAACATCTTCTCTGCCGAAAGTGATCAAATTAGAAATTAATATACTTAGCTTAGCTATAAAATGTTATTTCCGGATCCGCATTTTAAACCACAGTAAGATTGGCATTAACTACATGTCACTTGGGTTTTATGTTGTTTTTACGAGTCGAAATCGAATATTCGTGGTCGTTAACATCGAAAGCGATTTTTTAACATTTTAGTTTAATTTTACAGCCATTAATTTAAGTGATGTTTGAGATTAAATCGTGATATTTTTCTGTTGTTTTTACGATCTAATGTAGTCTTGTGTTGAACTTGTTTTGTTATCGTTTTATTTACAAATAACATTGTTTGAGACATTCGTTTCTTTTGAATTTGGAACCCGTAGTGTCAAATCCCACAATGGGCTCTGATCTAAAATTTCGACGTAGCATTTTGAATACTTTTTTATGAGTTTAGATAATCTGGAGTATTTTAGTAATTTTTTTATGTTGATTTTCAAGGAATAAACAATTGATAATTCGAGATGATGACGTCAATACTACTGCTTATAGCTACTATATTCTTGTTTGGATGGCCGTCGCCTGCTGCATGTTGTATGGTGACGTTACATTATGTTTTACGTTTATTTTGTACATAAAAGTACAAATTGACTAAAAGCCCTCTTCTGCGTTTACCGTCTACGACTCATTCTCTAGCTAGCTGGTGCAAGATAACGAGTTTTAGTCCGAGTTTCAGTGCGCAAGGTCACCGCGTGCCGGTCTGCACCCCCGTGAACTCCTCGCGCGCCAGTCTAAGTAATGTCACTTCGATACTGTGAATTGACATTTATGACTCTATTAAAACATGATTAAAACAAACCAAACGCTGCTGTCAAATTAATTTACTCTATGACTTTGTAGGTATACATTTTGAATATACTTTGTAGGTGTCGTGATAGCCCAGAGCGCAACGAACCTGTCTCAAATTTATAAGGCCCCATAGGGCCATGGTTCGAATCCGGGCGTGTACCAATGAGTTTTTCTGACTTAAGTACACAATATTACTGACACCGTGCTTCGGAGGGCACGTTAAGCAGTCGGTCCCGGACGCTGTCAATAGATGGCGATCGTTACAGCTAACAACCCGCAGTAGAGCAGCGTGGTGGACTTAAGCTCCAAGCCCCCCTCCTCACCCTGGGGGAAGCCTAAGCCCCTGCAGTGGGGTAAAAATGGGCTAATGGTGATGATGATGATGACTTTGTAAGTAGGTACATCTCTGTTATGATTATAAATATAAATTTTTTACCATGTATTGTACAATTTTGAGTAATGCCCATTAAAATATAGTGGTGTACTTTCTTTGTGGTTTTCTATTTTCCTATTAAATCTTTATTTTCTTAAATTGCTAAATGACTTTAATCATCGATGTGATAATAAACAAGTCTTTTCATTCTTTATTTTTATAAATAAGAAAAATAATCAGAATTTAAAAAATATATCAGCATATAATAAAAAAACTAGTTACGTGGTATAGATAGTAGCTAAAATCGTGAAATTTATTTAATTCTATATTTATATTTTTGTGTAAATATTTGAATTTGATTTTTAGTACACGCAGGTTTTTTGTGTTCTTTATGTCGAAACGGAACGCTGTCAAACAAGGTTTGTACGTTTATGTATTGGCCTTTGAAATAAATAATCTTTAGAATATTATTCCTACAATAAAATTGCCATCCTTGATTATTATCTTTTAGCGTATAATTAGTTACGTTGTTACGTTGGCTATTTTCTTTTAAATATTTTAAATGTTATATATTAATTGAAAAATAATAATAACAGTGAAATGATTTATTTTTTTAAATGGTAATAAAGTTAAAAAATTTTGAAATACCTAGTTAGACAGAGAGGAAAATATTACACTGCGTGACGTCAGCCCATTTAAAATAAACCTTATTTTTTCAAGAAAGGGACAGAAATAAACTTTTATTCGCTTATAAATTCCCTACACTTTAATAGAATATAATTTTATTTATAGATTTTGTTATCGTATTAAGTTTATTTTTATATGTTCTTAATAGATATAATATTTTAAATATTAAATCAGTGTTATGGAGCTAAGTATAATCGTGACCGAAACAATCGGAAATATAAGATAATTAAAATAAAATATCCAATACCGTAGTGGAATCTGAAATAACGTATTCGGATAAAAATTATTTGGATATTATTTCTAACAATTTTAATAAAAAATCATTTTCTGACAAGTCCACTCTGTTTGAATTTGGGTTCATTTAAAAGTATACTAAACCGAAACTTTAACCGAAACTACTTTTATAATTAACATCGTCTCTCTCGCAACCCTGTTATAATTGGAGAGATCCCTCAACAATGGCTATATCGTGTAGTTCACTTCAATAAATGAATAACTAATCTTTAACTTCAGTTAACAGTTACAATATAATAATTGCATTTGTAATGAGCCCATTTTTACTTATGCTTTGACATAATAAGTGCTTTCAATCAATATTCAGCATTATAAGGCCTCATGATTGCGGATTCGAAGTATTCGTAGCATAAAACATTAACATGCTACAATAGGATAGATGTGTTACCGCTACTAAAATTTTAACACCGATCGGAATCTCGATAGAAAACAAGTTTTTGTCGAGCCAATTGAAACGTGGCTATGTATTGGCACTCGGTTGATATTGAGATGAAATGAAACAAAGAAGTTATTGCCGGCCGGGGACGCTCGCGATAAAACGCACCGGCTCGGCACAAAAACGTACCTTTCTCACGTTAATATTTATTGTCGTTGTCCGACATTTAACAGGTCGTATTTTGACGTTCTTTATCGTCCACCTTAGATGAACCGCGGGAGAGGCGAATTTACGATCCCGATTTGTACTGACAAACGATATTATAAAGTTTTTATTGTCTTTCAATTGGGTATACGTGTTTTGTTGCTTTTCGTTGTTAACCGATTGCTAGAACGAGTTATTTATGTTATTATGCGTTCTTGAATGAAAACCGATTTTGTATCGGGTTTAATGGTCCTTATAGATCAGACCTCGCCTGGACCCACAAGTAGAAAAAGAGACTCGTATTCAGTGTACATTTAATTCTGAAGGAATGACTGCACTTTGAGTTGATCTTTACTGGCAAAGCTCTTGCAAATGGTAAATTCAGAACTGTACAGCAGAACTGGATTTAGTGTATGCAGTTCTAACAAATCATTCGCCATCAATGAACCTAAAAGCAGGTCAATAACCCAAAAAAGAACATATTGTAGAGTCTGTTTCAAGTGGCTGAAGTTGATATTTTCAGCGATATTATAAATTTCATTGTTTTCGTAGTTATTAAACCATCGATTACAATAAAACTGAATTTTTTCTGCTATATAGTTTCCTAAATACTGGGAACTAAACTAAATTATTATTATAATAAAACACCTTTAAAAACGACAGAATAGCGTAGTGGTAAAATATCGGGTATTCGTAGTTCGATTTCCACAAAAATCCCTTTGAATGAGGACAGAAAA
This sequence comes from Luffia ferchaultella, assembly GCA_949709985.1. Taxonomy (NCBI): domain Eukaryota; kingdom Metazoa; phylum Arthropoda; class Insecta; order Lepidoptera; family Psychidae; genus Luffia; species Luffia ferchaultella. Next base: position 25,228,564 of record OX453244.1, on the reverse strand, counting down.
ACAATCGTGCGCAACCGACGGCGTGGGCCCAGACGACAAGGATACACACTCTCGCTTTATTGATGGAAGCATTTCAAACACCATTTAGATACTGCACTGGCATTGACATATTATTATTGTGAGTTCTGACGGTTAAGAAACGGTCAGGGAATGGATGCGGTGTTATAAAAAAATCCTCGTTTATATTTCTGAACCTGTGTTTTGTACATATAGGTATAATTTTATAGATACAGACTTTTTAACTAATCAAACTCTTATCAGTTTAATCAACCAATTTCTTTTTAGGGATTAGGTATTTTGAAATGATCTGTTTAGTAATAAAAATAGGTAGGACTAAATGAAACGTAAAAACTACGCATGAGAAAGTGGCGACAGCCGGTGTAGCTGGGAAGGATATCCCGCCGACGGGCACTGTTCGACTCAATCGTCAGCCTCCCGTGCACTCCCACGTTAAAACGATAACTTTGTGGCACCATATATTAATGTTCTAGTATTCAGTGATACTAAAAGAAAATATATTTATACTAATATTTTCATCTAAAATCTAAAATCATAATAGGTACTTTTTATTTTATTTTCAATAATATATGTAGAATAAATGATAGCTTTTATTAAAAAATTAACATGTATTTTGTATATGCGAAATACATTAAATTGTTATCACGTATTTTGCGTATACTATAGAAAATAAAAAGAACAGACAGTACCTACTAAGACTTATTTAATTTATTGATTTTTTTTTTGAGGATTTTTCTCTATGATTTCACTTAAAGTTGCGAGAGGAAAAGGATGTTATCTTACAAAAACAAAGTGACATTATTTTTTCACCATGTTTCACCTTTGCGTTTCATTTATGTAATAATTAGGTACATTCCTTATTCGTATTTCAACCGAATCAGCGGCATTTTAAAAGAGTCAAATTTTATGCGACGGCGAAACCAACCAACTTACATAGATCAACTTAGATATGAATGTCCTTTGACCTTCATTCAGCCTTAGACCTTAGGTACTGAGTAGAAATCCTAAATGTCTATGCGAAATCTTATGTACATTAATATGTTTTTGTTTCGTTCAAATCTAAAATGGAGCCACATCGCACTCCAGCCTAAAACAGAATCCAGCAAGATTCTAGATAAAGTTGAAATATACTTACCCTGAACATCGCCATTGAATGCTAAGGGCTTGAAGCTGCGAGCGTGGGCGCTTCGGTGACAGAATGTCGCATGTCTGGAGACAATGTTGAGGACACGCGAGAACAGCGTGTTCACACCATCTGATTGGACGCGGCTTTATGGTGCGGTGAGCCATTAGCCGCCACCGCTGCATCGCAACGATTACCTAATTAGAATTACAGAATACAGAAACTCGGGACCTGAGATGTCGAATGTAAACACAACTTATAGAGGGAGAGCTAGCAACGGATTTGCTTAAGATATTTGAGCGAGCTTCAAAATGTAAAGAAGCGGACTTCTATTATTGTAAAAATAAATTTAAACCTTACGTTTCTTACATTTTAAATAAAAAACCATTATAAGAATCAAAAACTTAAAGGAGAATGTCCATTCATGGTACTGCCTTTTCTCATGCATCGAATCAGAAACCATTCGTAAATTATTACTCATATTTATTTTAAAAGTGGTCCCACCATTTCCATATTTGTATTAAACAGGAGATTTATTTCATAAATTAAAAGGAATTAATGTTGACTACAAATTATAATCTATAAATTTTTTTTTTCTTCAGAAATTCAAAAAAAAAGTTGCCATAGTAAATAAACAAGAATGTTGAATAAAGACTCTGATCGATATTGTTATTGATTCCTATTAAAAACACAAAAATATACTGTTCCTGCTAATATAACGCCATAACAGGTCTGTTACGGTTATGTTGTCTGAAAAAACTTCGAAACTTTATCTCCTACATTTATCAAAAACATTTAAACTTTGGAATTAATGTGATATGTGATAAATAAATAAATCGTTTTATTTTTAATCATAGACACATTTTTCTGTGACTTAACAGCATGTTTTCATTTATATAATATGAAATACAACAACTTAAAACTGTTTTTGAGTACGCAGGCGAGGTAGAAATGTGTTTTCGATTCAAAGGCGATCTATAGATCACTGTAGCTCAGGATTTATTTGACGACCTTCTGTCCTATTAACATCCCCGCGTGTTTCGTCCGATAAGTATGTCAGCTTCTCTTAAAAACACACGCCTTACTAAAAGCTGCTTAAGAATTATTTCTTGATTTATGCTTATGTGTACGACGCAGCTTTGATGACTTATAGTAGGCTATCTTTCTGGATTCCTTAATATATAATAAGATAATAATAAGACCTAATATTTTACTTATCATACATTTATTGTTTTTCAAAGTATATCTCGCCATAATTGACACATTTTTGTATTCAGTGGAACCATTGTAAAAAGCAGTTGAACCAACCTTCTTTAGAGAAACCGTTTCAATAGCTTCGTGGAATGCACTCACCGCCGATTCAGGGCTCGTAAAACGTATGCCTCTAAATTTATTTTTAATTTTCGAGAACAAAAAGAAGTCTTATGGTGCAAGGTCTGGACTGGACGAATGCGTCATCAGTTTTACATTTGAACCCTTCAAATACGCTTCTGTTACCGTAGCGGCATATGGGGACACATTATCATGATGAAGGACGACTTTGCTGCGAGGATGCTTTTCCCGAAATTTTTCTAAGACTCAGGACAAGCAAGTAGCTATTGACTTATTAATCTGCAATTCCTGTTCTTTGGTCTTCAAGTGACACTGTTGTGTAATGTCCTGATTTGCCGAAAAAAGAAGCAACCATTTTCTTGCTAAGGTTTCCCTACGAAACTTAAGAAAAGTCGAACTTTTCTTAAGTTTCGTAGGCAAACCTTCAAAAGGAAAGACTCGTTCTGCTGATTAACTTTTTCTTTCTGGTTCAAAGCAGTACACCAAGGTTTCGTCACCTGTCACGATATTATAGACAGCCAATGAATGATGAATGATTTAGATTGAACTTTGCTATCATTTTGCGACACCACTTGTTACACGCAGTCGTTGTCTTTCGTCAAATCATGCGGTATCCATCGATTGTAAAGCTTCCGTACCTTCATATGTACATGTAAAATGTTTTGAACTTGACTCATTCCAATGCCTAATACAGTACGAATTTGCTGACGTGTAATTTTTTTATCTGCCTCAACTAATTGACATACGGCATCAATATTAAATTCGGTAACCACAGTAGCTGGTCGCCCTTCACGTCCATCGTCATGGAGACAAATGGAGACTGATTTAAGTCTCTGGCAACTCTCTCACTTACTTAAACAGCAGCGAAAATCATAAAAAAAATCATAGCGCAAAATTTTTCTCTAGTTAAGTTCATTGTAATTCCGACACACGATTTTCAAACCGCCGCCACAGTCAAAAAACAAATGACTATCTCGCAATTTAAAAAGCAACGCGTTCTCAGAGAGTTCCATTTTCAAATTTCATAAATGGATTTCTTTTTTTTTACTGTAAGTTTTAGTATGTTCTACGTATATACAAGCTGCGATTTTGTCAAGTAACCATATTGAGGCAGATGATAAAGTAGGTACCTATTTTTTTGGTAAAAATATTATATAAGTTTATTCATATCACCTACATAGGGTGAGTAGCCACCGCTGCTGGAGAGATGATAACTAGCGCAATAATCTAGGTGAAATGAGGTCGACGCCCTCATTGACCTAGATTATTGTGACAATTGATTTATATTTTCTACATTTCATTGATTGTCACATTTTAATTTCTCGTTCAGTTACCAAATTTCTATATGTAACGATTTGAAATCGAGAGATACCAAATTAAAATGTTAAAAAAAAACCGGCGCCACCCTACGTCAAGAATGAGTGATTGATGGTGAGAAGGTGACGTGCTCTGCATGCCCAGGTAAACATTGGCTTATGACTTCGCCATCGACTGACCGCGCGGGGGTGGAAAAACCCAACCCTTAATTGGTACATCCGTCTGGCATGTATCGATCGACAATCCATCACGCTTCATTAGCGATTATTGCTCCGGTGCCGACTAACACTAGCGCGTGCAACGTAAATAATAATAATCCTATCCCTTCCCCCCTTACATTCCCCTCTTTGCCGAATCTCCAAATCAACATAAAGTTTAGAATGACGAAAATCTGATTGTGGGCTCTATCTAATTAATGCACCGAAAAATTGACGAAGTTTTCGAAAATACAGAATTTATTCCTGCCCAATGAAATGTACTAGTGTTCGGTTGAACGTAGTGCAAACTTTTAAAACGTACAGAGCTTACAGAATGAAACAAAAAGTTTCAAGTGAGCATATGGTGCAAACTAATGGTTACCGATAGAAATATATGTTCAAAATTGAAGTACGTTCACAATGTACCTCGTAGGTATATAATATTCCTGCGTGTTCAGCTAAACGTAGTCCAAGCTTATGGAGTCTGTAGAGTTACCGAGTTAAATAAAAACTTACTTATACTTACCAAGCTAAATAAAAAGTTAGAAGTGTGCAAAGGTCGCAAAATAACGGTTACCGAGAAAAGCATGTTTAAAGTTACATTTTATTTCTTTATTTATATATATCTATTTTTTTAAATTTTTGTTTAGTTCGGTAAGCTGTACACGCTCTATAAATTTGGACTACATTTAGTCGAAGACACCGTATACGAAACGTTCGACAAAACATTTGATATATTTTATATTCTGGATCAAGTTAGTACTTAGGTGCTTTTAAATTGTTTGAATTATTTTATTTGTGCATGAAAGATAAAGAGAATTTTGTACATAATTTTTCATCACATAATTTACATAATATTTTACATAAATTTATTACATAAATTTTCAAAATACTACTTCATCATATTCTTTTACTGAGGTATTACTTGTCAGTGAATAAATAGAAACATTTCCAAGTAATCTAGTAGGTAAATAGAGAAATTATAAGTTGTGTTTTGTAAGTGCGACTGGTTACAGTCGATATTACGATTCAGTCCAAAGTCGCTTAAAACGAGACCCATGGCCCAAAGTGTAGGTGCGCAGGCGACACGACGGCGTCATATGATGGATGGGCTACAACGACCGCTTGCCGGACCACCACTGATTGATTGATCAAGCCGGAATACGAACCCTGGTCAACGATACTGTCGAGTGGCGGCCTCAATGCTCTGTGATTTCCGCTTGCGATAAATAATTCGATACACGCACCTTATTTAGAATAACAATTATTGGGCTTAGTAGGTACGATTCATGTTTTGTCATATCGTTACGATGTAAATATATTGATGCCAGTATGTTTCTAGTTAATCATTCATTTAATATAACTCTATTTATATCGGTGGGAATCGTAATGACTGTATTTGATCAATTCAAGTTAAAATATTGCGTATAAATAACGAGTTAGAGAAGTTTAGCGAGAACGCATATACTCGAGCCAGAGTTCGTTGCTCTGTTAAATAGAGACTTTACTGTCACTCAAGAGATGAAATGTTTAGAAGCATAGAAAATCGCACGTGAAGGTAGTATTATAAAAGACAAACAACGATCTTCTATTCGTCAATCGAGCTGCATATCGCATCGAGCGGCCATCTTGGTTGCGTGTAAATGTCAACCGGCGGCCCACCAATTACAAGACGGCCTCGCGCGTGCTTCGCAACAACGCACGCAGCGATACCATAAAGCTTCGCGCCATTTATAGAAGCTGCCGAGTGACAAGAAATCCCGAGCAAGCGCACACATATCGGCCGGATTTATTCCAATTAATGCACAGAAAGCGGCCCGGCCGGCGGTCACTCGCGGGGATCAGATAGTGCTGAAGAGAGCGCGCCCGAGCTATAAATCTCTGTTCGGACGAGATAGGCACTGAAGCGGCGAGTACGTTACCTCCGCGAGCAAAGACTACCTGACCACATAGCACATGCACAAACCACGTCAAGTAATTTAAAGTAATTGCGCAATATGTGAATTATCGACCAATGGGTGGGTAGGTGGACATAGAGCTCTCAATAATTTAATATCGAGCATCGACGAAGGCGGAGGCACAGGCGATACCGTGTAGGTACGCCGGTGCAAGTGCCCACGGGCATTAATAACTTCCTCCGCGCCATTGTACGCAAGCGGAGGGACACTCACGAGCGGACGTCATCGGCCCTATCTCGTAATTTCTCGAAGGCATCTCACCGCATCCCATGTACAGGAGGAGGACCTTACGAAGCTCTAACTTAATATGTGCATCACGACGAGCGCGTATATGGCGCGCGGTCGCCCGCCCAGCCGGGCCGGCCAATCCTATCGCATTTAAATACTGGCCGCATTGTATGGATATCGCGCTCGTTGACGCGCCACCGTGAATAAATTGAGTTTTCCGAGAGCGGCGCGGGACGGGAGTGGCGAGATAGACGAGCGGTGACGGGTATGCGCGCGCGCCGCCCGTCCGTCCGTCATTATTGCAGGCGACCACGATCGAGATAATCCCGACGAAGGCTCCGAACTTGGCGGATTTAAAAGCGCTTATCCCGACACTTTTTTCGAAGAAGCCCCTCCTAAACCTACAAATCAATCGTTCGCCCGCACTCCATAAATTAAGAGGCGAAACAATGACCCTAAATTATTGGGCCGTCTCTTTTATCGGGCGCGCCGTATTGTTCCTTTTTTCGTCGGACAAGGCAGGACTCCTTACACAAATGAGCCCCGGGGCGGACTTATTAGGTTTCGGAATTTCGCCGCGGCAGATCGACAGCCTCGATAGCGCCGGCGGGAATGTGCGGGGACACTACCGCCGCCGAGGGCCACGTTAATTATTTCACTTCCTCGTGTCGCGCGTCCGCTGGCGCAACGGCCGCCGCGATAAAACGCACACAATAGCGTTAGCCCCTAATTGAAGTCATTGTCTGTGCGCTCAATCGCACGATAGGGATAGTGCGCAGGGCGGTGGCCGCAGCCGGTATCGGTCAGTCATCGGCGCGTCGCGTCGCCGCGTCTTCAGCGACATTCCCGCGGCCGCTAGCTGTTTATGCCCGGGCATTTACATAAAACAAGCAGGCATGCGGCCGCTCGCTCTCCCATATTTCTACGGGCGTCGTGACGCGCGCAGTATTGTCCGCGCGATACAGATCTGACCGGACGCGGTCGCCGCTCGCCACCGCCACTGGATATTTAGAAGTCGTCTCTTGAATTCACGTCCGAGCGACTTAACGAGGCGCATTCTGCGTGCGGCGACACGTCGCTCTTCGACGCACTCGCACTTGATGCTTTGTTTTCATTACTCATTAGTTGGGGGCCATATTGCTCCCGAGAACAGTATTTTTGTTATCGCCTTATATTTTTCCTTCATACACAATGCAGAATAGTTAAAGAAATTTTAAATGCATCTAGTTAGGACGACTTGTATGTTTAACAAAACAAAATTATTACGGACATTGCTTTTGCACTTATTTTATCTACACAGGAAAAAAGAATTCTTTTAACAAGAAAATATAAACAAATACCGCATATTATTTGATTAATGTAATTTGCATTGATATAAGAATTCTTTTTTTTTAACGGAGGAAAAAGAATTCTTAAATTAATGCAAATTGTATTCGTCCAAGAATGTTCGGTATTTGTATATGTTGGAGACTATATTTTCTTGATAACAGAATTCTTTTTTCTGTTTTTCCTTGCTGCTTACCACCAATATTGAAACCATGTGATATCACAATCTTTGTAGTTTTATATAACTTTATTGAGGGTTTTATTCAGTCGTAAATAAGTACGCGAGAGGATAGAAAGCGAGTCCTTCTAATATTAGCCAGTTAAGTTGTGGTGGCGAGCCTTCATATACATAGCTGATTGCGAGGGTTGGTAGGACACCTCGCTCTCATTACTCGTCGCCGCAGCCTGTTTAAGATCATTAGTTGGCGATAAAATGCAAGTCTGTTCGGCCCCGGGCCGTTGAATTGAGCACATTCTTCGCGCACAGCTCACCGCTGCGTCCCTTTGTTTAACTCTAGCCTTATCTGTAACGCGGTATTAGTTTTGTTGTCCCGTAGCTTGTCTTTGATTAAACTTAACTTCGATATTTGACCATGCATCACGACCGATATCGGATTCCTTATATATTTTTATTTACTTGTTGCACAGACTGCATTATTGTATCTAACTATATAGTACATACGTATACTAAAGCCTGTATCCAAATAGGGATAGACAGAGACGATCTCTCCTTGGTATGGTCATGACATATCTTTTTGTGTTCTTTGGCATTAAGCTTGTCGGATAGGTGTTTTCAGTTCAGTAGGCATATACGAATGGACATAATTGTGCATATCCAAAATTACATGAAATAGTTGCATTTAAAATATATTAAGATTTTACATGCTGAATAAAACGTTAATAGACACATTTTTTAATATAACGACTGTTTTATTACAAACTACACAAATTAAAGTACAGAACGTCTTTTTGGAGTATTAAAATGTGTATTAATTATTATTCTAATTCTATTCGGTTAAAGACCAGCCCGGTCGTTGCAACACTTTTCTCTGAGCTCTTGTCCGTATAGTAAAGTATATAAATATGGAACCTTTTTTTAAATAGCTTTGTTTAAATTAATCAAAGATATTTTTAGCAAATTTTCAGTTAAAATGGTGTCGTAGAAAATATTAATAAAATAACGAAAGTCTTTATTAGAATAATTAATACAAAATTTATTAAACTTTCGTTATAGACCTGGATAAACAAGTATATCTTAATTTCGAACATATTGGGTTTTTAATATCGAACATGTTCGATAAAGAATCCGATGTGTGCAAATTTAGAATTTATCTATCTATAGTAGGTGTAGGCACATCTCACAAACAAATTTGTTGGTCTTCGTTTCCTCTACTTCAACGCAAGTCTTATTACTTTTACCATTATTTTGTAAGGTTATTTTGGTGACTTGAAATATGTTAGATGATTTAAGTACCGTATTTCTTTCTTTGTCACAGCATCTACTGCAGCTGCCATTTTAGTAGGACTCCACTTTTCCTCTCTTTGGAGATGTGAACTTCTCTTTAATTGACATCTGTAAAGAATGTAAATAATAGACTAGTACCCTTATATCGAACACCTATCGCCTATTATCGAACAGTATTCGATATTAGGATTTTAAAGAATCACAATGGTTTTTTTTATTATGATAAAATCTAGTAAACAAACAACTTCAAAAAGTGTGTGAACATTAAGACAAATATATTTTTTGTATTCAGACATTAAATGGTAGTGAAAAAATTTGCACTTACGGTTTAAAAATAGGACGTCAATGTTAGGTCGATAAAATTTTGGTGCAGCGAAATTTACATACTCAGCATTATCTCACACGCGGAATGACTGACGGCGCAATGCACTTGTTCGAGATAGGTGCAGCGGGGGCAGTACTCCGCTACGCAAATCATATTCTTCTGGAATTTCATTGCTAATGAAATACCTATAATGTTTGATATTTGGTGCACCTACTCTACTTAAATCATAGAGGAACGAAACAACAAAAGACAAGACAGTACATATTCGCACGCAAATATCATCAACGCATGGACACTCATCGCTCACTCGACTCAACCGACACTGACAATAAAAAGTCAAATCTATGTAAAGGATCAGGAAAGGCGCGGCTAAGAGCTCTTTCCGCCGAGAGAAGATCGATCGAGTTCGTTTAATTATGAAAAATGAAATAGGTTTGCTTCACAGCTATATACCTACTTATGATCTTACCCGTTATGACAAAGCCGTCTATCACTCATTATTTTGTCCCAGCTGTTTCGTACTCTTTACCAACCCACACTGGAGCAGGGTGGTGGATTAAGCTCCAGGCCCCTCATCCCGAGGGCAGGCCTAAGCCCCTGCACTAGGGCATTAATAGGCTGATAATATTGTATGGTATTTAGTACTCATTTTTAGTTTTTGGATTTAAAATTAAAAGTGTAAATTAGGAAACACCATAAGTTCGGTCCGAATTTTAGCTCGAGCTGTACAAAATTCTCTTAGCGTTGTATTTATTTTATTTATTTATTTCTTATTATGTTGTATTCAAAAACGATGAGAATAAATATGAATGGTCAACGTGGTCGGGGACAGCCGGCGTGCGTTCTAGGCACTCGTGATCACATCTCATTTCCATATCGCAAGAGCTCTTGACGAAGCACTCGATGTTCACCGTCTGCCGCCTTCGCTATATGCCATACATATCTACGAATATTTATTTGTGTATAACCCGACTTTTCATGTATTAACAACGGTACCTACTCCTAAGTTTTTTGGAAGTCACCATTTTTAGATTTATTACCTACGGCTAAATTTTAGTATGCAACGATAAAGTAGTAGTTGCAGCTTTTGCAATAATAATTATATCAGGAAATCCCACACAGCACCATATAGTCACAAACTAAGCAGAGCTTGTATAATGGGTACTACATAACTGATATACATATTTTATACCTACATATATATTTTAGACACAGCCATGGAACAAATAGACATGTTCACGCACAAAAATATTTGTCCCAGGCTGGAATCGAACTCACGACCTTCCGTTTGGCGATTAAGGTCCCCAACTACTCGGCCAATCGGTCAGCCAAGTCAGGCAATAAAAACGCCAACATGAAGATAGCCTTACCTATAAAGTCTGCAAATAATTGAATGGAATTAAATAGATTTAATTAATTTAACCTCACAATTGCCGATATGTTACCATGTATTAATTTTATTTATTTATTTGTTTATATTATGAGGAACCAAATACTTTATACCTATTGACTTAAAAAAATTACTATGGGGAATTATATGTCACAAAAGAATGAAACACCAGCATAGTCAGAGTTTGCATTCTCACTTAGTACTGTGTATCTTACATGAACCGAAGTTTCGGATGTGAAGTGGATCGCGCGGTTGTCCGCGAATGGTTGTTGTCAGCTATCCCGCCTATAAAGTACATATTTGTTGAAAACACTACACTAGACACTGCTCTACTAAAGTATTATTCTTGGCATTTTAGTTTCTATGATAAGTCTTAATAAGTTTAAGTTTATAAGGTTTCATATACTATAATATACATCTATAATATACATATATAATATAATATATATTCATTCTAAGTTTTACAAAAACTAAGAAAAGTTTAATTAAATTTTATCAAATCTATTTAGCATATTCCTGTGGTCTTTTATAGTTATATCGTATAAATTACATGTTATTATAACTTATGTTAGTACAACTTCGAAATAAGTACACACACATATTTTAAGTTTATGTCAAGCATGTCAAGTAAGAATTCATATGAAAATTCGTGTACCTATGCAAGTTAAAACGGAACTGCAACGCATGTCGCCTTCAGCGGAATTGCCCCAACCAAAATAACATAGTTATTTAAAAAAAAAATTGTTTTTGAAACCTATTCGTACGTCTAAATTTGATTAAAATTACGAGCGATTGATGATCGAGATCATCATAAATACGAGGAAACCGGGGAAGAAAAACTACTTCTTCTTCATCAGTCTATGTTTACACCACTGCAGGGGCTTAGACCTCCCCCGGGGTGAGGGGGCCTGGAGTTTAAATCCACCACGCAGTTCCACTGCGGGTTGGGGATTGTAACGACCGCCATCTATTGACAGCGTCCGGGACCGACTGCTTAACGTGCTCTCCGAGGCACGGAGTCAGTGATAGTTATGAACTTAAGTCAGAAAAACTCATTAGTACACGCCCGGATTGTACCATGGCCCTATGGCCTTATAAATTTGAGACAGGTTCGTTGTGCTTTGGTCTATCACGACACTACACTACAGAGAAACTACGCGTCATCATAAATTACGTTACAGGTACCATAATTAATACTTTTTCCTCTTCATATTCCTCGTTTTTAGAGTCTCGTATCTCAAAAGGAATAAACGGGACTCTTAAAAGATCACTTTGTGGTCCGTCTGTCTGTGAAGACCGTTTATCTCGAGAACGGGTGGAGGTATCGAGATGAAATTGAAACCATATACTCAAGTTTACAATCCCTTGAAGCTGTGAAAAAATAAAACTTCTAAGTTACTGTAAAAACACAAATACGGCCGTTTATGCCGCAAAAAAAGGTATATTTCGATACTCTCAAGAGAATCAAAATGTATAGGGTACTTTCCGTTGACCTAGGACTTTGAAATTTGGCAAGTGATACCGTCTTACACTACAAGTATAGGAAAAAATTTGAAAACAATACATTTGGTTAAGCAACGGTATGCATGGTGATAATTGTATGGGTGACTAAAATTTTTTTATATTGTACGGTGATACGGGACCCTGCGTGTGCGAGTCCGATTCGGTTTTTTTGTTATGGGGGTCAGCCATTGCTTGACTAAACTTTTCTCCTTAACGTGAAGGTAGGTACCGCTGTAGTGGCGGATCTTTTGTATTACAGTAGGTACTCACAACTATTTATTAGGTATTGGTTATAAGCTGATACATTTTCAAGTTAATTTGTAAAAATGATGTACTTACTCGATGAGATTCCGCATAATAGCGGCATGTGCTGCAGCCCGTTCCAACTTGTATATCTAAGTAATTTATACCTACTAACTATAAATTACGTTTTATAAAATCATCCTTCACCCAGTAAAATTGTCTCTTGTTTGAAAATAAACTGGACGCGCAAAGACCGACTCCGAGAGAATATAAATCTCACACACGTTTGACAACGAAAAAGGTAGAAAAGCCTTCGGATTCCGATTGCAGAAAATATCGCACCCGAATTCCGCGACTCGATTGACGGCCAAAAGGGAAAAAACACGAAGTGTGTCTATGGTCAAGGCTCGTACGGTGAGGGCCAAGAGTCGTATTGGCCACATAAGCTCCGCCCACGTGCGCGCGCGCAGACAGGTGAATGCAAGCAGCTGCCGGACGCGTTGATTTGTTGCTTTGTTTTGCGTATCTGGAATATGTTCTCGATATTCCGATGTTGACGTCACAATGGGAGTGACGTCGCGTGCTATGCGTCGTGGATCGCATAAATGTTAAGAAACTTACCGGTGTTCTGGTATGAAATAATGGAGGCAGAAGTAATATGGTAGGTGCGACCGACACGTCTCTCGTTCTACAGCATTTTTTATTGTATTATTTTGTTACCTTTTGACATTAAAGGAGAAAACATACCTACCTAAATACTATGGAGGTATCAATGTTGTTCTTGCAAGCATGAGGTTGAACGAAAGTCAAGTTTACTTCTTGATCATGATTTTTTATAATAGTTGTCACACTGAATACGCATTTCGCCTTCACGGAGATGATGCGAGAAGATGTAATCCGAATTACTTTACGTTATTACCTTACCTTAAGTTATTTTTAACGTATCGGACAAGTTAATGAAATATTAAGAAAGAAATATGTAAATATCTATATTCTATTAAAAACAACACTGAATCATAGAGTATTCTCATAAACAAAAGAAAACACTCAACTAGGACATATTCTACATCACAATGAATTTTGCTATTCATTAGTAAAACGATAATTAAAATATGATTAGTAAACATGTCTTATCAAGCAGTAGACGGATTAAGGCGTCTAGGCAAGAAATATATTATATCGGTCTGACCTTTGTAAAAACAGTCCCGGGCTTAGCTATCCAGGCGCCCCTGCACGAGCGAGATATTTTTCGACGCCCTTTCGACGACTTCACTCGGTGGTCAAACTCTAGCTAGACGCTCTCCTTTCAATTTTGAACGTTTTAAAACTAAGTTTATGCAGTTCAACACTGCAAGAAACTCAGGGTGGCTTATTTTTTTTAGTGACGGCGATGCAAACCATTGTCTCAAAAACTAAGTGGATTAAAGCAATTTAGTCCATAGCGATTTTAACATTTATATATATATTTTAAATTGTAATGTGCTTTAGAGTAAAATGTGTTACCCTAAAACGATTGGTATTTTGATGGGGTTTCTTCATCACTTCACAGCAGGTCCGTATATATGTTTTACAGTTTTTGCCATCAGATGGCGCTGCAGTGGATGTATTGCCTAAAACGACTGCGCCGATTTTGATCTAGCTTTTTGTATTACACAGATAGTACCTTAAAACCAGTCTTTTGGACATGTTTTACTGGTAATGGCCACTAGGGAGCGCTCCTATCCTATTTCTCTAAAAAAGCTGGTCTAATTTAGATGCGATTTTTTGCATTACACAGGTATCACCCCACAGCAGGTTTTTAGACTAGTTTACTGTAACAAGCCGCCAGTAGTGCTGGAGTAGATCTGTTTATTTAAAATGACTTATTCATTATCATAGTTATCAGACCTACTAATTTTTAAAAAGGAATGAAATATAAAATAAAACGTAATTTTTTATAAAATCTACCTCAGGAATCCATCAAACACAAAATATAAATAACAAAAAATAAAAACCAATTTCAAAACTTTGTCTATAGTAAAGAAAAGGTAAAAATAATATTATTACTTTGAAGAAATGAGTATTAATTGGTATATAGTTTTTGTCATATTATGCATGAAGTCAGTACCAACTCAGACATTTCAAATTGGTTTAAATCTGACTCTTATCCTCATTTTCCTTTGAAAGGCGCTCGAAGACCTACTCATCATTTTGGGTCTTTAAGGATTCTCCAAATTTCTCTTTGTTTTCTTATTTTGTAGTGACGCTTGCTTATCTTTCTCAACTGACTGGCGGATTAAAGCGTGTCGTGCTATCGCGTGGCGCCTTCTTGGTTTTGGCGCCCCAAGCGATCCCGCAGGTGGTCCTCCCCCTAAATTCGTCCTTGTATAGAAGTCAATTGCTCTTTATCTGATAGGGATCTACTTAGTGTTCACTACGATGGTGAAACATTCTTAGCTATATTTCTTGCGTCATTTCAAAACTGTTATTTCGATATGTAACGTCATTACGATTTGTAAATTAGTGTCACATAAATACAAAGGAATGTTTACAATTCGACATTCAAGTTGGGACAAATAAGTGTTATATCTCGTGTCCCATATATCGACTCATCCCCGCGTTTCGAGAAAACGAACCTTTTAAGAGTAGGCGTTATCGAAGGTAGAAACTTCACGTTAGGTGGATATGGCCCGGGAGAAAGATGTACAACAATGAACAATGGGAGCATAAATCAATATAATTAGTTTTGCCTGAGCGAGGCGAAATCATTGGTCAAAACGCTTGGCTACAGACCCGCCTACTGAAGTCAGGACGAGCGGCGATAGAACAGGTACAAGATGAGATCAATGGATCAAGTAGGTACCGTCAGCAGCTAAAACTGACATTACATACTCTACATCAATCAGGTACATTAAAAAAGCTATTACAAAAGGAAAATCGAATTTATTTATGTATATATATATTTATGTCCGTCATTTTTATAAGGTCCTATTCGTTTTATGTTTTTGACGTCACATCCGTCTAACTGCTCTGAGACGTCGTAAAGAGAACCATTTTATTTCAATTTGTCCTAAACATATAAGGATATGAAATGTTTAAATAAACTAATCAACTTATCAAAGTTCCGAAGGAAAAAGTTGACAGTAAAAGCTTTGTATTCGATTTCTCTTTAACCTCTGGTGTCCCGTCCGAACTGCTGAAGAGTTGCTGCATTGCAATGGTTGACTTACATCACTCCAGTGCAAAATTGATGCAGAAGCGATCCGCTAAGACGTACCTATATGTATACTAATATATAGTTTTCATTGAACTGGTATTTTAAATACAGGGAGGTTTTTCACTTTACAAATGCATTAAACATAAATTTTAAAAAAAATTAAGTAGGTCAACTTTTCACTTCAATTTTTTTCCCCTAATTATCGATATCTACTGCGTGGTTACCCAAATTATTGAACTAAAGGAAAAGTCCACTGTATAACAATATTTAAAAAATGTTGAACGAAGTGAAATAAAGGTAGACTATGAAATGAAAACGATTCAAGTTGTTGGTCATATATGCAACACGAACCAAATAAATATTATAAGCTATCCGTCTTTTCAATATTTTATTTTAGTCAATCTTAAACTTGGATACATATTTATTTTCTCAACTTTCATCACATTAAATTACATAACCCTTAAAAAACGACCTAGAGGTAACGAATTAATATTGTCATTTGCATAATTCATCAAAGCGAAAGTTTCAAACTGTTATAGTTATTGCAAATTTTTTACATTCTGTATCAACTGTCACGATGAAATCATGCAAATTATTCATAATATGTATTTTATATTACTTATACACAAATCTTTAAAAAATTATTTCCATTCTGACCGGATACTAATTTATTTATATTGGTATGCTAATTTGGAATATGTATCCAACTCTGATTGTTTTAATAATTTTTATGTTTAGAAACTTGATATTTTTATTCAATTTCAGCAAATTATTACTTAAGTTATTTCACTCGTTCAAGAAGGGGACCGATTTTATTATATTTTTTTGTCTGTCATCCTCACTTTCCATTCAAACATATTTGTTTGTGCAAGCCTAGAAACATTATACTTTAAAAAATATATTGTCTGCATTAATATTTTAAAGATGAGCTTTTCCAAACAAAGAAGTGGCCCTTCAAAATCTTCTATTAATAATGATTTTTTTTTATAGTAATTTTCAACAAAATGTGACATTTTTGGTTCTGTTCTCGCTCGTGCAAAATATGGGTGCACTGTATCTATTGCGGTTCCCAAAAATAAAACAGAAAAAACATAGTGCTTGCCTCAAGACGACACATATTTTCGGGTTCGTTTCTCGAGCATATTTACTAAGGCACTGGCCCATCTTTAAACATTGATGATTCTCTGGCCACAATTTCGGTAAATCGATGTAATTAATAAACAGTGCGTATATACTCACCCGTGCAAAATATTATCGTCTTAAATTTCAATAAATAACTTAATTTCAATGAAATTAAAAAATACTTAGATATACGTAACTTTGGATCGATTGTAACCGTAGCTAGTGATATGGAGTATGTGACGATTCGTCACAAATTCGCAGTGAAATGTTCACAATTCACACGACCATGTGCAACTACGGTGATGTCGCATCCATGTAATAATGTATCAATGCTGAAAATGATTCAATTTGTTTCTCTGGAGGGGAATATTAACATTTCGAAACCAATTAATATTAAAATATTATTTTTTAATTAAGTTCATAATTAGCTTACCTCATACATGCATATAGGATGTAGTTTTAATACAGTAATCCACCTCATGGAGTTTATTTTCAAAATTTTTGTTTAGAAAACTTGTAAAAAGTTTTGTAAGGAATACTTAATTTGTATATATTATTTCATATCTGCCACGTCAGTGTTTTGAAGATTGAATGGATAGCGCTGGTTTGTTTAATTATTTGTTATTTCTAAAAGGTGATTAATTTAATAAAGGGTAATATTATTTTTAAATTAGTATTTTAAAGCAACCTCACTGTACTTAGAAACCAACAAATTACCTCGTATTTAAACTTTAGCGTTTACTAAATATTGCCATAGGTCATCTAGTGTTACTAAATATTTAAAGTTCAAATATTTTAGATTTTAGAAGAATTTTAATAGTTGCTTGGACCGACAAAGAACAGATTATTATAATGAGCATATTTGAAATATTTTCAATACACGAATTTTGATTTTATAATTATTATATTATCTATCATTAAATTTCCGGGGAATTCTGTCTAGTCAATAATTCTGATACACGTATAGGGGAAGCTTTTAAACGTTTATTTGAATATCGATATCACTTTTACGGATAATTAATTCTATTTCGCTAATACACGTCGTATCGTAAAAAACAAGTGACAAATTTTTCAAGTCGTTAAGCCTGTTTAAACTTATTTTAGGTTTCCGCACTTCCGGAACCTTTATAGGATATTTTGTTTGTCTGTCTGTCTGCTTGTCTGTCTGTCAAGATCCTTTTTCTCAGGAACGCGTGGAGGTATTACGTTCGAATTAATATCAAATAATGAAGTCTATAATCCCTTGGAGATGCGAAAAAAATCACGCTTCTAAATAATAAAAACATGGCCATTTGTGCTGCATATTTAGACGCTCCCATGTAAATAAAAAGCTATAGGGTAGATACCTATACTTCCCGTTGACCTAGAATTATATTTCGCAAGAAGCAAGGTCTCACAGCAAAAGAAAAGGAAAAAATGTCAAAATCTTTAATTATAGTTAGGGATCATCCATTAATTACGTCACACCAATTTCATGATTTTTTGACCCCTCCCTCCCCCCTTGTCACACTTCATCACAATTAACTACACCCTCCCCCCTTAGTGTGACGTCACATATAGATTTTTAGTTTAGGAAGGTAAAAATTACAACATCACTTTGAAACTAACTTTTTATTAGGATTGCTTAAAATCTATACTAATATTATAAAGCTGAAGAGTTTGTTTGTTTGTTTGTTTGAACGCGCAAATCTCAGGAACTACTGGTTCAAATTGAAAAATTCTTTTTGTGTTGGATAGTCTATTTATTGAGGAAGGCTATAGGCTATATGTATAAAATAATACTATCTGTCTGTCTGTCCATTTGAGCAAATCTCCAAAACGGCTAAACTGATTTTGATGAAACTTCACAGATATGGAAAGGAAGTGGTCAAAAATGACATACACTACTTTTTGTATGTCTGTATGTACGTACATCTGTCTTTTCGAGCTAATCTCCAAAACGCTTAAACCGACTTTAATGAAATTTCACAGGTATAAAAAGGAGGTGGCCAAAAGTGACATACGCTACTTTTTGTCCGTCTGTTAGTCTGTACGTCTATGTGTCTATTCAAGTTAATCTTCAAAATGGCTCAACAGATTTTAATGAAACTTTGCAGACGTGAAAGAAGGTTGCCAAGAGTGACATCAGCTACTTTTTGTGTCTGTCTGTCGTTTGTCTTCACTGATCTATCAACGTAGATATAGCCGAAACTACTAAGTCTAGGAAGCCGAAATTTGGAACAGTGGTTTATTTTATAACGTATCAATTTTTTATGAAAGGAATATTTGGAAATTTCAAATTTAAGGAGGGAGGGGCGGAAGAGCTTTGTATGAGTCTTTGTTCTTTAAAGTTAGAAACATAAAAATTTTGACATAAATAAATAATGATGTCTTTCAGGGTTTTTGGATTTCAACATTTTAAGGGTGGGAAACGGAAGGTGAAAAGTATGGGAGTATCGGTTTTTCTAAAGGAGTGGGGAGAATGAAGATTTAAAGTTTGAATGGGTGTACGCAATATTAGTTTCCGCAAAAAGTATGTATAAACCATTTCGAAAGTTAATACTACCTAAAACAGGAATGTGTAGTCTACGCAAGCGAAGCTGCTGGCGGTCGCTAGTGATTTATAAAATTAACGAAGAGAAAATCATCAATAATAAAAAAATATTAAAAACATATTCTTCCTCCGTCCAAGGATTTTGGATCCATTCTTTCATATTCTGGATGACTGGCATATCAGAGACGTTTGTCACACTTTCGACAGATTCTGGTACATTATTCGAGTCCACGTCTCTTTCGTCGTACCACAATGCGACATTGTTAATTATAGAGCAATTCCCTGGCTCGTCTAGCCGCAATTCTTTCCAGCCGGATCTTTGGAACAGAGATAACTTCTTGTTTTTTATGTAGCTTCTTCGTGTGTATGTTCGCTGCTTTGCATGATGCAAGATACAATCTACAAACGTCACAAGACCGTTTGAACAGGTACGCTTGAACACTGGGGCAATATGTATCGTACGGAACCTGCTTGAAAAGTGATGACGCTTGTAGATCCAAAGACAACGGCAATATCAGTGGGGCGAATTTAGCATCGATGTCATTGGTTCCTACGTAAAAACCCTTGTCTTAATAACCGCCTCTAGCTTGACCGTCTCACACCGCAACATGCTGCAACGTCGCATTTCACTATCTGTATAAATACATTCGCTATTTCGAAAACAATAAATCGTTAAACTCGGCCAGAAAAATAGTATCAAATTTATAGGGAACGAAAGTATTCAAACAAATCCAGGTATGTAGAAAATAATTTCAATTGTTAACAAACATTGTATAGTAGGTACAATGTTTGTTAACAATTGAAATATTTTTTTTTAAAACTTAGATTTTGTAAAAAAAAATTGTATGTGAGGATTGTGAGGTCACAAACATGGAACTCCTCCCTCCCCCCTGTCACGATATGTCACATTTTGTGGACCCCCTCCCCCCCTTGAGGTGTGATGTAATTAATGGATCATCCCTTATATTATAATTTTTTAATTGATATTTGCGTTTACGAGCCATCTGGCGGTGAGTAGTGATAAATATACGTATGTAATAGATTAATACAGCGATCGTGGAGAGACTGACGCGCAAAAATAAAGACGGCGCAGATTCTTGACCCGTTTCCCTTGACCTCAATCCCTCAAATGCAATAGTGTGGAATTGTGAAATCAAAATTGTAATATAAAATTTCAATTGTAGTAAAATCAATCAAAAAAACAAAAAATTGATATTGTATAAAATTATTGTAAAATAAGTAAAGGTACCTTAAAATTAAAATTGTGTACTTCTATAACACGAAAGCCGTCGTCAAACACCAAACGTTTGAATGCGCGGTGGCGCGGTGGGCATCGGGTCACAGCATTTCCTTCAAAATGGTTGAGTGAGGCGATGGCTGGTTCCCACGTCAAACTGGTGAATTGGTGCCTCGCAGACAAACCAGACGATACAAATGTATTAGAATAAGGACATTTATATTTATAAAAAAACCCTTGTGTTTAAAAAAAAGTTTATAAGTTAGTGTATTAGAGTGGCAAACTCATTATCGGAGCAGTAAGCAAAACGTAGAGCAGATGCGCTTGAAACAATAAGTAGATATAAAAATTTATATTAAATTAAAGCTCTTCTAAAGACATGGGCTTCGCGCCTATGGAAATGTGTAGTTATTCAAAAAAAAAAAATAGATTAGTACAGATTCTTCTGGCGCGAACCGAGGTCGTACATGGCCGGTTATTTTATTATACCTTGCTATTGTTTGTAGCAATCTAAAATTTGATAGCTGTGAAGAGTTCTTTAAAGTCGATAAATATTTATAGAATACTAGATAAAATACATCATATCATTAAGTGATGATTAAGTCGTCGATTATTCTTGGTATAAGTTTGTTTAATCAAGTAAATAAGTTATGAGTAATAAATTAAAAATAGATATCTCGTAATGTAGACGTTTGTATCTACATGAACACCGATATGGTGTTATAAAATTTACGATTTATAACTTTATACCTGATTTGAATAACAAGATGCACCCCGCCCATGCATTACGCTCTCGAAAACCTTTTGTACATCAAAACTTTTGCACCTAATATTCATGTACTAATGACAAGCGTCTGTTAAGTGAATTAAGACTATGTTCGGGCTTTGTAATAGCGCACATCTTGTGATGTTAATCTTTTATTATTTGTTATTATAGCGGTCATTGTAATACCATAGTAATACACACTGCGAAAATTTCAATACCTATTACTATCTACATATCTACAGCCCTGTGACAGACGGAAGAGCGGACGGACAGCGGAGCTTTAGTAATAGTAAGAAATCCTAAAAATATGCCAATCAACACTGATTAGAAGGAAAAGTCGAAACGCGACTAAATCCAATTTTACTGTAGGAATTTAACTCCTCACTTTCTGCCCGCTAGTACGACATCGACTTCTGTTAGTACATTTTAATACTAGTACTCTGTAAGACATCCTTGAAAGGTGTCGAGTGTCAGTCGAATTGACGCTCTGTTCAGAGTTAACTAAAGGTCAGATTGAATCATACTTTGCACACCAATATTTCCTCTTTTCACACCGAACCCGAAATCAAACTTGTTCAACCCTCTTAGACTGCGTCCTAGCCAACCTTGTCTCGTATATTAGTACAAAGCTTCCTAGTCCCGTACTAATGAGAGTGATGTCCGGCCGCGACGCATCGGACACATACGGATCGACGGTCCGGGATCATTCCGCCGGGATTTTTCACACTTCACCCGTAATCCCGGCCCCGGGGACCCGGGATTTTTACGCAGGTATCACAAACACGTTGCGTTACGAAGAGGTTAATGTTCACGAGTGATATTGAGACATATCGAGGGATTATATGTGACTACATCTATTTTGTGCGCCAGGGGTTATTGACAGGTTTCTTAGTTTATAAAAACGGAAGTTTTGCTATGATAATTAATGAAACGATATTAAAAGATACATATATATACTAACACTGAACCAAAAAAGGAACATAATGTCCGATGGATTGCAGCCGCATATGCTTTAATGAGTGGATGAACTTATAGTGGACGCTTTGATGAAATTACTTCCTTATTTCTAAAAAATAATTGTATCGTATGTACAGTAGTGAATTTTGTTGCAAAAATTATTCTCTTAAGAAATGCCTCCTACGATAGCTGAAAGTTTTATCGAAATTCATTGAAATGTCAGAGTCTATTGTGGACCAATTTCCAGACAGACATAAAACTAAAGTGACAGAAATTTAGCAGTTTCCTTCACATCGATATTTCACGCTCTTTCTGACTGCACTGTCAACTCTTTGTTTCTCCACGCCCCGCCCTCTCTACGATAATTCGTGTTCAAAATCAACAGATTAATATACTTTCTTAAATATACAATTCCATTCCTTCAACCCATTATACCCCACTGCAGGGGCTTAGGCCTATCCCCAGGGTGAGGGGGTTTGGAGCTTAAATCCACCACGCTGCTCCAATGTGTGCTAGCGGATTGTCATGACCGCCATCTATTGACAGCAACTGGATCCGACTGCTTAACGTGCTCTCCGAGGCACGGAGTAAGTGATAATTAATGTACTTAAGTCCGTGCCTCGGAGAGCACGGAATTAGTAATAGTTATGTACTTAAGTCAAAAAAACTAATTGGTACACACCCGGATTCGAACCACGGCCACACAACCTCGTAAATTTGAAACAGGTTCGCTGCGCTCGGGCTATCACGACACCTTTTTTAATATACAAACATTTTTAATCTTCTATACTCATTAATATATTCAGAATAAACAAATGATGTAAAACACGGGCATACTATGTTAATTAATATGGTTTTTGGGTTTACCGGGTGTTCGACTGAACGTAGTCCAAACTTATAGAACGTTTAGAGCTTGCCGATCTAAACAAAACGTTAAAAAATTAAATTTTAAGCATGTTTTTCTCGGTAACTGTTAGTTTGCGCCATCTGGTTACTTGAAACTTTTTGTTTAATTTGGTTAACTCTACATGCTCTATAAGTTTAGACTACGGTCAACCGAACACCGGGTATAAAAAATTTAATTAGAAAATGTTCATATTAAGTAAATAATCCATAATCAACAAAATTAATTCTCAACATTCATTCAGCTGCTTCGGATCCTATTATAGACAAACATCCTAATAGACAGACGAAAACTAAACAAAAACTGTTATTTTAACTTAAGTAATGCTTAAATACTAGCATATAATATTTCATTGTGATATAGGTATTTATATTGAAATCACAGACAGGACACATCAATTTTGTTTATATGTATGTGTAGATTATTTATTGGACCCTCACAAACGACCATCACGACTGTAACGCGCTAAACACATCACCACATTATGAATCGCCACTAAATCATTTGTAGTCCACGAAACAAAGATAACCGCGCGAACCGACTCGCAGCTCGCTAATATCGTAAAAATCAATCAACGTCAACGCTGGAAGTTAAATTAATACCTTTATGAATCGAGTGTCGCGCGTCAATCAGTGGCGCGTTGATTGATGGCCGAACCGGCGACGAAACAAACTCCCGCATCCATCATGTTATCGGGAATTATCGAGCTCCGCAGATCCGGCCCGGGGATTACGCTCTTGGTCGAAATCAATGAGGTCAGCTGATGAGTGGATGGAACCCTCTGGATGACTCCGGACTGGGAAACTTTGGATTTGGAGGAGGATCAATGCGAAATTAATCTGCAACTAACATGTACTAATGCATCTTGGTATCTTTTATTATACCGTTCATTCGTTCGTTTCAGTTCCATGACGGCCATTGCTGGCCATAGGCCTCCCACCTAGATCCAAAGATCCTACCTCTAACCAACAACAACGGCTCACAACCTTTGCTACGTATTGGTCTATCCAGTGGGGAGCTTATTAGTTAATTATTAATATCGTTATGTATTTACTGAAAAAACATTAAATGCTAAGTGATAGGTTTATTTAAATGCTAAAATGCTAGATATAGTTCTAAAGCCTTTCGCATTCAATATTTTTCAAATTAAACAGTTTAAAGTCATGGAAGGTGGTCGGCTATCACCGACGGCGGCTGCTATCAGAAGGTGGTTGCGTCTCATGCGAGTTACGAGGCGTACACCTCGACGCGCTCAATTACTGGCTGATAACGCCACTGCGCATGCGCCGCCTCTGCCGTCCAGATAAATACGAGCGGTTTAACAAGTGGCCAGTGCGCCGGAGTTGCGAATTAAATAATATCCTAAAAAGTCTATATTTTTCGATAAATGTAGATTTTTGGCTAAAATCAAATACTATTTTTACAGTATCTTGTCAGTACAGTTACGAAAATATAACTTAACTATATAAAAATTAATCAACTTATCTATATAAAATATATTAGCAATTCCCAGGTTCAAACTTTCGAATGTCTTAATTTTAACTGTATACGTGTTTATAATAAAATGAAATAATTATTAAAAAAAAAAAAATTAATTAGCACATAGGCGTGATTGACATATTCTCAAACATTTTGTATTGAAAGAAATTTATAAATAAAATAAAACATTTCGGGAGAAGTTTTTGACCGGTTGTTCACCTTCGTATATTATTTCGACTTTTAATACGTAATCGACAACTTTTGTTGCTTATTTATCATTACTCTATGTTCCACTTGACTCATGCAAACCTAGCTTTATGCCAATTTTGCCACGAGCAAGTCGCGCCGGGAGTGGGGTATAAATTCAATTACGATTAGGAGCGGATAATTTGAGGCGAAGAAACTTACGCGATACAGCCCGCGCCGCCGTGTCGGTGGCCGGCGCAACAGGTCCTGATACCGAACGAGCTTTTTAATATAACGAACTGGTGTTAGCTATATAGTGATGTTTTGTGTCTATCAGAAATACAGTATGTTCTATAAGCTTTGCCAATTTTATTGTTTAACCTTGTAAAAGCTCATGGGGTGTTTTGACCAGGAATTAGCTCAGTGACTAACGACCGCCTACGGCTTCCCCCGCGTGGACTACATGTTTATATATGTTATGTCGTCATCAAAGTTTAACACTTCTTAATAAAGTGAGGAAGAGGTTCGTTTCCTATTCTTTTCTTTTATAATTATCACTTTCCTATCTGCTCTTAGCTTGTCATTTCAAAACTGAAATGAGAAATCCACTATAATTATTTTTTCTTTTCCAATTCTAATTTTCTGCTCAAGCTCATAATAAGAAAAATCCTTTGTTTTTGAAACCATAGACATACACTTCTATTTTTTTTATGTAAAGTTAAAAAGTCGATTCTGATGGGAGTTTTATTGATGGAAAAAGGACTTATCGGAGTGTAATCCTGCCAATAAAGTTCATCTAAAGTCTAAAGTTCATCTGTTCAGTCATTTCGGAAATTAGCCCGGACAAACAGACAGACGCGTTAATAATATATAGCCTATGTCCATCCCGCCTGGAGGTCAATTCTAAATGTTGGTAAAGAATTTTTGAAATCGGATGAGTAGTTTCAGAGATTACCTCATACATCTAAACTAACTTACGAACTTTAACTTTTTATAATATTATATAGAATAGATAAAGGGGAGAAAAATAAATTCAGGGTACCGTTGTTGGAAAGAGCTCGGATTGAAATTGTTTAAACAATTTTTAAGCAGTATAGATGGTGCATGCCAATAAATATATAAACGATAAATGTCAAATTGCTGAAAAAAATGCTAAATCACGAGTACCAAATTAAAGGAGGTTGAAAAAGAGTGTTCAATATTCATTTGAAAACTTATTTGAATAATTTACTAAACGAATGATTAGGGTATTAACGTTTTATGATAAAGTAAGTAAATTCTAAACGAATGATGAAACATAAAAAAGTGAGATTTTTAACTATGTTATCTACGTATTATATCATATTTGGTTAGAGGGAAGTAATAATGGCGAGAACTATACCCATAGGCGTCCACTAAATTGCAGAGTGGATTATCTCCGGTTTCTCACTTTAGTTTTGCAAGGACAAGGGTGGACGGGGATAAAAGGACTAAAAATAAGAGTGGGAGAGGGGAAATGAGACAAAAGTAAAGAAGTAAACTTTAATCGGGACAAAAAACTACTTTGTACGCAAAGTACGCACTAGTGACACTAAATACGATTTCTGTGAAATTCGAAATAATACAAACCACGTAGGTACCTATAGTCATAATAGGCGGAAGTACGGGTGATCAATATAAACTTTAAAATCTAAATAACACCAACATGTAAACCCCACAGGCCAAGCCGCAGGCGGAGAGCTACTCATAACATGTAAAAGAACCGAAAGACATAAAAAAGAAGTATACATCAAAATATGTAGTCGGAGTTATATGTAGTTAGGCAGCTTCTAATTACTTGTTTTGAATTATAGGTACTTCTTTTTTACATCTTCCAGGTTCTTTTACACACAGTCCTTTTTTCAGATTTAATAATTCAGTCTGATATAGTGTAATAAATCAAAGTTTAAATGATCAAAAAAGTCTGTTTAAGGGACTTCGCCTTAACATAAGACATGGAAAATAATCCGATTGCGTGGATCGATACTCGATCGCGGTGACGTCTTGAAGTCGCATGACTCGCGCTGCGGCCGTAATAAATCCACCTCGAGCGTGACGCCTAATTGGACGACGACGCAGTTTGTCGGCGCGTCACGATATACCATTTAAAAT
The DNA here is from genome assembly GCA_949709985.1 of Luffia ferchaultella. Lineage (NCBI taxonomy): Eukaryota > Metazoa > Arthropoda > Insecta > Lepidoptera > Psychidae > Luffia > Luffia ferchaultella. The sequence goes on along the minus strand of OX453244.1, from coordinate 25,201,629 downwards.
GCACCAATTAAAAATAACCAAGAATTGAATCCCGGATCGATTCCTTTTGGCCGAATTTGAAAAGTGACAAATAATAAATGGCGCTGCTTGAAGAAAACCCGCAAATTACTTTTATTGAGGAAACGGCTGAGTGATTTATTAATACTGATAAAATTATTTAAAGCCATTTAATGTGATGGATATGAATGGATGAATAATAACATAAACGATAGAATTGTTTTCAGATAGTCGTAAAATAGTGTCTATTGATAATATATAGGTGCTTATACATAAAAGAATAGGGTGGACAGCCAGGAATATTTTCATTTCTTTTTTTTAATGTCTTTAAAGTTTGAATTATAAATAACAAATATTTATATCTCTATAACGAACCCTTTACTTTGATATGTCTCATGATGCAATTTGAAATTTTTTATTTTCTATTTTGCCTCCATAATCAGAATTCCTTATTTACCTTGTACGTCCATTAATGGGCTACCTAATTCTGTATATGTAACTTCTAACTATTTTTATGAAATGCGGTGACAGACGGACAGGCAGACAGGAGGATGATTCAGGAAGGGTTCTAGTTTTTCTCATTGGATATACGAAAACAAAATCATTTTTTATACCTTAATACAAATCACATAAAAATGCCAACTCAAAATTATATAGAAGTTCTAATATAAATAATAATAATAATATCTGGTACATTTCACACACGGCCATATCATAGTAGGCAGAGCCAGTACCAGTTCTGGCCTGTATCAAAAGTACTAGAGAAATGATATACATTCATAAGTATGGTTTTTATATAACGTACATATATAGATATTTTACACTCACACACGGAACAAATAGAAATATTTATGCATAACATAATTGTCTCGGGCGGGAAAAGAACCCATGGCATTTGGTACTGCAGTTGAATCTCTAACCACTCCACCAATCGGTGAGTCTGGCAAAAACGCTAATTTTGGGAAATCCTCGAAGCAAACTTTCGATTAGGCATAATTGTATTTATTTTTAAAATAATTTTGTTAATTAATACTAGTTTATTGCTATTATTTTTAGTTACAAATTGCAATTTAGATCCTAAACTAGTAATAGGAAGTTCATCATCATCAGCCCATTTTTACCCCACTGCAGGGGCTTAGGCCTCCCCCAGGGTGAGGAGGGGGGGCTTGGAGCTTAAGTACACCACGCTGCTCCACTGCGGGTTGGGAACTGTAACGTCCGCCATCTATTGACAGCGTCCGGGACCGACTGCTTAACGTGCCCTCCGAAGCACGGTGTCAGTGATATTATGTACTTAAGTCAGAAAACTCATTGGTACACTATATATACACTATACAATAGGAAGTTAAAATGTATAAATTATTTCAAGATGAATAAAATCATTTTGATGTTCGATTAGTCTCGTGACTCGATTTTTTTTGTTATTAAAACGTCAAGAGAGAAGTTATACAAGTTATTGGCATGCAAACAGTGAATGCACTGAACAAAGAGCATCGCTTTGTGCCCGTCTTGAGGAAATTACTGCTGTCGACGCCGGCCGCGCAGACTTCAATCGAGTCTGACTGCAGCGAGAACCGAACGCCAAACCAAATACGTTAGATTGTTCAGAAAGTCGACAGACACTATCTCAGATTTCTTTATTTTGATATACACGTAACGTATCGTGTTTGACATGTAGCTGTTAAGGTGGTTTGTGAACTAGAAAGTAGGGACTGTAAACATGAAGAAAAGCGTCACTGTCAACGTGCCGTGCAAGATGAGGACATTATTTCGATACACTCTAATTGTTACATTGGAGTGTTCCAAGTGCACATTAATCAAAGAGGCAATATTTAGACTGTATAGCACATTAGATTTTACCTTATGCTTTAATATAGAGATTAGGTGAAATCGCTCAACCAGATTGTGACAATTTCTCTACAACCGTAGATTTCGTTGCCTGTATACTCAAAAAATATATTAACTTTGTGATAAACGTCATACTAGTAATGTTTGTGTACTCATTATTATATAATTTGCCATATTATTTAGAATAGCCTCATGTCAAAATGTACCCTATTTTAAAGGGTTCGAGTACGTAGGACACGACACGGAATCGGGCCCCAGGCCGCAAGTAGCGCTATCGCAACTCCTCGGTTATATTTCAGTATTATTGGCAGCCGCTGTCTGATTGATCGATAGATAACCGACGTTTGTTTGAGATTACTGAACTTGCGCGGGTAATGTTACACATTACTAAAAAGCTACTTTTGTTATGATTCTACCACTTTAGCGTAGAACCAATTTTATATATATAATATTGTTCAATAATAGAAATAATAATACTTTCTCGAGTTTGCGATCACACATACTCGTAGCTGTGAGCGAGCACACGAAAAAACATTCGAAAAAGCCCTTTGCTTGTATTTTTATGTGTGAAAACGTGTAACGCTTAGTTCTATGGATACTTCAGACCAGAAATCACCTGGATGTTAAACCCTCACACATAGTTGAGCTGTTCCTTTGTTCCGATACCACCAAGATTATAGTATTAAATTATAAAGGACTAGAGACTGCGTAAAACAACAAACACACTGTAGTTTACTTTTGTATGACGGGGAGTGGGCGGTGCTAATGATTTTTCTCTGTTTGTGTAGTGTTTTAGCACGAACGTGGTTGATTTCTGCAATACTGAAACAAATAATTACCATTTAGCGTTATAATTCGATTTTGAATTAGACGGTCGAGGGATTAAGTTTGACAGCTTTTGATACAAAGCTCTATTCCCACCCCAAACGTCATTGACTGTATTATTTATTTACAAAAATGTTAAATCTATACTAATATTATAAAGCTGAAGAGTTTGTTTGTTTGTTTGTTTGTTTGTTTGAACGCGCAAATCTCAGGAACTACTGGTTCGAATTAAAAATTATTTTTTTGTTGGATAGTCCATTTATCGAGGAAGGCTATAGGCTATACTACATCACGCTACGACCAATAGGAGTGAAGCATCAATGAAAAATGTTGCAAAAACGGGAAAAATTATTCCTTTTGAGAGCTTCCGTCGCGCGCGCTGCGTAAACGGTTGATGTTAACCAAAAATCATGTACTACGGAATTGTACCCCTTTAAAAGTTCTAACCAAAAGTCCGCGACAGCATATGTGTATCTTTTAAGGTTAACTTACTATAACCTTTTTTATGACAATCAAATTTGTTCAACATAATGTACTAATTGCGAAGATGTTTTTTAAACGTGATATTAATCCTTATCAAATTAAATACGTTAGTTTTCTTAAGCATTTCATGCATATTATAATTATCCTTTACATCATACAATTTAAATTAATATCTTAAAAGTTTTTATTGAAATTTAAAAACTATAGCGGGAGAAAATAAATTCGCTGTCTGCCTCTGTTCGTTAACTTTTTACTTCCAAACCAATAGACTTTGATACGGTTTTTAGTAATATCTTATTTTCTTTTTATCTTATAATCTATTAATCTATATAATAGAAATACTTATTATAAAGCTGAAGAGTTTGTTTGTTTGTTTGTTTGATAGATTGATTGTTTGATTGATTGATTGTTTGTTTGTTTGTTTGTTTGTTTGTTTGTTTGTTTGTTAGTTGGTTGGTTGGTTGGTTGGTTCGTTCGTTTGTTTGTTTAAACGCGCAAATCTCAGGAACTACTGGTTCAAACTGAAAAATCATTTTTGTGTTGGATAGTCCATTTATCGAGGAAGGCTATAGGTTATACTACATCACGCTACGACCAATAGGAGTGGAGCATCAATGAAAAATGTTGCAAAACGGGAAAAATTATTCCTTTTGAGAGCTTCCGTCGCGCGTTCGTCGTTGATTTGATGATCGATTGATTGAATGATTGATTGATTGATTGATTGTTGTTTCTTTGTTTGTTTGTTTGTTGGTTGGTTGGTTGGTTGGTTAGTTTGTTCGTTTGTTTGTTTGTTTGAATTTGTTAATCTCTGAAACTATCAGTCGGATTTGAAAAATTCTTTTTGCCTTTGATAGCCTGATTCTAGCGGAGAGTTATAGGCTATATACATGAAAACGAACTGTCGGTCTATTCGAGCAAATCGGCTTCGGCCAAAACGGCTTAACCGATTTTGATGAAACTTTACACATATAACAGGATGTAATATTTTGACTACACCCTTTCCATATGTGACATACAGAACTTTTTGTATGTCTGTCTGTAAGTCCATATGTCTAAACCTATTTAAATGAAATATCAATGAGTATGAAAAGAAGGTCGTTAAAACTAACAAATGTTGCTTTTTGTCCGTCTGTCTGTCTGTACGTGTATCTGTCTATTTGAGCTAATCTCCAAAACGGCTAAACAGATTTTAAGGAAACTTTGCAGACGGGAAAGAAGATTGTCAAGATATTTGACATTAGCTTCTTTTTGTCCGTCTGTTTGTCTGTACGTCTATTCAATTCCATTTTATCTATTCGAGCTAATTTCCAATACGGCTGAACAGATTTTAATGAAACTTTGCAGACGTGAAAGAAGGTTGTCAAGAGTGTCATAAGCTACTTTTTGTGTTTGTCTGTCGGTCTATCTGTCTGTCGTTTGTCCTCACTGATCTAGCAACGTACAGCCGAAAGTACTAAGTCTAGGAAGCTTAAATTTGGAACCTAAGTTTATTTTATAACGTGAGCATTATAAAGTTAAGAAAGGCTTTTTTAGAAATTTCAAACTTAAGGATGGGAATGGAGGGACTTAAATAATGACGTGTTTCAGGGTTTTTAGATTTTCACATTTTAAGAGTGGGAAACGGGAGATGAAAAATTGTATCGGTTTTTTAAAGGGTGGAAGGGGAATGAAGATTGAAAGTTTGAATGGGTGTGACCAAAATTGGTTCCAGCAAAAAGTACGTATAAACCATCTCGAACGTTAATAGTAGGTACCTATAACAGGAATTTGTAGTCTACGCAAGCGAAGCTGCGGGCGGTCGCTAGTGAAATAAATATCACAAGTTTGCCGACATCATCACTTATGTGAAGATGGAGGTCAACAGCCCCTAACCCACACCGGACCATCGTGTTGGGTGGAGGCCGCCTGATGATGTAGATACCTCAATTTCACCTAATTAGTAGGTACAGTAGATACTGTTTCGACATTTTGTACTAACTACAATTCATTAGAGGACAAACCCTCAACATTCCAATCCAAATATCTCTTTGGAAAAGCTTGTTACCTATTGCCTAAACTATACTATACCGAAACTTGGAACCTATAAAACGAACACGATCGACTCATTGAAAACAACAGTAATAATATGAAACAAGATTAGTGTGTACGAGTGTCGCAAAGTGTGACAATATTATTTGATTATCGATAACAGAACTGAGTAACCGATACGGCGGCGGCCGGTTGCGAGACAAGCTGTGTACATTGTACTCGTCTGGTGACTTCTACTCTAGGTATATCAAGATTTATTGAAATGTAATCGAACCAATGATTGCACTCCACTCTGATATAATCGGTACCGCTCTAGAATCCATTTGTTATCGGGCCAAAAAAAATGTAATGATTTTGTGATAAAATTTCTTATGGTCTACAGGAATTATAAATTGTGAAATGTTTTAAAATGCTTTGGTTTGATGCAATTATTAGTACTATAAAAATATATCGTCGACACACCAAGTCGACAAGCTGTTTCGACAATCGGAGTTAGTTGCATGTACACACGAGTACATATACATCTTCTGTACATATGAATAAAATAGAAGTATCCGTGTATGTGATTACAAAATAAAGGCATTTTCTTATAGCTTATGCTATAAGCAAAGAGCGGAAAATAAAGTGATAAAAACAAAAGAGAAGGAAAAGAAATGGATATCCCCTTATCCTATTAAGAAGTAATTATGTTTAATTATGATATATACAAACATAGGCCACGTACAAAAATTTGCGGACGGCTTGTCTTAATTGTAAAATAAATTTTGCATAAAGGTGCATAGTTTCTTTACGAAATCAATAATGCCCGACACGAAAACAATGGGAAGTATGTGTAAAATTTATTTAATAATATCATGTATGCCTCCGTATTTACATATATCACACTGAGTATAACCAAAATTACAGCCAGAGCGTCGATTTTTAAAAATGTGGTAATGGTGTTAGACTTGCACAAGCTTATAGGTACGTTTCAATAGAGATGATCTCACGATCGCTATCAATAGGCAAGCCGTATCACGTCGTATGCTCACAATGAAACTAACACTTGTTTTACGTTCCTATAATTTGTTTAACCATATTATCTCACAGAGACTGCTCGTGTTACGCTTTTCGTTTTTAATCTGTGCTGATTATCAATCAGAAACACGAGCTGGACTGGATGCGTTCAGCTCCTTTGATCCGATTCATCGGGTTGCGGGCGCGCACGATCGCCCAGGGCGTCTGCTCCCCGCTCGCCACTCCCCTGTTTCCCATCTTTTGGCAGATTGACGTGCTGCGTTTTAATCAATTAGCGAACAGAGCGGTTCACGCGCCACTGATCAGTGAAATAACTGGACCACACCGATTTGCGTTTTCGGACGGTCTCCGGTTTCGCGGTTGCTATTTTTTCGTTTTTTGAGCCGGCTCTCGCACTTTTTGAAATATAACTTCATAATCAGAGCGGGAGTCTGTTCTTCGTTTTTGAATCTTTCGAGTCCGACGGCTTCAGAAAGTCTTTATTGATTTAAGAGTTCAATGACTACGTTTTGTTTTTGTTTTGATGCTGTAGAAAGTGATTTTGGTTTAACTAATTCATTATAACGGTTTCGATTAATATCGCTAAGAATGTTATCTTAAGCTTGACGATTCCAAGGATGTAGGTTTGTCCTTTGAGGTAAGGAACTCTATAAATGATAACGTACTAATGTACTAATAATCGATTCCAAGTACGAATGACCTAAAATATATTAACGATTTCATCACGTGCAATTATGCTTAATCATGTATGTCTCTAACTGTTATCACAGTTTATCAGCGATTTTAGATTGACCGTGTATCGATATTTACAATTTAGGTTCCGGAATTATGTCAGTGATAGTAACTAATTTTGAATAATCGATCCGCTCGCCAAATGACTAACGATTTCATCAATCAATCATTAATCACACGTTGTTTACGCAACTTTCTGTTGCCTGAGTCACGTCGCCGGTCGTCGGTAATTTTCCTCATTTTATCGGCTCTCTATATCGATTATCTTTTTATGGTGAGCGATTGCAATATAACGGATGGTAACTAATTGGGATTTACGTTTTCAACGAGTTATCTGAAGTTACTATGTCTTTCTAAAAACGTTCGAACTGATTTCTACTGCTATTTATTTATGCTGTAGATGCTATACTTTTGAACTAATTACGTAAAATAATAATAATACGTTGGACACCACACACAGTGCTATCTAGTCCTAAAGTAAGCATGAATTATGATTGTATTATAGGGTACTAGACAACTGATATACATGCTTAAATATTCCTTATTATATATATACATGCAAAAATATTTTACATCCAGGCACGGAACAAATAGACATATGCCTTCAAATATGCCTTCAAATATGTATCCCGGGTGGGAATCGAACCCGTAACCCTTGGTTTTGCAATTAGAGTCTCTTACCACTCGACCGATCGGTCAGTCAAATAAAACAATGTTTTTTAGGACAAACTATAGGACAGGTACAAAAGTGACACATATTAACACCAGTGCACTTTGTAACATGCTGAACTGATCGTACTTTTAGTAATACGAGTTTATCCTTAAATATATATACAGATTTTGTAATATACACGTTAAACAAATATCGAATCTTAGAAACTTCTCATTCATCATAGTATCTTACGTCTAAAAAGCTATCTCTTTGTCAACAGAAGAAGAAGGCACCGGTGCAGGAGACAGCACCGGCGTGAAGGAGCGTGGTTGTAACTCGGGGGTCGGCGAGTCCCGCTCGGGGTCTCCCGGATCCCCGGCGTCTGCGCACGACGACCTGGAGCACAGTATCCCGGCGACGCTCATACAGGATCCCAATGCTGATAGGTAAAGTTACTATTCTATTAAATGTCGGGGCTACTTTCGGACCACTCTGGCTTACATATTCCAAGATACCGACGCGTTAACCACACGAGATGTTTTGCTCACTCAGATGTTCGTTATTGTTAGTCCAAATGCCCCTTAACGATATGTCTGGTACCTATTTACGTTATCCAAGTTCATAATATTTTTCCGTTTTGTTAAAAAAAAGTCCCCAAAGCGGTAGAATCATTTCGCTAAACTCTAAAGTTACTCTAAACTTACTCTACAACCTTCTAAGCTGTCCGGGTCCATTTGGATTCTTCCAAAATGCAACTACTAGTTAGAAAGTGGAAGCACCATTCGTATTGCGTACAAAAATAGTTGTATATAACATTTCTTACAAAGTACTTTATTTATCATACTTTAATTATTTAGGTTATTACGTAAATAACTGACGTGTTATAGCCACGTATGCTATTTGCAATACGACTGGGTGTGGATAAAGACTAGAGAATCTATATATAAATTAGCTTCTAGTTTGGTGCCTATCTGGAATATATTACGTGTTATACACGGCTTCTAAAATAATAATATGTCCGACATCTTATACACGGTATCTAGTCCCGAACTAGGCAGAACATATACCTACTTCGGGTACTAGATGACTGATCTACACACTTAAATACATATGTAGATATTTTACACTTAGACATTGAACAAATACTCATTGTCCAGGCACAAATATTTGTCTCGGGCGGGAATCGAATCCGCCACCTTTGCGTCTGTGATAGGCGCCTTTGTCTACTCGACCAACCGGGACGTCAAGTCGAATGATGATCTATAATGGACAACGCAATTATAAATTATGTAACGCATGTATTATCACAGTTCAATATGACATTGTACAAAATTCTATTTTTCAGTCTAGAGGTTTTTCTTCAAACAATTTCTTTTACAAAGATAGACACTTTTTCGGTGTTGATATGTTTTAAAAAATTACGAAAAATAATTACCGACTTAAAAAAATAAAAAAAAATTCTATATATCTATATAAACTTAAACTAAAAAGTTAAAAATTACAATTATTTAATTATTTACTTTAAAAAAAAACATTTAAAGGCGGCTTATAGTTTATGAAGTCAGTGTCAGTCATTCACTTTATATTGCGTTCTATTATGTTTATAACAGTTTGTTAAAGTTGTAAATATTATCATTATTTCAATTGTTATTACCTAGTAAGTACCTGTTCAAAGTGTCTGAGTTGGTACCGACTTCATAAACTATATGTCGCTATGTATGTTTAATAATAATTTACTTTATATTTTTTAGTGGTCATTATTTGTTATATTCTAAACGTGTTGCTCAAATGAGACATCTCGATTTCGAGGAAGCTGGTGACGAAAGAAACGCTTAGATCTTAAAAAAAAAGAATGAATTGCAATTATTTGCGATTGCATGAATTTATTACAGGCGGAACAGTAGGTAGCAGAAATAACTGACGGCTACGTACAAATACAATAATATTTTTCACTGCTCTTGCTTCTCGCTTCTGCTTCCGCTGTGTTCGGCCGCTTTCTTGATAGCACAGATGGAAGTCCATGTCAAGACGAATTATATGAGCCCAAACACAAGGTAGCTTCTGTACCCCGTTGAAGAGTTTCCCTCGACTTTTGCCATTTCCATCATTAGCTTTAGGTCACCATATTATTTTAGACCTTACACTAATGTGCCAAGTTTTATTAAAATCTGTTGACGCCAAGTAACTGAAATTTGAAAAAAATAGTTCGTCATCTAATTTTCTACCCTTAGAGGGTATTTTATTTAAATTTAAATGAGATCAGTAGCGAAATATACCTATATTACAGTTTATTTAATAAAAAGGGAATCAAGCAAATCGGTTCACAATCGGCTAAGATACATTTAAAAAAAAATACAGTTTATAGTCGGTTTAGCAACTACACAATGTTTATAGTTACTCGTATATATACGTAACTTTCTAGACGATGGATTTATTGGTTTCGATATGCTTATATACGTAAACTTGAAGGTTTTTCAAATTATAACTGTAAATTTAAAACTCAACTGGCTGGTAACAACACCCGTTGCTCCCAAAGACGTAAGGGGTCGTCTACGTCCAAAAACTATCCACGTAACGTTTATTCGTGCGTTTTTATCCCCCCCCCCCCCCTCTCAATGAATAACCATGTTACACATTTCATTTGGCTCTCCTACCACTTTGATATGCATTTCTGAGATTTCCAATACCTACAGAACAGAATAATATGTACATACCATACATACTACCAAACCTAAACACACATTTTAAAAATTGTTGTGTGTTTGTCTGGACTAATCTCCAAAACGGCTGAAGCAATTTATTACTTATTTATTTCACAGGCAGGTTGCGGACTTTTTCGAGATTATTAAGGCTGACCGATTACCCGAGTGTTTAGAGACTCCACCTGCAAAACTAAATTAGCAAGTTATGAACGTTCTATTTGTCTCGTGTTTTTGGTAATTCAGTATCGGTAATTTAATACGTATGCGTAACAAAAACATATTTAATATATACATATTATTAATGTATCTGCTATTTTAAATAGTAAGTGGTCTTCCAATATAAATGGCTCGCGAAACGCGTGGTGGGTAACTTAGGAGAGCGAGGTGTTCGCGGAAAGGAAGGGAGAGGACCGAACCGGTCCTATAAGCTCATTAAAGTATGAACAGAAAATAGACCTACGTGTGAAATGAAACACTAGACTAGTAAACTGACCATAAAATTTGATTGAAATCTGTTTTAGTTTTCATAAGTAAATATTTAAATAAAGAAAAACGTGTCTTTTATTTTCACTGAACATTGACGTACCTATTACAATTTGTGCACTATCATAAAAATTATGCTGTATATATCTAAGTATGTATATCAGTTAACTATAATACTCACAATAAAAGCTCTGCTTCGTTCGGGACTAGAAGGCCGTGTGCTAGATTTCCCAGGTATATCCAGGTATATCCATATATATCCATATATTCCAGGCATATCCAGGTATTTTCCAGGTATTATTATAAGCTAGATACGTTATATTCCGGAAATGTTTAGGATTTTTGCATAAACTTACGCGAAGTAAGTCGTGGGCGTTCATACTCTCATGTGTTGTACCTTACTAAAACCCAAACACGAGTTTTTTTTTTAAATTTTTGTCTATCTATTTGTTTGTCCGGGCTAATCTCCGAAACCGCTGAACTGATTTTGATGGGACTTTCATAGGCAGATAGAGGACTTTTACGCTACTTTTCATCCTAAATTTTTTTATCTATTCCATACACATAAAGAAACTAGAAATGTCTGTCTGTGATTTCAAGATATGGGCTTTTTCTTAAGCTCGTGCGGTTATTTGCACTCTACTAAAACTCCACAGAACACGACAGTTGTAATTTAGGTGGATACGCTGTCCCCTTCAAGTAGGTATGCAGCACTTTGCATACTTAAGACAGATTCATAAACTAAACTCTGAAATGCGACATCATATCATACCAAAGATGTAAGTGTAAAGGATGAACGACTTAGCCGCTTTCTAAAATCTATTCTAATATTATAAAGCTGAAGAGTTTGTTTGTTTGTTTGAACGCGCTAATCTCAAGAACTACTAGTTCGAATTGAATTTTTTTTTGTGTTTGATAGTCCATTTATTGAGGAAGGCTAGAGGCTATTATTATATCAGCTACAACCAATAGGAACGGAGCACCAACTAAAAATGTTGCAAAAACGGGAAAAAATATTCTTTTTGAGAGCTTCGGTTGCGTGTGCTGCGTAAACGGTTGATGTTAAGCAAAAGTAATGTATGACGGGATAGTTCCCCTTTGAAAGTTCTAACCAAAAGTCTGCGACGGCATATGTGTATCTTTTAAGGTTGGTTTACTATAACCTTTTTTTATGGCAATCAAATTTATTCCAACATATTGCACTGTTTGCGAAGGTGTTTTTTAAACATGATTAGAATTCTTATTAAATTAAATACGTTAGTTATCTAGGAATGGATTGTTAGGAAAGGAGAAGGGAGGGAGAACGCGATGGGGAACGTTTCCATAATCCACACGGGCAGAGCCGGGTACGACCGCTAATCATAAATAAGTAACGACGTGTTTTAGAGTTTTTTAATTTTAAATTCTAACCAAGGGGGAAGTGGGAGTCAAAAGTTTGTATGACAGTAACCAAAATATATATAAGCAAAAAGTACACAGAAACCATCTCTCTGTTAATAATAGATCACTTTAACAGGAATGTGTAGTCTACGCAGGCGAAGCTGCGGGCGGTCGCTAGTAATTTATATCTAAGATAAAGTTATTTACGTATTATAGTAATTATTTTTTGGACACCTGACTCTGAACAAATACCGTCACATGACCTCTAACCTACTCGATTCTCTGTGCTCTGGACGAATATCCTAACCAGATGACCCGATTTTGATGGGGTTTTCATTGGCACATAGAGATTTTTCGAAAATTAAATTAAAATAAGTTTTTATCCCTGACATATTCATCAATTCTATAAGTAAAATATAACTGCCTGTCTGTGAATTCAAATAAAAGCTTTTCTCAAAATGAGTCTATTTATCGCGGTAGCCAGTTTTCAGTATAGTCAATTATGAAATGTCAAGCGAAGAGCAGTTAACAAAGTAGTAAATATAAGAGAGGACGAAATGAAATGGATTTCTCTTATACCTTATTAAAAAGTGAAGTTCCAGTTATGATATTCACAAACATAAATAATTAACTCTCCTTCCTTCGCTTCTCTTAATTCCAGGAGAACGTGGGTGACTATTTTCACACCCATAATTGTGTTACGTGGTTTATGTATGGACGACCCTTAAATCCTTCAGTTCTTACTGACTTCATAAGAAAGAAAAGAAGACAATGTTTGACACGATATGTTCTTTCGCCCGTCACGAATCCAAACTCTACAGTTCTCTGACTATAGGTAACCTGCCAAAACCAATGATAAATAGCAGTACATATACCTCGGTAGGACGTATAGTCGTGAACATAAATCGTGATGTCTGTAGTTATTAGTTTGACGGTGGTCCGTAGTACACATAGCTCTAATGATCCCATTGTTCTATCTGTCGCTCACCGGACGTGCCTTTGTGTTGACAATGTCCACTCGAATGGTCTATATTGATTTATTTGACGTATATCAATATATTTTCGTTTTTTCGACCAAATTTGTTGTAAGTTTTCTGTTATCGATAATTTTTAAAAGATATATAAAACGACGGAGGTCATGTAAAAGCAAAAGTACATTTTAGCTTTATTATAATGCTATAATAATACTATCTGAGACTTCCCACACAGCGCCATCTAGTCCATAAGCAAGTATTATGCTTGTATTAAGGGGTACTAGACAACTGATATATATATATACATATATGTACTTAAATATTCTTTTTTTATAATATATACATATATAGATACTTTTACACCCAGACACGGAACAATTATACATGTTCGTGCAGACAAATATCTGTCTAGGGCGTGGATCGAAACCGCGACCCTCGGCTCCACAGTTAGTCTCTAACCACTCGACCAATCGGTCAGTCAATATATAAGGAGACAAGCCAGTTAAACTACGCGAATGAGGTAGGTCCTACCGATTGTGTTACAATTAAACGAATTTCACGTCATCGATGACAAAAGTGTTTTCTTAAAAAGAATGCAAGTAGTTTTTCTTTAAATATATAGACTCTGTTATCTATACTAACGCCTTTACTCTTCAGAAACGTAACCTGAATAGGTTAAGACAGGGCTCCAATAAAGGGCGCCCGTCTACGACAAACATTTTCACATACAAGTCAGGCATCTTAAACAACTTTTAGGGTTCCGTGCCTATTACCGGAGATTAAGTTTCCTTAGTAATAGGAATTCGTCCGTCCGTCTATATCATAGTCCTGTATCGTGTGAACCGTTATAGGAAGACATTTGAAATTTTCACTGAGTACGTATTGCTGTGGTCGCTACAACAGCGAATAATAAAATGAAAATAAAATTGAAAATATATGAAACGTGTTTATTTCGACGTTTTTGGTGATCGGTAGTTGTAAGACCATTGCACATATTTGAAATTTTCATATTATGTACGTAGTACTATGGCGGCTATAACAACATATAATAAAAATAAACTAAAGTAAAAAATAAAGGGGGTTACCAAACAAAAAACGTGTTTTTTAGTGTTTTTGGCAATTCGGAGATCATTATGCTTATATACTTGAAATTTTCATGGAGTGTGTATACTACTACGGCCACTACAACAACAAATAATGAGAATAAAATAAAGTTAAAAATTAAAGAGGGTCCCCTTACAAAAAACCTGTTTTTTTATATTGTACGGTGGTACGGAACCCTTCGTGTGCGAGTCAGACTTCCACTCGGCCGGTTTTTTCTTATATTCACTTATAAAGCACTAGCTTCATGGACTATATAACTGAATAAAGTAACTAACATACATAAAAATACCGATTTATCTAAATAAGTATCGAATACATTATTACTCTTTCGGCACAGTCGGCTATCAATGATAAATGAATAAGTAATTGGTTTATATAAGGACAACATTGTACGCAGAGAGCAAAACACCTGCTTCACGCTGTATTATTTTTTCGACATGGTCATGTCCCCTAGTTAGATTTGGTGGCATATTAGACCAGTTGTTGCCACTATTATTGCCTGCTTCATCGCTATTAACTTTGTTTGTCTTTCTGTAAATTCGTCATGGATTCTGTAATTCAGGGCGTAAACAGTAATTGTATACATATTTTAGGAGCTTATGAATGAAAGACTAAAATTGTAATGAAATATTCAAAAACTTAATATCTGAAAAAGTTACTTATCTAAGTATGGATGGTTTTCAATCGTATATTTTGACCTTTTTTAAGACATAATCGACTGCACCAGGTTAACTATATTTGCAAAATATCAAAATTCCAAAAAACATTATGAACCGTCATACTATTTTGTTGAAAAAGAAAGCAAAAGGCTGAAATTCTTTTTGCTTTCCCTATCGTGTGTGGTGGTGTGGTGGTCGATGGACAGATTTTTGCGAAGAGAATAATGGTTCCTAAATAACTTTTTATTAAGGTGAATAGTACCTATAAATTCCTAAATTCGTTAACAATAGACCTCCGTCTAACTTTTTAACCGTGTGATTGAAAAATTTGAAATAAAAAATGTAGAATTTTACGAGTGTTTTGAACAGATATTGCTGAAACAAAATACGTTTACAAGTTCATGAGACATCCGCATTTTTGTAGATGCGTGTCCAACGAGCACTTGGCCGGTTATTATTTTAATAAAAAAAACAAATTTTATTAATAACCTCAGCTACACTAAAAAATGTTTTTTTTTGTTTTTGTGACAGACATCAAAATTATAACAAAAAAAAATATATTTTCTCAAATGTATATACTGGTTACTGTATTTGTTCGTTACTTTATAATAATCTTCTTCCACTCTTTTTGTCAGCAAAAAAGAGTAAGTCCCTACATTTCCTAAACCTGCTTAGATTTGTAATAATTAATTGTTACTTCTAATAATGTCGGCATGTTGAATTCAAATAAGAAATGAACGTTAACTTTAGATAAAACTATTTCCAATAATTCGGTTGTTTTCCTAATAATTAACAACGTATAACCAATAACGGAGAATGTGATAATCATTTTCTCTGCGCACAACATCATTATTGGTCTGATCCGTTATTTAACCTTTTAACTAGTCATCAATCATTATCAATCAATTGTCTGTGTTAATTAAATGGGTCGTGACCTTCCATCTGACCAAATATGGTTAATGAGTAGCGAATATGTCAAGCAGTTAATCAAACAGTGGAATGGGATAATTTAATCATTTAATAAAAAAAAACAGTTACAAGTGTCGTTTAAAATATGATTATATAATTTAAATATATATATAAACTAATAATAATTGTAATGCACCATGTACCTGCACGAATTAATACCCAGCTAGGTAAACATTGTACTAAATAAAGTATAAACGACACAGCATTGCTTGGGCTTATCCTTTAGTGGTCCTATTTCGAACTGTGGGTGTTTCTTATCTGCGTCCGGATGCAGGTAGGTCGACACTGTTCCATCACTGTCAATTAGCTGAGGCGACGGTGCCCGCGCATCAATCATAGTTGCATCGTCGTACTTATTGTAAGACTGGACCGGAAGGTTAGATTCTTGAAAGGAAGAACTGGTGGCAAATATCCATTCTTCTGTTTTACGGAAGAAGACAATGTATAGTGTTGGGTTGGGTAAAATATCGTTTCAGTGATAAGGTTCGATTCTGATATTCCTTTTAGAAAGTTGTTGTAGTTATAGTCGCCGTGGTGTGTGTTTTACATTAATGACCTGTGGCATTTTGCTGTGGGGACATGCTGCCAATGTAACTACAATCTTAGTGTTGTAGTCATTGCAGAAGAGAGGTGTTCGAGCCATTTATAATATAAGACCTAGTGTTTAACTTAGAAACAAAAACCGGCTAAGTGCGAATAGGACTAGCACACGAAGGGTTCCGTACCACCATACAATATAAAATAAGAGCGCGACGGTAATCGAACTTAACCATTAATCGTTATTATTGTGTAATTTAAGAATTATTGTACAAATAAATATATTTCATTTTTATTTAGTTAATTATTTAGAAGGCTTTAGGTTCTTTAGAAGTTATTTAAAAGTAATAACATGAGTGCACTGAAAGCTAAAGACGATTTTTATTACTTATTTTATTACAGTGAACCTTTGACTTTTAGTATCGATTGTGAATAGAACAAGCTTTGCAAAGGAAAGCGCAAATTTATAGTACCTAGTAATACAATGTAGTTATCATCATAAAATTTTTTTTTTTTAAATTATCTTTTACAATAACATCACAAAGATTAAGATTACAAGATCATCTAGTTTTCGCTTATTGACTAGACGCTGTCATTTTCTATGGAATTTTTACAAAATTTTTACGTATAAAAGTGAATTTTATAAGTCAGTCTATTACTCGTTAAATAATACAGTCTAGTTAGCTGTGATAGTTGTCCTTTTAACTACGTTATAAATACTCCTGTTATAATTTTTTTCCACATATACAAAAACAACGGATATGTTGGTAGGGGGGGGGGGAGAGAGGGCACATGACTCCAACAAAAATTTGGACTTGAGGAGTGCATATCTCAAAAACTGTTTACTTGAATAAAAACATTGTTTTAAACCTTGATATCGCGGTAATATACGATGATTTTTTTTTCGTGTTTCAGTTGCATGTATGGCAAACTATCGCAAAAAATTTTTTTCTTAATTTCACTACGTCGTTGTGTAGCGGTTCATAGATTACACCTACCTTCCAAATTTCATCTATATATTGCCAATAGTTGCCGAGAAAAATCACAGCCAGACAGACAGACGGACGGACGGACATGGCGAAACTATAAGGGCTCCTTTTTTACCGTTTGGCTACGGAACCCTAATAAGGAAATTAATATAATGACATTGCTGTCTGAAAAACATAATGTAAGTAAAAAAATATATTGTATTATTTAAAAAAAATGTTATCGACATAATGTTAACACAAGGAACAAAGATAAACTAGCTTACTATGTCAGCTGTCTCAATAGTATCACAAAATCTTTTAAAGGGCAATGTGAACGCTTTTACAATAAGATTCCAGTTGACATTCAAGATTTACCTCTTAACAAGTTTAAAACTACAATAAAACGAAAGCTTTATGCAAAAGCTTATTATGAAATATCGGACTACTCAGATGATGAAAGTACATGAGTGTAAGCCGCTCGCCTATCGGTTTGTCTCTATAATCTCAGTTTCTTGCGTATTGTCCTGAATGGAACCAGGACTTTTTCAATGCGCCTTCGTGGTGACGTTTTTCCACAAAGCAATAATTCATTCTTGTGACGTATTTCAAGATTGTGTTGCATAGCTACGAAATATAGATATTTCACTGTTGACTATTGACTTTGAAAGCACACTCAAGGATTGACAGACAGATCACTGAACAACTACCTACATAAAAATAAAATCAAACATGAGTTTTCATGTCTTGTTGGTAATTGTGTATGCGGGCGTCATCTTTGCAGTCAGCCGCCAAATGATCATTAAGTTTCCATACCAGCTCTACATAGTTCAACAGTCCTTCCATCTATGTCTCGTAACGGTATTGTAAACTGTGAAGGGGCAACGTTATTATTTAATCAAATAAAATAAATTCCATGTTTAACTGCGAAATTATTCAAAGTGTCAGGTGTCCGTGAGTCGCGCCCGTCGTTACTACGTAACTCTGTGGATCACGCACATGTCGCGTTCCGATTTGAGTGCGTACACAGACCAATATGGTTGCTAACAAATTTCTTTATTCCCGCCAGCTAGTGAAATATAAAGTATAGGTTTGATACGTTCTTTGACGCCACGGCTTGGCGGATCGCGTGCGCCGCCCGTGGAGGGAGGGTAACACAATACCCGTCACATAAATACAAGTGATTGATTGATCCCGCCCGCACTAATGCTTGGCTTTAAACAGCTGGCGATATTTTCAAAGGTCGCCTTTCCGATGCTCGCACGCATGCCACCCGTACTTACTGGTCGTTACGAACGGGTGTTTGCTGAGGAAATGAAAATAAGTGTTTGAAAAACATTCGGAATCTTTAAAACTTGTGTGACGTTGAGTGACAAATAAACAGGTCTCCATCGATATTTATACAGTTTTATTCAGTCTGGTTCCTCACGAGCTGTTCATTAAAACAGTGTAGAGATAGGTGGATCTTTTTTTGTTCTGTTCAGAATCGGAAAATATATCTCATTAATATGTGACGACGTGCTTGCTCTCCGGCGTTGTTTATGTTAACTCTAGTCTTTGTATCCTGTTCGGATTAGATGATCTATTTTGGTTTTAAAATTACATACGACCGTCGTATGAGAAATATTATACCTAGCAGTTTTCAAATAATATTTATTTTAATGCATTTACGATTATTGATTGGAATGTAATATGTAAATGTGTTTATATGTATTTTATAAGTATGTTCGTATTTTTAACACGTTGTCTCTTTTACTTAAATAATATTCATGATTTCGATGCGCGCTCTGTTTATGTTACAGCAAATCTTTTCATATTTTTACTACACTGTATATATTATGTTCTTTCATTAAAGCTTTCTGTGAAATCTTTTCAGTAGCTGTGTTTAACAAAGTATGTAGGATTTTAAATTTGCACATAAATACATTAGTAAATATTCACTTTTATGGAGGTATCTATTTTTTCGATGATTACTTAGTCATATGTAGATGGTATTTTGATATGCTCCCTGTAGTCAGAATCAACTCCCACGCGATCGGCTGTCGGCACCGAGTAATCTTCGAGACACCCCATGAGACCTTCATCTGTCGTGCTGTAAATAAACATCTAACACTCCTTAGGGGTATACATGATAACTTGGTTGGCGGCGATATGAGTTTCTTTTGCCGTGACGCGGACAGACATTAATACCATAATAGACACAAATGTCTAATATAACATTAAGCTCTTGGTACACGATAATGATTTGCTATGATTGATATCTCAGTATGATTAATGAATAAATTTTAATTTTATTTTGAGCTTTAGGAAAAAAAATACAGTAAGTTACATGAACGAGTACTTATGTTAGCATAGCCTATTATAGTAACAGTGACAGAAGTACTCCTCCATCATATGGTGGAGGTACTTCTGATCTGAACTGGAATTGTTCTCACGCTGTGTGTAAACATCTTGAGAAAACTCCAGCTCTACAGAAAGGGTTTTAGTTCTGTGCAGTGCTCCCATCGCGTCAACTCCTGTCAGTCGGCTGTCATCGGCGCACCTCGCCCGCGGACGCCGCTGCACGTCGCGCCGCTTGCATTACGCAGTTCCACCCCTCGAAACTCCAAACGTATCGACATCTCGTTCTGTCGTGTTGTAACATTCGCTCACAGATCTAGCTATCTCTGTCGTGCGGGCCGAAGGGCAGGGGCGGGGGCGCTGCAGGCGGGTCGTAAATCACGCACGTCTCATTCCACGCGGGGCCGCCGCCGACGCCGCAGGCGTACCGCACTTCCCTTCTGGCCACCGGCGCGCCAACTCTCGTACTGTTTATGTTTTGGGAAGCTTTAAAGTTCTTTTGTCTTAGAAAAGGTGAATTATTTCAAAAGTGTACTGTTGATGGAGCGTTCAGCTGTAGACGCAGTAGTTCGATATTGAAGCATTGCGTCGAAAATGATCGTCGAGCCCGACCACGTGAGGTATGTTGTTTTCTTCTATTTTGCTTTTGAAGCAAGAGTTTCGTTTCATTTTGCCTTTTCTCTTCGCACTAATTAGGAACAACAAGACTGTGTGATGGTTATTGCTATTCTCCGACTTCTTATTGTTCGAAAAAAACAACTAGAAAAACATATATTTAATTAATATAAACAGGGAGGAGTTTCTTGTCGGTCTTCTCCTTCTAGTTTTGGAACCGGTACCTAATCATCTAATCAATTAATTTTGACTTTCAATAAGTGTGTGTAAACATCTTATCTTGAATAAAAACTTTTTGATTTTGATTTTTGATTTTCCATTTTAGATATTGTCTTTTAGGACGTGTTTGTTAAAACGAAAATTCATTGAATATGGAAAAGGAAAAGCCTTATTTTCAATTATTTTTGATCAGTTTGAATTCCTGTCTTGATTTGTGCTATATTTTTCATGGTTTTGTTATATATATATTCCTGTTTTGATTAAGGGTTAAAAGGTAGGTATACCCAGTCGCTAACGCAGCTATAGCATAGATAGGTACTTTCTCGTTTACTTTTTTTGTTTGGTATAAAACTGTAATATTGAATAACTTAAACATTATTCGAGCAGTACTTAATGAAATTAAATGAAATTAATGCCTAAATTGCAAAAATTATAAAAATAATTAAGGTATCAACGTTGGTCAACAACTTGTCAATTAAACCTTTTTTGTTTGCAATTGTTTTATCTTCTAAGGAAGACAAGTAAACAGAATCACCCAGCCCACCCGCATCTATACCCCCACTTGATTCGACCTTAATTCGTGGGTTACCTTTACTTTAATCGCGGCTATTCGTCTGGACATTAACCCACTCTATCACGTCTCAGTGCAGTCTTCTGATCCTGCTGTCGCTCCCCTTTTCAGATGTGGGTAGCTTCCTATTAACTTGTTCACCGTGTCTACAACAATTTTTATAATAAAGTGGAATTTGATATATCAATTTACTTTCGATAACCTAGTTTAAAATTGAAGAGGCTTGATACTTAATATTTTTTTTTTAATTTTAAGAAACCTTAGTGCAAAGTTTCACCCTCCTTTCGATCTCTATCGAGTGCCACAAAAAAAAAAAAATGCGGACGATCATCGTATATTTTTTTATTCAGTATGTTTATGCCCAATTATATTTTGTTGGATTCCGTAGGCTGAAAAAAAACTCTTGAAGTTCCTCTATGTCCTTTCATCTCTCTATATGTCACAGGCATTTTATTCAGACTTAGTACAATACTATAGATCAAAAGTTTAGCTAATTAATAGATATTTGTAACTGCTACATACATGTGTACCTAATAATATATATATAAAAAAAAATAATTTTTAATAGGGTCTACAAAAAAAAAACAAAATTAAATAATTACGTAGGCACCTACCATTCATTCCCGTTCTATAGCTATTTTAAAATAATTGTTACCTACGAGGTTTCTTTGGCAGTTTTTCATAATAATTAGGTTTTATTCAAATAAATATTTGGCTCTAAACCCTTTTGCAAAAGTTACATGTCCCTACTTTAACTGTTGAGATATTGTAATGAATAATCTGATAAAATCTTGAATACTATACATAGTACGAATTTGTTACAAAAATTACCACGAATATCTAGTTGTACTAGTTCACGAGCTATGGCAAAGTTAATGCACAGTAGATCCCGTCGCGGGATCTACTATGCATTAACTCTGCCATAGCTCGTTCCATTCCCGCATCAACTATGGACAAACTCATGATTTTAGTTTATAAGTATTTGTTGTTACATAGCTGTAACAACAAATACTTATAAACTAAAATCATGAGTTCTACGGAATTCTACATTTGGGTGATCCAACATCCATTTGAGCGGTTTTTTTAATTGCGGTTTGTACCTACTAGTAGGTATGACCCACATTTTATCGTATAGCTTCTGAATTATATTATTGCAATTCTAAAAGGTCATTTTAAAGCCTACAGTATATTATTACTTAATTTTAAAAAACTTTATATTTGTTTCAGAAATTCTAAACTTAAAAAAGAAATAAAGTAAATCGGTATTTATTTAAAAAAATTGAAGGGAATCTTTTTTTGGGTTCCTTAGCCCTTTTTTAAACTTCTCTACGTTTATATCTGTGATTTATACTTACCGTATTTTTAAAATAATAAATTAAAGTTGGGTAAACTTTCTCCAAAAATCATTTTATTTCAATTTACCTCGAGCAGAAATCGAACCAGTTACCCTTGTCTCCGCAGTTAGGGTCTCGAACCACTCGGCCAATCAGTCGGTCAATGACCTCAAAGAAAATGTGTAAAAAAAATTGGACTATTTGTATATTTAAACACAATTAAAATTTTAAATGATGTGTTGCAATATTGATAAGGGTATAATTTATTATAAACTAAATTGATCCGTGTGATAATGAGCAAAGGGCATTTCAAATTATTTATTTTACAGTAAATTTTTATGTGTAGGTAATGTTTATCATGTTTGGTTTCATCATAAATATGAGAAGGTCGCATGTTTTAAAGAATTAGGAAATACGGTCATATTTAATGTGTAATAATTTATGGGCTTATAATATTTAAAACTATTTATGGCCATAGCGATAAAATAATAATTCACCGCGTTAGTCAACATTTCAGAGCAAAACAACTTATTGTCATTTAAAAGATATAAAAAAGAATATTTTATATATGCTAAGAGTAAGTACTTACCTACTGCATGCAATCTGTCACTTATTTTGTTACGCAACTTTGCTGCCAGTGCAGGTTGTATGTACCTAAAGATATCAGAGATGAATTGTTATAATTTATTTCTTATTATATTTACATTAAATAATTTTTAGTCTGTATTTTATAATACGTTAAGTTAATCACTACAACAAATACATGAACATAGACTATAGTAATTTACTGTAGTAAATGATCCATGATCAGTAAGTCATATACGAACATACGTACCGTATATAGTATTTCCTGATTCATATCAAAACTTACCAATACGATTATTTTCACCTCTCTATCTGGTTATTAGCATTATCATTATTTAACTCATCTATGTAATATACATATCTATGTAACAATATATGATGCAAGAATTACTTTTACTCATATGCGTACACGTAGTTCTTCAAACATTTACCATCTGAGTTTATTAAAATATGAAGAAGCCCGAGTACGACTTTGCTGACATTATATATAATTATATGTACATAAATATGTGTTGACCCACAGACTTAATTAGTAAAGGTATATATGTATACATATTAGAATAGCTTAGAATAGCTACAAACGATGCTGATATATCTCACAAGGGATAAAAGCCTCTTACAAAATCTGAATTTAAAAAAAAATAGGAAGAATAACGCGTTTTAATCTCATTGTATTAACTTTTATTTTTGGCCAAGCCGAATTTACCTGTCAAGCCATTCTAGTCTATTTAATCTACGAGTACTATTCTTCTAGCAGAATAGAACATTTATTAATCATCTATTCCCTATAGATTACGAAACTAGAGAAGCATCTTATCTTTAAAAAAACTTTTATAATTTTGACATTATTTTATAATGTATTGTTATTGTTCACAGGGAAAGTCCGCGATGCGTTTCGCGGGAGTCGTCGGGTGCGGCGCGATGCCCCTCCAATGAGTCGGTGTACTCAGGCCGCAGCGTGGCCGGCGCAGGCGCTCTGCCCTTGCCGGCCTCGCTTACGGCTGCCCTCCCAGCCGCGCTGCCTGCCGCACTGCTGCCTCCGCACCAGGCCGCTGTTGCCGCGTATCTGGGCGCCGCCGCCGCGGCCGCAGCGCATCAGCAACGTCTGTTGATGTCCTGTCATGAAGAGCTTGTTGACGCGGAGCGCGCAGACGCCGTGCTCGACTTTAGCACGAAGCGAAGCGAGTCCCCTCATGACGATGACGACGGTCCTGATGATGCTGTCAATCTTAGCAAATCTGCCGAAAACGGTCCCCTCGATTTATCTGTGGGCACGCGAAAACGTGGCCCCAACGATTCACCTTCACCTGCGCCCAGTAGAAAAAGTACGCGTACAGAATATAAGCCGAATCCTTCCCCATGGAGCACGCCAGTGGCGCCGCACTTGCCTTATTTCGCCGCGGCTGTCGCCGCCGCCAGTCTCTCACCTAAGAGCGGCATCCCCGCTGATTGGAATGGAAAGCTCAAGCACGGCGGACCCACCCCAAGTGACGCGACTAAAGCCCTAGAAAAAATGAGCGAGTTAAGTAGACTCGGTGGAGAAGAGTTGTTTCGGTCAGTGCAGAGCGCCGCGCTTGGCGCAGGTCTTGCTCCTAGTGCTGCAGGCCGGCATAGTGCATGGCAGTCACACTGGCTGAACAAAGGTGCCGACCAGACAAAGGATGTCCTCAAGTGCGTATGGTGCAAGAAGAGTTTTAACTCGCTAGCGGACATGACTCTACATATGAAGGAAGCTAAACACTGCGGTGTGAATGTGCCCGTCCCGCCGACCGGTGGTGCACCTTTACCACTTTCACTTCAACCACCGTCAAGCTCTCCATCCGCTCCATCGCATACTTCATCTTCGTCTAGTGGTTCGACTAAACCCACGCAAAATGATCTTAATATGTTAATAAAAGAAAACATGCCTATTCCTCGCAAATTGGTTCGCGGCCAAGATGTTTGGTTGGGTAAAGGTGCGGAACAAACTAGACAAATATTAAAATGTATGTGGTGCGCCGAAAGTTTTCGGTCTTTAGCTGAGATGACGAGTCACATGCAACGTACACAACATTACACAAACATCATATCTCAAGAGCAAATAATTTCATGGAAGTCATCAGATGACGCAAAGGGTTCTAACTCTTCAGCTCCGGGTACGAACAATGCTGCTCCTCCCCCTACGGGTACAAGTAGCCACGTGAGTGCCGTCCTCACTTGTAAAGTTTGCGATCAAGCTTTTACTTCCTTGAAAGAGTTGAGTAATCATATGGTCAAGAATTCTCATTACAAAGAGCATATCATGCGATCAATAACAGAAAGTGGTGGTAGGAGACGCCAAACGCGTGAAAAACGGAAGAAATCACTTCCTGTTAGGAAACTACTCGAACTTGAAAGAGCACAGCATGAGTTCAAAAATGGAGATGGTAATGGGGTTCCACTAGGAAAACCTATTAGGGACTTTGGAAGCGGTAGTCGCATCACATGTGAAAAATGTGGTGACAAAATTGAAACTGCTGTATTCGTTGAACATATACGACAATGTATCGGTGCTCCCATGTCGAATAGTCAAAGAAATTTCTTGAAAAATGCTCTTCTATCAAACAACATAATTCCTCCCGACGTTTCCGGTCACATCACTCCCACTGGAAGGGATAGTCGGAAAAGTTTGAACGAAGAACTACCTTCTCCGGGCTCGGGTCACCATCGTTCACCTTCATCCCTGAATGAGTCCTCGCCCAGTTCTAAAGACCATAATGCTAGCAATGAGAAGAGCTCTTCTCCTTCTGTTCTAAACGCTATCGAACAGCTCATCGAAAAAAGTTTTGACACGCGTTCTAGGCACTCTGTTCCCGGCATGCCCGGTGGCGCATCTCACGCACCGATAGGTTCTAGTATTTTAAAAAGATTAGGAATAGATGAAAGCGTCGACTATACGAAACCTTTAGTAGATCCTCAAACTATGAATATGTTACGGAGTTATCATCACCAACAGAGTCATTATGGTCGTCGCGAACGTAGCGGTAGTGAGTCCAGTTCTATGTCGGAACGGGGAGGGAGTCGGGTTGAATCCTTGACTCCGGATAGAAAATTAGACGCATCCTATCACATGACCCCGCGTACGACACCTGATACACGTGGCTCACAAACACCTGCCACCGAGGACCGATCTGGCGAAATCAGGATAAAGAAAGAAATTAACGACGAAGACGACCGTGAAAATGGCGTTGATTTGAGCAGTCAGTCGGTTCGAGTCAAGACTGAACTCGAAGACGAAGAGGACTCGGCTCGACCAAGCAGTCGCGTCGAAGACGAGTCTAAACCACCGATCGCACCCAAACGCGAAAGTGAGGGCCCTAGTCCCGCCGCAAGCCCGCGCAGTCCAGCCAGTGACCGCTCCGGGCATACGCCCAGCGGTGAAAGAAAACCGGCTTCGAGTCTCGGCGCGCTTTCATCTATGTTTGATAACTTGACTGGGGGTGGTTCTTCTGGAGAGGCTGGCTCCTCGCGGCGCGGTGGTAGTCATCCGTTGGCCGCGCTGCAAAAACTATGCGACAAAACCGAGACGAATCCGTCCCGGGCCCCGCCACCTGCGCCGTCGCCCGCGGGCCCGCCCAGCATACTCACGTTTAGCTGGGCGTGCAACGACGCTGTTGTCACTGACTCAATTATGAAATGCGCACTGTGTGATACGCCATTCATCTCGAAGGGTGCTTACAGGCACCACCTGTCCAAGATGCACTTTGTAAAGGACGGTGCGCTGCCAGAGCCGGTATCAGTAAAGCCACCGCCACCAGCTGCATCGCCTGGCGCCCACAAAAGCGGTGGCTCTACCGCGCCTTCCCCTCAAGACCCTCGCAGTCCTTCACAGTCTTTTGATGAGAGTCCTCACTCTAAGTTTCTCAAATACACGGAACTTGCCAAGCAGTTGTCCAGTAAATACGTCTAGATTTTCCTGTAACGGTTGGGACTATCTGGTTAGGTTTCGGCGCGACGCGGTGCGCTCGGGACGCCGTACAAATAGTACATAGCGTTGCGGTACGTTGTGATGATACCATATCTTGCTACGTTAAACCTTCTAGGTTAGAGTGGGGGCGGACGCTCCGAGTATTTTGAAACTCTTTGCCAATTTAATTAATTAGGAAAATATTGTTAGCGTTGACCGCATAGCTCGGTTAGTGTAATTTAACGACTAGAGACTTAAGTATACGCCAAACGTTTTACGTTCACTTAGATGTAAGAGATATTTTAAAAAAAATATTGCCTTTAGAGGAGTGATGGTTTATTGTTGAAACATGAGGGTTGTCGCCGTGGCTTCTCCTTGCACAGTTTGTTGGATTCCATTTTAAATAATTGTACATAGCTAAGGCTCATTAAGTCAAAGTTCGATTCGATCTCCTGTACATGTATTTTTGGTAATGAAAAATTACATTAAAGTAATTCAACTATAATTCTCCTTTTACTTTTGATTAGGTTTTACAAAAGATAAGTTACGTTCAAATAGACGTGATCTTACAGTATTTTGGATTCGTTGCAATATAATATTGTGTTACTTAAGTTTTGTACATTGATGTGTAAGGAATTACTATGGTTTATTTTATGTATATTTTTGAAGCTTTTTACTTTTATAATTGTCGTTAATATTCTGGGTGCAGCAATCTCAGAGATCCAATCTCATTTCCTATAGTTTCGCCGTGCGATATCTCGTCTCGTGTACATACTGTCGGCATAGAACGCAATATAACGCTAAAATCTCCTTAGTGTAAATTTCGTCTAGTGTATGCTCTCCTCGTGTGAGAATTCTATTTATTATATAGTGTAAGGAGTACTCTAGGGAACTTACTATATCTGTGAGCATTTGTATACCATAGCGATACAGCGAACATATTGTAATTGAGACTGTCCAAAGCGACATAAGTAAGATATTTTGAGGACTAAAGTGATATATGTTATACTTACTGATTTCTTTTTCGCTGAAAAGGAACAGAAACAATCGTATACGCATAGGACCTTCTACAAATCTTCCAAATGAGACAGCAGATATACGGCCTGTATATACGGATATTGAGTGAAAGCTCTTTTATATTTAATGAATAATGTATTAACATACTCTTTAATATAAGCCTCAAACGATATCAAATCATTCACATTCTTAATGAGATTTTTTTCGGAATACACCCGACTGGTAACTGAATTTGTACTATGTGGTAGAATGGCGGCAAACTATCGCATCAGCTGAATTTATTCTGAAATGTCACAAAGTTTCTACATCGTTATCAGCCGACTTGATGCCGAAGAAAATTTTCGTAAATCTCAAAATTTTAAGATCAGTAAAAGTTATCATTTTAAATCATAAAACCACATTCGACAAAAATTATGTATACGCTAGCTCTGACGAGAGACTTTGCTCATTCTTTAAAAATGGTGTTAAAATATTAATTTTACCAAATTTAATATCTTATTTAATATTTTATGTTGTATTTGAAAATGCAATTAAAAGCTCAAAGAAATATATATGTTACATACTTTAATTGACTCTTTTATTTACTTACACCCTTATTACTGCCAGTTTTAATAGAATTTTTGCCGTATTAGTTAAAAATAACTTCTGTTTACACGAAGAATGGGAAAATATAACCAACAAAAAAGTCGTTACTTGGTAGTGACAAATGGGCTTGGACCATTTAAGTTGCGCTGACGGTTATTAAAATTGAAAGCAAAAGGGTTCTGGAATATCCTCGAAAAATATTTATTTTATTTACGAATTCACTAATATTAATGAAAATTCATCTGTCGTTAAAGTTGCCCCCGTGACGTCATCTCGACGGTTAAGTATAATGTGCTGCTTTCCACAGAAAAAAAAAGTAAATAAAAAATATTGTAGCGAATTCACCATGTCAAATGAAATCCTCATGAATCAATAAAAATTGTAAGACTTTATTTAGTCTAAGATACGTAAGTAGTAAACATCTTTCCAGATGACATCACATGCATATTAAGCAAGTTTTAGAAAAAAATAACTTAGGAAATTACAGACTTAAACTTTTTTGTTTGTTATTTTTAGAGGAAGATATATATGTTGGTCTATATTTTTGAAAAAAATATAAAATCTATTTGTTAAACATTTTGGTCTGAGCCCATTTAGTACTTTAACTTATATGGAAAACAGGAACTTAAAAACTGAAGTAATTTCATTTCATTTCCGATGTACCTACTGGGAACATCAACATGAAAAAATGATCGATGGTTTACGTATCGGCGTAAACTGACCGCTGACAGTAATTTTTCTCTTAGTTGCTCCTCAGTCTTGTATAACGCGGCCATTGAAACCGTGTTCTGCTGAATGTAGTGCGAACTTCTAAAGCATGTAGAGCTTACCAAACTAAACAAAAAGTTGCAAGTCAGCAGATGGCGTAAACTAACGGTTATCGAGGAAAAATATTTAAATTTTCGTTTTTTTTTGTCACTTATTTTTTTAATTTTTTTGTTTAGTTGTGTGTCGATAAGCTTTACACACTCTATGAGTTTGGACTACGTTAAGCCGAACACGCTGTATTATTCATGGTGACATCGCCATAGTGGCACATGGTCCGTTAATTTTGTGACGAACCGTCACATAACTTCATTATTTGTATCTGTATCGAAATCCTGTTTAAAAAATTACGCTACTATCATACCTTTGACAAGTCATTACATATGAATTGACGTGATAGACAAAATGTACTTGTTATAATTAAAAATCACTGTTAACCGACTTCAAAAAGAAGGAGGTTCTTTTGGTCCTTTTTTTGGCAAACCCTCTAAAGGTAGAAAAGTAGTAAACGATGAATTTAATTTATTTGAATTTCACCCACTTCCCGTAACAGATTTTAATGAAACTTAGTACGTAGGTGTAGTTTCATAGAAAATAGAATATTATGATGACCTAAACCTGATCTGATGATGGAGATGGCACGCAGTCGAGGGGAACTCGTCAACAACGTGCAGCAGAGACCTCGTGTTTCAAAGTCAAAGTCAAAGAGCAGTACGAAAGATTGTATGCATTTGCATGAACCTTGCATTTGATTCTGCTACTGTTTTGCTTCAAAGTATTCATAATAGCTGCCAAGCACCTGATCCAAAAATTATTGCAGTTCTTACTCTATTTTTCTTAACACTAAAAATTCAACAATAAAGTGAACAATAACAAAAAGTATAAAAACATACCTCGTAACATTGGCTGTATATACAAACTTAAACGTTAAAAATAATATTTTTACTTTAAGAAAAGAGCATTAATGGGCGGCATATAGTATCAGACAAGAAATTGGTACTTACCAGATAATAACTATTAATATAATGATAATATTTACAACTATAACAAACTATTATAATATGATAATTATAAAAAAAATAATTATAGAGTACCTACAATATAAAATGAATGACTTGGCAGCGACTTCATGAACTATATGCTTTTTTCATGGATTTGCTTTTTTTATATAAAATTATTATTTTTGACTCCCTATAGACAATGTATTCAATTTGGTTTTTATTATTATTTTTTGTTTAAATTTACTTTTCATGATTACATGTTCAGATTTAGGTAGATATGAAGTACAAAATTATTTAACCTGCCTTAACTTTTTTAACGATATTTAATTTTTTAGGGTAAAAGCCACAGCAATCACTGATTAAATATCTACATAATACACATCCATGTACACGACGACGACTACCCGATACGACATATTTATTGTTACGGTGTAACTATTTTTATTATAATGAAAATATATTCAAGTGGAACTGTGGGCTAAAATTTATCACAAATTATTAAACCTAACTGTAATTTTTTGATTTACTTACGCGAACTTGACGTAAGATAGGTACGCTCCAAATCGACACTTATAGATAGTGTAGGTAATTAATAAAACACGTAAACTAACTTGTATGAATTAGTTAATTTATTTAAAATTAATAGCGAATAGGTAGTGATACCTTATTGTTTCAGACTCTTGAAGAGATCACAGAATGATTACTTCAATCGCGCCATGTTTAGGTCTCATCGCGACATTTATTAATTTCACCCTAAGTCACCTCACCTTAAATCTGTCTTAGCCGAAAATCACTCACAGGGCCGCCAACATCTTAACTCGGGGAAAGCCGTGTCTTAATCATGATAATGACATCATTCATCGCCGTTTACGCACTTCTCGTACCACGTCGCTGTTAACGAGCTGTCTTTC
Organism: Luffia ferchaultella; assembly: GCA_949709985.1. Lineage (NCBI taxonomy): Eukaryota > Metazoa > Arthropoda > Insecta > Lepidoptera > Psychidae > Luffia > Luffia ferchaultella. The sequence goes on along the minus strand of OX453244.1, from coordinate 25,170,406 downwards.
AATGTCGTAAAATCACGAAACATACATTGCGTGTTTTGCTCTACTTTCATTTTATTTCTCTGAAGGAGTATAGCAGTGGTTGGAGTATCTAAAATTACGTACAGCGTTTTACAGTGCCCGCGTGAAGGTGGAGCCGTCAGTCAAACCCTCGAACGCTAGCGGCCTCGTCTCTTCGCCACAACAGGTACGTCACTTCCCCCTTACCCGCCCGCGTCGGGGTGGTGTCAGGGTAAGACAAACGTCCCCAAATCCGGCGGACCCGCGCGTCGCCGTCTGTCATTGTATAATAATGGCCGCTAATTAAAGTGACGTTTTGTTTTATTTCATCAAATTAATGAATACCACAGCGCCTCGCCCGCCTGTTCCATTATTTTGATGTTTAACTTGGAAGGGGATATAGTATTCATTTATTTAATGATCATGTGCAAAATTAAATAAACTACTTATATATTTTATTATTTCCTTCTACTATAGAATATAACTTCCTTCTATGACAGACCGTAAATGGTCGGTCTCTAGACAATTTAATATTGTTAAACATGTTTGATGAAAAAATCCAACAGTTGTATTATCTTCACTTTAAATACATTTCACAAAGACGCTTTTTGCTTTGCTCTAACAGACTAAAACTTTAGTGAAAGTTCCTCGACTCAAGTGTATATAAAAGCTCGTTTATGTTGTTTTTATTTTCTGATATAAAAACTTCATCAATTGCAAGAGTATTTAGTCACTGAGATTTGAATTAGTTCAATAGAAGAGTAATGCTGTCCGTTTAATTCGAGACCAAAGTTATCACATTTGTACCATAGGATGAGAAAGGGACACGGGCGGGACAGGCGTGTGGCCCACGCGATTGTTTGCCTAAATGTTGTGTTGCGTCTAGGTCTTTGTGAATTACCCGTCACAACTAGTTACATACTATTAAAAGAAAGTCGGATACCGTAAAATATTTTTAAAGTAAATATAGCCGACCAAATTTGTCGATTTCGAGTCGTTGATTTTAGCAAACGTGCACCTACTAGTCTACTGCATTCAAAGTTCGGTGGTTTAATGTATCGTCTTAAAAAAAAACACGTTAACTAGACTCGACTTACAACCTAAAAACACCAAATGGAATAATAAATGCGAAGTCACATTTCTTTTCTATCTGGAACACTTGAGCGTGTACATTAAAAGGTAAGTCGACGGGATTTCGGCGAGTGGAGAGTGATGGCGCGCCGTGACCCGCTCGTTGAGTAAATAGCTAGATTTGGATCGCACAATAAATGATTTAGTTTGAGGTCGGCGTAATAAGTAGATTGATGCGGCGCGGCGCCCCGCAATTTGTCTCGCTGACGGCCGAAGGCGCTCAAGGGTTATTCGCCACCTGAAAACTTTATTTCTTTATAAGGATACTGAAAAGAGCTCATTGATGGCTCTAAAATATTTTAGTTCAATAAAAAGTATTGAAAATGTCTACTTGAATCGACAGGGATATATATAGTATTTTCTTTGACTTTACAAGTAATTTTCTTCAGCTTGATTGAAAAACTAAGGTTTGGCTATACATGCTAAAAGTTCACACGATTAGAATGTTATAAGAAAAAAAGCAAATCTATATTAATAAAATTGTAGTGTCTGTCTGTTCCGGCTAATCTTCGAAACGGCTGAACCCATTTCAATGAAACTTTGCAAGCGTACAAAGGGCATTATCGGAGGTGAATTAGGTTACTTTTTGTCTGTCTGTCTGTTCGAGCTGATCTCCAAAACGGCTAAACTGATTCCAATGAAACTTGGCACTCGTGCAGAAGGCATTAACAAGGGTGACATAGGCTACTTTTTGTCTGTCTATCTGTCCGTCTTTCTGTCTGTTCCGGCTAATCTCCGAAACGGCTGAATCGATTTCAATGAAACATGGCAAACGTGCAGAGGATATTATCGGGGGTGACATAGGCTGCTTTTTGTCTGTCTGTCCGTATGTCTGTCTGTTCCAGCTAATCTCCGAAACGGCGGAACTGTTTTTCATCCCCAAATAATTTCGTAGATACGTATACTTCTACTATTGACCTAATGAAGCACAGTAAGGTCATTCCATTATTTAAAACCGGTAGTACATCTGACCCTACTAATTTCCGACCTATTTCAATACTACCAACTGATTCAGCACATCTTTGAGGCCTGGGAGAGCTCTGGAGATGCTATTGGTATCTTTTGTGATCTTTCCAAGGCTTTTGATTGTGTCCAACATGATACATTGGTCGGGAAATTGTGTCATTATGGTGTCAAAGACCGCGCGCTCGACCTTCTGAGATCGTACTTATGTAACAGAGTTCAGAGGGTTGATGTGAGTGGAGAGAGATCACCTGGATCTGCAAAATCGATGGGAGTCCCGCAGGGTTCAATTCTTGGTCCATTTCTATTTTTAATTTATGTCAACGACTTACCTTACCTTGTTAAAAATAATCACGAGATAGTGATGTTTGCTGATGATACTTCTTTAATATTCAAAGTTAACAGAAAGAAATTTACTTACGACGATGTAAACAATGCTATCTCCAAAATAGTCGAATGGTTCACGGCTAATAATTTATTATTAAATGAAAAAAAAACCAAATGTATAAGATTCTCGCTACCGAACGTCAAACCGACACCTACCAATATTGTCATTAAAAGTAAAGAGTTGGACCTTGTGGATTCTACTGTATTCTTGGGAATCACATTGGATGCAAAATTGCAATGGGATCCTCATATTACTAACTTGGCAAAAAGGCTCAGTTCTGCAGCTTACGCTGTAAAAAGGATCCGCTTCCTTTCAGACATAGAAACCGCGAGAATGGTGTATTTCAGTGGGTTCCATAGTTTGATGACTTATGGCATTCTGCTGTGGGGACACGCTGCCAATGTGAATACAATTTTCGTGTTGCAGAGGCGAGCTGTTCGAGCAATTTATAAACTAAAACCTAGAGTATCACTTAGAGACAAATTTAAGGAAATTAATATAATGACGTTGCCGTCTCAATATATATTTGAAAACATAATGTACGTAAAAAAAAATATTGTATTATTTTAAAAAAATTGTGATCGGCATAATGTCAATACAAGAAACAAGGATAAACTTGCTAATCATGTCAGCCACCTCAATAAAATCACAAAATCTTTTAAAGGGCAATGTATACGCTTTTACAATAAGATCCCAGTTGACATTCAAGATCTACCCCTTAACAAGTTTAAAACTACAATAAAACGAAAGCTTTATGCAAAAGCTTATTATAAAGTATCAGACTACTCAGATGAGAAAAATCCATGGGTGTACGCCGCTCGCCTATCAGTTTGTTTCAATAATATTATTCTTTAAGCACTTATTGTTAAAAAATTTTTTTTTTATAATTTTGTTAAAAAGAGCGTCTCTCAGTTTCTTGCGTATTCTTCTGAGAGGAACCAGCATTTTTGAATGCGCCTTTGTGGTGACGTCCTTCCACAAAGTAATAAAATTCACTCTTATGACGTATTTCAAGATTATGCTACATAACTACGAAATAAAGATATTTTGATTTGATTTGATTTGATTTGATTTGATTGGTATTCTGAAATTCTACCTACTATTGTGAAATGATTATTTTACTTCATTGACATATTGTTGCTGTTGATGTTTATATGTAGATAATGTATATCTTTGTAAGTATTGACAATGTTAAATGCTCCAAGTGTGCCAAAAACAAATAAAGTATTGAGTACCGATTTCAATGAAACTTAGCACACGTGCAGAGGGTGTTATCGGGGGTGACATAGGCTTCTTTTTGTCTGTCTGTCTGTCCGGCTGTCTGTTGGAGCTGATCTCCGAAACGGCTGAACCGATTTCAATGAAACTTAACAGATATTATGAAAAGATTATCAGGAGTGACGTACAACACTTATTGTTTCTGTCTCTGTCCGTCCGTTTGTTTGTTCGAACTGATCTCCGAAAGGTCTGAACTTATTTTAATCAAACTTTCAATGATGAAATTAAAAGATTGTCAGAAGTGACATACAATACTTTTTGTTTGTCTGTCTGTCCGCTCGTCTGTTTGTTCAAACTGATCTCCGAAAACGATGAACTGATTTCAATGAAACTTTACAGATATAATTAGGAGATTGTCAGGAGTGACATACAATACTTTTTGTTTGTCTGTCTGGCCGTCTCTCTGCCTGTTCGAGCTAAACTCTAAAACATTTTAATGAACCAATGGGACCAATTTTAATGAAACATCGCAGACGCGAAAAGACGATTGTGAGGAGTGACATACGCTACTTTTTGTTTGTCTGTCTGTCTGTCTGTCTATGTGTATGTTCGAGCTAAACTTTTAAAGATTTTAATGAAACTATGCAGACATTCAATATAGGTTGTCAGGAGTGATATAGGTAACTTATTGCCCGTGTGGTTGTCTGTCTGTATTTTTGTTCCGGCTAATCTCCAAAACGACTATGATTCTTCGTAGACATAAAAATGAGGTTATCAGGAGTCACATAAGTTGGTTTTTGTCTGTCTGTTTGTTAGGGCTTATCGTCAAAACGGCTGATCCGATTTTACTGGAATTTTGCAAGCATAAAGAAGGCGTTGTCAGGAGTGAAAAGCATTTTTTATATATATATATATAGAAAATCGTAGTGTCTGTTAGTCTGTCTGTCGGTTAATTTCCAAAACGGCTGACTGATTTTGGGACCGACTTGTGAGATAGCTATTTTTCATGCTAAAATGGCTAATTGGATTTTTATGAAATTAGGCGCAGAGATTTCTTAGTAAGTAAAGTCTAAGAATGTTCTAGAAAGTGTTACAAAGTTCTGGAGCGTCCGTTCCTATAACTGTCCCAGTACAACTGTATAGTCCACGCGGGCGAAGCCACGGACGGGAAGCTAGTTCTATATATAATTAAATATACATAATTATGTTAAATTCTATTAAATAAGTTCGATGTAATATTATTTAATTTTTTTTTTACTAATAGGAACTAAAAAAAATGTTCGGTGGTAATAATAATAATTTGACATATTGTTATAAGTTGAAATTTTACACTGTTAATTTTTCTTGGCTAACTTCATTTCATTCCATCGTTTATTTTTAGAAAAAAAAAAACGGAACCTCTATCGTTGCATAAAATTATAGTCGATTGACTCTACTTAAGAAGATGATTAATTTAAAAAAGCTTGTAATGTTGCAAATAAGGTTTTTAAGCATTTTGTAATATATAACATTTGACAAGGTATAAAATATACTACATCACTTTTTTCTCTTGAGGAGAACGCATTAATTTTATTTTTGTATAGTAATAATAAATAAGAATAGGCCGTTCGCAAAACTCATGAATACTTTAATCACATAATACAACATAAAACATGATTAACTTATATATTTATATCTATACATATATAATCTTTGACGTGGAGCGTAACGAAATTTAATATTTTCAAATTGCAAAGTTTATTCTTTTTATTCCAGTATTTTTAATTATTCTTATATATATTGGGCAAACTTCACAACGTGCGAGCGTGTGGAAATGCTCTACTAGGTATATAAATATGCCGCTATGTGACAATTTTGTAACATAAAATAGATCATGTGCTCCAAGTCAGACGTTAAATCTACATTAATAGGGATGTTTCAATAACTAAGGATATGAAATTATAGAATTAATGTCTTTTATAATTAATTGATTGTATAATTAAAATTAGTATATAAAACAAATAATGCGATTAAAAATTTATATGAACCGTTGTCCGTTTGTTCTGTTGTCGGTGGGTCTTCACGATTCAAAAAAATATAGGCAATGGATTATTATATTCTCGAATAAGTTTCCATTTATCTTTAGGAAGAGCTTTATTGGTTCGTATAGGTAATAGAAATCATATTTTTTTAAATAACGAAAATTATTGGTTTCTTAAGTCTATTTCTGGGTTGCTTTCGCAAAACATTTTAAAAATTATCGTAATGGTAAAAGATAAAAGTATTAATACCTAATAAATTTATTAAGTAATACTTCAGTGAATTATTTATTTCATTTTATTTTTCGTTCAAACTCAATGAGCTTCATAATTCAGCACGGTTTCAGACACTTAATAATTAAGTACATACTCGTACACTGCAGGTCATTAAAAAACATCCATAAAATTTTTACATGAAAGTTATTAATTTCCGGTGTCCTAAGTTCAATTTAAAACTAGTAACGCCGCCGGCACACGATTGAAAATCATCAATCTCTAAAAGTACGGTTAGTACGTGCAAGAAAGCAGATGCTACACTACTAAATGGTATTGGTAATTTTTCGTACAATTTTCCAGCTGTACACGGGACATTCAAATCGGTCGTGTAACCCACACCTCGTGTACCCCGACTATAACTCTTGGCGAAACAAATGCGTCCACTCGACGGCAGCTGTCGGCGCTGATGGATGGCGAGACATGTGTCCATTATCGCATGCACAGCGTGCCACTTGCGCTACAACTGGACAAAAACCGGTGCCAAAAACAACAAGGGGGATGAATATTTGTTATTTAACGTTATTTCTTAGTATAGATAAACACAAGATGTTCGGGAATTTATGAAATATACTTTTTAATTCAAAGGTTATGTAGGTATGCTACCCATCCCAATATTTAAAATCGATCGCAGTATGTCTATATAATTTTTATAAGTTAGCTAATAAGATTCCTTGTTGACGTAATTCGTGTAGTTGGAGACGAATATGAAACAAGTAATTGATATGTAATACACGAATCTTGTAAATTTTATAATCCTGCGCCAAGAGCACGCAAAGAAAATAAAATTGGTGTGGTAGTTTTGGCTGATCGACTTATACGAATCCATCGACAATCTATCCATGTCAATTTATAAAGCTAATATGGAATCAATTCGTCCACGACTAATCATAAATCAATAAATTAAGGAATAGTTTGAGTAGGTATTGAACGAGCAATAGTGCCTATCGAATAAACATGGTTAAGAACTGTCGATCGACGTCGATTAATCTCATTTTTCTATCGATCGTGGATCATAGACTATCAGCACGAAACACCCACTGAAACTCTCATAAATAAATTGAATGTAGTAGTTTATACATTTCAGTAATATAAAATTACACTTTTTTCATTGAAATTGGTTGTTTCGTGTTCAATTTGAATATCGGATTATGTAAAATCGGTAGAGACGAACAATAAGAGGTAAAATTGTTACTTTCAATAGATGGCGCTTCTCTAAGGTGAAGTCTATTACATATAAAGCTTAATAGATCGTCGAGATATTGTAACTCAATAAATGATAATATAATTTCGAATACTGTAGTTAATTATTAAAAATTTTGATGGTGGCAAAAACAATACTTTTAGACAGAGCATGCTGCGTATGAATAGTTTTGTATATCGTATAGTTGTATATAGTAACAGTATAGTTTTGATATATTTACTTTTTTTTGTACTTGGTTAACTTATGTATATAATTTGGATAGTCCTAAATTTTCTACACGAGTGAATGGAAGCAACAGGTGGTTCGCTATTGATATCTTCGTCGTTGCTTGTTTCGAGTGGTTAAGTAGCACTGTAATTTTTAAAATTATTATTACTTACTGTATTTGTAAACGATAAAATAATATTTTGCAGATACAAAGTCTGGCCCGCAGTGCGACCGTGACGATGACGGATGACGGACGGACGCGTACCGTCGATGGAGGGGTTAAGGGGTGAGGGAGGGGTTGCCTCCTCAGACATATTCGTTCCAATCAATTCACCTCGACGTTGACGGGTTGCATGAAAATAGAAGCTACAGTTTGAGTTACAATGCTACGAGCCTCCTCTACCACCAAACTTATCCATTATTATCTACGTGTACTAACTAGTATTACATACACCGATTACATAATAAACAAAAGTGGGTTTTTGATGTACCGGCTGGCTCTCACTCCCGTCACTCCAGTCCAGATTATAACCTACAATCTGTCCTATATCAACGTTCCCTTTCAGTCTGAGTTTCCGACATTGCGTCTGGCTGAAGACCGAACGAATTGATTGATTGTTATTTTTTTTAAATTGTAACAAAGCAACGAAACGACGTGATTCGATGAATAGCTTAACGGACGTAGAGTACTTAGCATAGAGCCATAGACTAATGTTTATGTATTTTTAAAACCTACTAATTTATTTTCACCTGTGTATTGTATTAATTTCCGATTTAAAACGTCTTATCCTAAAATAATGCACACATTTCACATTTTAACGAAGTAGTTACTTTAGACTTGAAGAGATGAAATGTACTAAGTATAATACAATCAAAAGAGTCTTCACCATTCTTCACGGACCCCTTACAGTGCCCTCAATCAGCTGTCATGCGTCACCAACGAACTGATTGATAAAACGCGCCCAAACAAGTGGCCGAAACAAAAGTCACCCTTCAGAGCAATGTCGCTCAAACGTCAGATAGACATTCTGACTTCATTGAGAGCTTCTATAAACGAGACGTCTGGCTTCAACATAAAGGGGCCTGTTTTTATTTGTAAGGTATATTTTTACGATGACGAACGTTTTATATGGAACAAGTTGTAAAGATCAAGCCCGAATCGCGCACCGATGGTTCCGTAACATCACATAATGTATTTGTGTTACGTATCTATACCTCACATCACAAGTGCCTAGATAACTACTTATCGTACTTAAATAAAACCGGAAAATTTCAAAAAAAAAAGTGACGGCTCCCAGGTCGTTAATTTCAAATATAAAAAATATATGTTAAAGTTTATTTTGTAAGTACTCTGATTCATGCGCTCTAGACAACTATATCTTATATGTCGAGAAAAAAAAACATCACCTTTAACTTGTATGGAAATACATTATATAAATGTTTTATTTAAAAAAAATAATTATGAGCGAAAGTGCCGAGAACGCTAGTAGCGTTTGCGCGATGAATGGCTATAGGCTTCTGAACAAAATATTCTTTGCTCGGAGGGTCACCCGACACTTTGCGCTCATCATTAATTTTTTTTTTTAATAAAAGATTTTATATACAATATAGATAAATAAACAGTAATATTTTTATTCTATGTTCTGTTTTGGGGCCATTACATAAAATATGCAAATTTTAGCTCTACCTATGAAATGTTTTCTTTTCGAGTTAGATATCGCAACATCCCGTAAAAAAAATATTTATTTGTTTTGGTCACACCTTATAAACTACTATTACATTGATGGTATATTATACATAAAGACATCTGACTAGTCGCTCATTAAGACATCAATATTGTTCCGTTGGTATTGTTGATTTCGTGCACATCATGCGGTCGAACCTGTCGAACAGTCAAAGATACGCTTTTTGTCTTCATGGGTCGATATGCATGGCCACCCTAATAAGACTGACCATATCAGATATGATCCAGAAACAGGCATATTTTTTAAACATATCAGAATTATTTATATTAAGTATATTAAGAACGTATGTACAAAAAGTGACAGCTCGAAAATAGGTTTTACTTGACAGCTTGCTTACTACTACACGCGCATCTGCACCAGAGGCAACACATACTTGGCTCTATACCAGAACTAATTAGTCTTGATCATTATTATTTTTATTTATTTAAAAATTAGTTTTCTTTTATGTCAGGTTTTTAATGTTGCTTTATTTTATATAATAACTAGCGATCTGCCCTGGTTTCGCACGGGTAGCAGAGCCATAATTTTTTTTACGGTCGTAGTGTCTTATCAGCTTGTTGTGTCGAACATGTGGACTGGATTTCATTAGATGTAAATGTAACGCAAGTTCGTCCAACTTGGATTATTTTTAATGTATTTTATTTCGAATTCTATAAATATATGAAAAAGTAAAGAATAAATACCTAAAAACAAACTAAAATATTTCTTTGTATACAACATTGATAACTTCAGCCTAACCACGTGTGTCGCGTCGTCCGGTATGGCTCCTAAGATATTGATTTAAATTGTAGAATACAAACGGCGATCATAATGTTCATGAAATGCTGAAGGTAAATATCGTATTTAATTTGATAAGGATTAATACCATATCCGTATAAATAGTTTTCCAATCACCTCATCATATTACATCATAAAAATAGTATAGTAAGCTATCCATAAAATATAGACATATGCTATCGCGGACTTTTCTTTAGTCCTATAAAAGAGACACAATTCCTCCATACATTATTTTGTTATATCTCAAGAGGATTAGGCCGCATTTTCGATGAAAGTTCCCAACCAGCTTGATTTTTTTCCGACTTCTTCAACAATAATCGTCATATTTCAACAAATTTTCTCTTGAATCACTCTGTCCATTGATGTCAATAATATGCCAATCCGTTCGGTACTTTTTGAGTTTGTCGCGTTCAGACAGACAGACAGACGCGGCGGGGGACTTTATTTTATAATATGTAGTGATAACAATAATACCTGGGACATCCCACACAGCGCTATCTAGTCCCAAACTAAGCAAAGCTTGTGTTATGGGTGTGGGTTACGATGTCTTTTAAAGTTCCATAAAAAAAAATTATTAGACAATACTATACTGTGCCACAGTTATCGTATGAGGAGTTTTGCAATACGAGTGCATTTTGTTTGTGATACGTGGCGATGGCGAAACCGAGGTCCCATTGAATGAGGTGACCTTTTCATTTCCCATTTCGTCAAATTCTACTATTTTTGATTCTGGACCGATTGTTTTCAAAATCAATGTGTAAGAGTCTGTATGGTCTTCGATTACGAATCTGTGCTCAGAACTAAAAAAAATTACTGCCTTAGAATCTGTTATAGTTTTTGAACTGCTTGCTTTCAAAAGCGATATCTATGGGTCCATGTGGTCTCCCTTCACAAATCTGCGGTCAAAACTGAAAATAGTGTCTGCCATTTTGAACTTCTTTCTTTCTGGGCCTAACACTACTAAAATAAAGTCTGTTTCGTATAGATTAAAATTTTATTATTATTTGGTCTACATTACAAAAAAAAAAAAACAAGTCTGTATGCGTTATTACAACAACGATTAATACTTTTGTCAATACAGTTACTATTAATACGTTCTTTATGACATCGAAACTTGTACCGCAATGTTGTATTTTACAGTACTAAATTTTTTTACTTTACACCAATCACAAGCGAGCATTCTGTTTGCACCGCATGCGTAAACCGCGAAAAGCAACCCGCTCGCGCCCTTAGCTCTTACCGTTATTTATTTCTATAAATTGAGGAACCGTGCGAACACCCCTGTTTTGACTAACTTGTCCTTCAAATTTCACGATCATTCAGACCGCCTTCTACAAACATTATCCCATCAAAAACAATACTTGTCAAAAAAACCAAGTTTCGCAACTCAGTTGTTCTGCGGTAAAAAGTTGTGAGATCCATGTAATACCAAGTCGGTTATTAATTTATTCAGTCTCTACTTGTAAGTCTCTACTTGTAAGTATGTAATGTTTTATATAAATATATTGAGACTTGGCCATCGCACTAAATAATTGAATATACATGTGTTTTCAGGCGATTGAATTTACACGTGTTTTCAGGCGATGGCCAAGTCTCAATATATTTATATAAAACATTACATACTTACAAGTAGAGACTGAATAAATTAATAACCGACTTGGTATTACATGGATCTCACAACTTTTTACCGCAGAACAACTGAGTTGCGAGACTTGGTTTTTTTGACAAGTATTGTTTTTGATGGGATCTCATTTCTTTTTGTATTTTGTAGACAGTTCTACTTTTTTCCTTTTCGGTACCTTCTACTTATTGTATATATGTATATCTACCAGCAACGAATTTTCTTAAAACCCTCTCTCTGACTTATGAACTTTTCTTATTTTTGTAGGTAGCCTTCCGTTTTCTCTTTTCCGGTACTACTTCTTGAGCTTCAGCTACAGTTTAATATAATAATAACTGCCGAAATAAAACATCGTTACGAATAAAGCCAATATTGAAAAATTTAACTGAAGACTTGGCTGTATGGGCTTAATTTTTTTTTTTGCGCTCTTTTCTAGATTTTTTTAGTTTTTCCTTGATTCATACACCAAACACTACTTATATTCCAAATTTAAAGCTTCTAGGTCTGCTAGAAGTGCCTTAGAATTTTGATGATCGGTGAGTGAGTGAGTGACAAAATGAAGAAATTTGACCTGTTATAATTTCTTAAAAATACTGGTTCCAATTAAATGAAATTTGAAAATATGCTAATATAATATGCCTGCATGGTCACTGAAAATTTCAGTCTTCTAGTTTTATCCACAACGAAGTTACAGGGGGTCGAAAATGGTCTGAATTGCTTCGAGAAAAGGATGGTACGGCCGTGACGCTTTTTTGCTCGACTTGGTGGGGGCACGGCCGTGCCCCCAGATAGTTTAAAAAAACTAAGAAACTTGCGCTTTGATACCAAATCGATCTAAAAAGGAGAAAATAACTTTTAGAATAAGAATAAAGTGTTTAATGAGGAAAAATAATGTTATTGTGACAAAACGTGGAGTGCCCGATATCAGTTGTTTTAAATATTTCATTGCACTCCACGATTTTTCACAATAACATTAATTTTAAATTTTTTTTCTACTTATTTTCTTTTTTAAAGTTCGATTGTCTATCAAAGTCGTATCAAAGTGTAATTTATAAATTTTTTTTAATATATTATTTTTTATCTTTTTTTAGTCTTAATATTTTTTAAACTACATTCCATTAAAATTTACAAACATAAAGGTGGAACTCACAATTACCTATAAAACGATGAAATGATACAAACCGACACAAAGCTTCATGTCGGTGCTAATCTAACCACTGAGGAGTTCCCTTGTAAACAAATTATCGTGGTGCATCATCAGTTTATAGAGAAAATCATGGATAACTATCGAAATCCAACCTACATACAAAGTTTCGTGTTCGTGCTATTAACCGGTGAAGAGTATCCTTATGAGGAAACAATTCTGGCTGCAACATCAAGTTATGTTTATCATTTTAGTGTATTGTCATCGAAGTTACATATGTATTCTGAATTTCAGCCCAATATCTTCAGTGGAAGTGGGTGACAACCGCGTTTAAAGATTCCATTAGATACAAAAAAACATACAGGTGGAACTTATAAAAGCGTATTAAAATTAAAATAATTACACCATTCCAAGAGGTCACCACTTTTTACATATGTTTTAATTTAATTTTTTTATCATAAAAAAATTATTAGTTGGTCAACTCGGTAATGTATATACTATGTACATTGTATATATAGTGTAAGATTTTTATTTTAAGTTTAATAGCTTTCCGCCTTGGTAAAAAAAATAATTCAAACTAATTCAATTCATAAAATATTATAAAAGACAATGGGCGGTTTCGTACCCAGTGGTGTATCAAGTTGTAACATATGTCATTTTAAAGGTCTTAATAATAGCTTCATTTTATTGTATGACACCAACTTATTATTTAATTACTGCCTTTGAAATTTAAATTTAAAATTATTTAATTTTTATTTAAATAATCATTATTTCTAGCTTATAAAGTTCTTTTTAAGCGACTTCAAAAAAGAAGGAGGTTACTCAATTCGACCGTATATATGTTTTTTTTTTTATGTGTGTTCAGGGATAACTTCGTTGTTTATGAACCGAATTGGATGATTTTTTTTTTGTGAAAGGGAGATATCTCCGAATCGGTACCATGATAAGGAAACCAGGATCTGATAAAGGCATCCCCGAGAAATCGAGGGCAACCTTCGAAAATCGTATTTTAAAGTATCGTATTTTAAGTATTTTGATAAAGTACTACTACTAGTACTATTTAATGAAGGTCGGGAGTCTATCTGATGATGGAGCTGAAAGACAGTCGAGGGAAGTCCTCAACGACTGGCAGCAATTACCTGGTGTTTGGACTTGATTCATTTCTATTGATGAGATCTTTGCACCCATATGGATTATAAGTGCCATTACAGGTCTGATGATGGAGACCATACACAATCGAGGGAACTTCTCAACGATTTACAGCAATTACCTTTTGTTGAGCTTCCGTCATACGGTTGAATATGCAAAAATGTTCAGTTCGCACAAAAATAATAATTAAGATTGAAGTTTTACATAGGAATACCACTGCCTACTAGGCATGCTGATTCGTCAATTTGACACTGAATTTACGTTGCGTAATCGCGGTGCTGTCTCATTAGAGTAGCGCGTTTAGTAGCCCCATTTATACTAAATACAAATAAGTTACAGATGCGTTCAACTAAAAATTGAAAAATAAAATAATTTAAAAAAAAATAAAAACCGACTTCAAAAACATAAACTAAAAAGTTAAAAATAAAATTTTCACTTTAAAGAAAGGAGCATTAACAGGCGGCATATAGTTAATGAAGTCGGTGCCAACTCAGACACTTTAAATGGGTACTTACCAGGTAATAACAGTTACAACAATTATATATTTATAACTATAACAAATATGGAACACAATTTAAAGTGTCTGAGTGAGTAGGCACCGACTTCATTAACTATATGCCGCCTGTTAATGCTCCTTTCTTTAAAGTGAAAATTTTATTTTTAACTTTTTAGTTTATGTTTTTGAAGTCGGTTTTTATTTTTTACTTATATTATTTTATTTACCATGTTATATAGCATACTGTGCGTTGCGGCTACCTGTCAGTACAACTCTTACACCGCCCTGCCCACACACATACATACTACTAGAGGTTGGATTCAGTCCTGTCATGTGTCGAATCGGATGTATTACTCCTATATTGTAATAACTACAATAACGACGGGAAGGGAGTCGATAATTACTGTTCGTGCCTAATAGGGCGAAGAACAGTCGGCACATGTTCACATATAATAAGCATTATATGGTATTTGGGGTGGGCGAGGCATCAAAATTATATATTGTTGCCAGCAACTTTTTTAGATGATATAATTGTTGATCTAGATTATTAGTTCAATGATAATTTTTTTTAAATTATTTCGACCTACGCAATACTAGCGTTTAATTATATTTTTTAATAAGAAATCCAAGAACAACATGCCTACACTAGATACAGCATGGAGACGAAGCCTATGCAAAACCTGCAATTTTTTTGGCCAGTCTCAAGAGTATGTAGGTGTGCAAGCGGCGGTGGAATAGCGATTGGTAACCGTATAGTAGGTATGCTTAGTAATAAAGTAATATTGTACAATAAGTAACATTTACACTAAAAATAACATTTCATTATATGAGATATAAAATAACTCATAGTTATTTCCTTGCACGTGTTTCATGGTTGGTGCCATACTATAAAATAAAGCTATTGATACGACCTTTAAAATGACATATACCACAACTTGATACAACCTGGGTACGCAGCCCATACAAAGATGCCCATTCACTTTTACTTTCACCCACGTCTCAAGATTGATTGAGTTCAACTTTACCATACGTACAGCATTTGATCGGAGAAAAACAAAGACGTACATCCGACCTTTCAATAGCGCTCCTCGGAGCGGTCTGAAGCACGATGCCGTGTGCGCTTGGTTTTATGCTGTCAGTGTGCTGTCAGTTCATACAAAATAGTATGGCGAAATTTCGGTGAAATTGCATATTATTGATGATTTTTTCTGCCACTTTTCCGTTTATTATCAAAATTTCCTCTAACAGAAAGAAAGGATGAAGTATTAACAATACTTAAATGATTTTTTAATCTCAAAAAACCTTGTGATGATGGTGTAATATGTACCGAAAAATGTTAATTTTCCGCGATTTCGGCAAAAGTGGGTTACAAAATAATATTTTTTCAGTGTGAAAGAGTGTAAAATATGCAAATGTTTTCTAACGCAATTGTAAATTAAGAACTGATCTTTATTTTAGAATTAGGTTTATGACCATATACCTTTCCAAACTTCCTAAAAATGTACCTAAACATGCCGTTTTTTTGTAATTGCCCCCATAAGAATCAGTAAAAAGTGCATATTAATATGAATATGCACTACAATAAAAACGGTGACATGAAGCATTCTATTTCTACCGAGAATAACAATAATTACATGTCACTTTGACGTTTGACTGACGTACCAAAGCGCCTGCGCGTGCGATTCGTTTGACGCAGATGTCAATGTGTTTCCATTAATCAAGATTTTGCTGACATGTATATAATGACGGGTTGATTCATATTAATGTCGAATGCGGTTGCTACCAACCGAATATTATTATGTACAAAATTCTCGAAATCTATGGGTATAAAATAACATTGGGCGTATATTTATCCAAATCAAAAATTTAAATCAACATACTTACTGATTACGTGAATCAAAAGAGTAAAGTGCTATGTTTATCCCGGGACCAAAATTTTATCATATTTCTTACTAGGTCTGAGATGTTGATGTCTGAGGTGTTGTAAAATATTTTGCCTCGCTCGATCTGTGTCATATGAAACTTGTTTCTAATACAAACAAAAAAAAAACTACCGGCGGCGTAAGCGTTTGCTGGCAGTGACGTCATGTCATCAGCTCGCGAACTGACGCGCACAATCAACTGTCACGGCCAGTGGCGTATCTAGGATTTACCCTTGGGGGGGGCCCATGTTTTTCATTGGACTTAAAGCCTATATTAGTGCTACATACATACATGCAAGATACGTTCTACGATCTTAATACGGAAGCTAGGGATTTTTTGTAAATTCATGAAGACATCTCATATACGTAATTAAATCTAATAAATAAATTAACCTAAGTATTTGATACTAATTTCAACTTAATACCTCTACGCGTTCCGGACAAAAAGGATCTGGACAGACTTACGGACTGACAACGAAGTGATTCTATGAGGGTTCTTTTTAGGGTCCTGTATATCAAAGATGAAAAAAGGAACCCGTATAGGGTCATTCTGGTGTCCGTCTGTCTGTCCATCTGTTACAGCCTATTTCTCCGAATCTAATACATGCAAAAGTTGAAATTCGATGCATATACAGAGTTTGGTGGCCCACTAACGAACGTATATCGTAAATGAAATATTTCCATTTTAGGGAGCAAAGTAGAAAATAAAAAAATAAAAACTTTATAATGCTCCAAGTGACGTGTCAAATGAAATCGCTTATTATAAAAAGTCCAAGCATATTTTATTTATAACTTTATTAATCATGGTTTCAAAGATATTTAAAAAAAAATGGTTATCCCCCTTAACCCCGAAACTATAGTGTATTTTGAAAAAAAAATACGGAATATAGAGCTTCATTTATATTTTACAGGAAAAACTAAACAATAAATAAAATTATCACTTTGGGCGGACATTATACAATTAAGAACAATTCTTCTTACCACCTATCACCTATGTCATGGTTCATAACAAATAAAAGTGCTCGTTATGAGATATAGATATATTTTTCATAATGTTCATTACAATTTTAAAATGCATAGTTATTTAACTATTACATTAAACTTTAGATATTAAAGAAAATATATGACAATCTGCCAATGACCCCTTTATCTCAGAAACTACTACGCCTAAAATTAAATCAAAAATCCGTAATATGTACGAAAGTCTTTTCTTCCCGCAGGAAACGGAAAATATTTGTGAAGAGAAAATGCATAGATTTAAAATGTGAAAATTAATAAATCAATTTGCCTAGTCGCGCTTATGAGGATTGTGTAGTGGCCATGTAGGTAGTGACGAATTTCCATACAAACGGCGTTAGCGGTTGCACCCCATTAAACCTTAACCGATTAGCGCAAAGAAATATATGGTATTCAGATCAGCAAAAACTAAGTTTATACCTTTTTGAAATATTTTAATACATCATAAGAAAAAAAAACTTTCTTATGATAACTTGGAAATGTTATATAATTTCGAGAAAACATCCCACGTACTTAAGTTTTTCTTTCTTACGATATATTTAGGAAATTCAAATAATACACAGATTTTGCAGTTCCCGCAACCATCGAAGGCATTGAAAATAACTTTAGAAGATACAGAAAAAATAAAAACTTACGTACCTATTATAGAGTTAATTTATTTATTTTGAAATCTTGTAATATGAAAACTAAACAACTTAAAACTTAAACCAACCAGCAATTATACATTGCCACATATACTACGCCCATATCCATAAATACAACTTTTTTCAAATTTGTCAATTTTCAGGGCCCACCTATAGGCCGCAATTAGCAACCGATTTTCAAAATGTTTTCACCATTCGTTAGACAATTTAGTTCCTCAGATGCTTTTTGGCCTATTTTCGATAACGCAAATATTTTCGAAATTATTTATATTTTTGTAAAAAACGACGCCTAAAAATTCTCATTTTTTCATACATAATTTCAATTTTCAAAAAAATTACCAATCGATTTTCAAAATTACAAAGGATATACTCGATAAATTTTGCAACTTCTGAAACCCTTAATAGGACCCTAATCTCTCCGTTATCCTTGAAGATATAGCGAAATTTACGTCTCACAGAAAAAGGATCTGATAACCATTTTCAATGGTAAAACGTGTAAACATAGATTTTGTTGATCTGAATACCACGGGTATATTATTTTTTGTGCTGTTCCGTTAAGATTTGATGGGGTGCTGCCGTTGACGCCGTTTGTATGGAAATTCCTCACTCTAAAAATGCCATGTTTGAACAGAACTAATTAAATAAAATGTGGTCAGCATTCACAATAAACACTATATCTATTTAATTCTATTGGGTACTTTGGTGACGTAAATAATTTACTATTATATTGAGTATGAAATAGAAATGCATAATTTTCTAATTGCAGCGTAGATCTTCTTGCAGAGTGTTTTTAACCGAACTTATGTCATTGTGTTTGGGGGGGGCCCGGCCCCCACGCCCCCCCCCCCCTGAATACGCCACTGGTCACGGCCAACGAGCCGAGTGGCGAGTCCATTTTGATATTTTGGGGTACAGTTGACTGAATCGCTCGAGCGTAAATTAAACGATTTAAGTACTTAATCGTTATATAACACTATTTTAATGTGTTACATAAAAACATATTTAAAAGTAAATACGGAAGAAAGAGGAAACTAGCAAAAGATCTGAATTATTAAATTAAACAATCAAGCGTCCTTTTAAAATAAGCTTAAAGGATGTTTTTAAACACGAATCGTCTTAGAGACTGCGGGTCGAAAAATAAGTTTCGGGTATTACTGTGGGAAATGGCTCGGGTCATAAATGTGAACAAGATTACTATATCCTAAAAACTGAAAAAATTAGCTTAGGATACCATTGGAAATGTGTCTGTGTCTTAAGGGCTATGGGTAGTTACACAATTGCTGATGTAAGACCAGAAACATCAAATTTCAGACCCACGTTTGTAAGTTGTATTCGAGGGTTCTCCCTAACCATCTCGCGCGCAGACTCAATGATTTCCAGCCACTTGAATACGTCTAATTTCAAAAAGGCTTCATTCAGTACCTACCACACTGAGAAAAGTGTTTCTCAAAAAATATGATAGTTCACCATCAGTAGAACAACTGATGATCGAGATCATCATGAACACGACGAAACCGAGGAAAAAAAACTACGCTTTATCATAATTACATTACAAGAACCGCAATTTTCTCTGACGTATATTTTTTCCTCTTCGGATTCATCATGATTATTATGAGGGACATATATTGCTCGACTGATGATGAACTCTTTTCTCAGAGCAAGGACCACATACGCATTTTCCGCCAGATCAGACAGAAGTTCCCTGAGTGGGATAGCCCGCTATGTTTGGCATTTGTGAACTATGAAAGTGCCTTATTCAGTGGCAACTTGGTTGGTGCTACAAAACCTCCAGTGGTGCTAAATCATCTAACGGTATATCGAAATGTTAAGATTTATGTGTATCATATAGCCGCATATTAGTCCGAGTTCAAAACGAAATCACAACATTGATTCGATTGCAGAGAGATGTGAGACAGTGATATGTTATCTCTCCGAAACTCTTCATCACAGCGTTGTAACATGTATCTTCACGGTTTTGCAAAGGTTATGCCATTAACTTTAATAGCGAAAATATCCCTTTCCTTCAGTTTGCCGACGACATTGTTATAATGGCAGAATCGCTGGAGGATCTTGGCTCCATGCTCAAAGACTTCACTAGAGTATTCCAATGAGTGGGTTCAACGTGGAGAAAATAAAGTTAAATGTACAGTTGTGCATGTTGTACCAGCTTCATTGGATGGTGGGAGCTCTATAATTGATGTTGACTACGAATACATTTATTTACCTGAGACAGCCGTCCAACTAGGTTTTTTCTTTAATTCCTAATCCTAGTCCAACCTAATCCAACTACAATAAAGAGATCAAACAAAAAATTAAACTCAGTCGGCAACGATACATTAATTATATTTCGGAATAAATCAGTATTTTTTAAAATTTATTATTGAAGTGATTCTAGATATATTTAAAATAAAATATGTAAAGAATATAAATTGAGTGAATAAAAACGCAGATCACTCATTTTCTTCAATATATATATATAGGGTTTTTATAAATACAAATACACACCCATATTTAAAAATAGATAAAAAGATTTCATATTAGTAAAATAATAACTAACAAGATTTTTGGATTCTTAGCGGGAAGTTAAAATAGTAGAAATAAATTTCAGTAAAGGATACCCGCACATAATTTGGGCACGTTGTTTACATTTTCAGTTTTTGTTCCCTCCCGCGGCCACATGTTTTTAATAAGAACGCTCCGGCCATCGATTCAGTCACGCTCGGTGATAAATCTGTCAAATACAACTTGCACCAATTTTAAACCCTCAATTCTCACTTTGCGTGTAATGGAGAAGAAATTTATGCTCTATTTGAATTATTATATACGTCGAGATGAACTTTTACTTGCGGAATCGGACTCAATTATATATCTATCCAAAAGAGAAATAGATAAAGACACGTAGGCATATCTTTATAATTTTTATTACTTTATGTTACTGTAATATTTAGGTTATACTGAACTTCATACTAAGGTCAAGTTACGGCTTATGCGACTACAGCGGGAAAGGCCAACGTCAAACTGTAAATATTCAATTTTTCGTGATTGGTAGGTATGTATGCACTGAGAAAAGTGTTGTTTAAATTTTATGACAATTCACTATCAGTAGAGCTATGGATGATCAACACACCAAAAAATACGAGGAACATGAGGTGGAAAAAATATACGTACGTCATCAGCACACTTTTGTTGCGATATAAGGATAGAACAGGAACCATAATTACGTTGTATTCTTCGCGTTTTTTATGCCTCGATCATCCATTGCTTACCTGCTGATGGTAAATCATTATAAAATTTAAAGACCACGTTTCTCTCTTCGACTGACCGATTAGCCGAGTAGGTAAAATCCCTAACTGCGGAGCCAAAGGTCACGGGTTCGAGTCCCGCCCGGGACAAACACTTGAGTGCATATATATGCTATGTGTCTGGGTGTAACATATCTATATATATTATAAAGAATATTTAAATATGTATATCTGTTGTCTGGTACTCATATTGTAAGCTTTGCTTACTGTGGGACTAGATGGCACTCTGTGGGATGTCCCAGGTATTATTATAGTGTGTGATATAATAGTAGCGATCTTTTTAAAGTCATTCAGACTTTTCAAAGGGATGTGTCTGTATTCGTCTTAAGCTATCTAAATATATCAGGTGACGCTTGTTTCCCTGAACAGTGCATAGAGTTATAGATCTCTACTTGGTACGGTTCTTGCATACTGTATCGCTTCATGGTGATCAATCGATCGTTTCATACAGTCATATTAAACCTTCTATCACACACATCCGTTCTGTAAATGTTTTTTAGGAGTCTCGTCATATAGCCAATCCACCTCAATATATCTTTTTACGACAGCTTTTTACACTCCATAATAGTCACCATGTTCTCTGTCAAACGACACCTTCCTCTGTCATCACTATTTTTCCGGTGGAGGGCCCGTGGTCCCACCGATTTGACCTACTGGTAGGACCACGGTATACCACTATGTATACCCGTGGTCCTACTGAAAAGATTAAACTAGGAAACATTGAATAATATCCATATTTATCTGTTATTTTATTAAGTAAATAATTAAAACTATAAATTTTTCTTCATTTAAAATAAAGTTCATTTTAAAAGCGAACATATTCAAAAACATTTTATGCTCAGGTTTATGTCCAGTGGGTCCACGGGTACATAGTGGTATACCGTGATCCTACCAGTAGGTCAAATAGGTGGGACCACGGGCCTTCACCATTTTTTCATCTACCTTTCAAAATACTCTATAATATACTTTATATTATACTTCGCAGAGGTCTCATTTTCACTGCTTCAATTCTGTTTTCATGTATTACATATTTGAAAACATAAAAACCGCCTTTGAGTTCGATCACTTATCGATTATTTAAGAGTGGGGTGTTCAAAATACATAAAACGTGCGTCGCCCTTTACCTCACAGATACCGGCCATCGGCGCCGGCGCATATGGCGTGTAGTCAATCGATCGCTCCCACGACCGCGTGTTTTATTACGCCACTTGGGCTTATTAAGTACTGTTTGCCGATGGCCGCCCTTTGTGGTACGCGGGGGCAACGAAAATGTGTGGCTATAGCGTTATTAGTCAGATTTCTGAAGCCCAAACCATGCCCGATCGCGTTTAAAGTGTTTTAAGCTTATTATTGAATTGATGTATATAATGCACAGAAATAAATAGTCGTGCATCAGAGCGAACAACCTTCTGTTTTTAGGGTTGTATACCTCAAGAGATATCAAGGTAAAATTATTATCAAATATGGTTCATTAGAACTGTAAAAAATCAAGCTATCAAGCATTGACACTTGCAAGTAAATCAAAACCTATGGGGTACTCCCGATAGACTAGTAATATGAAATTTGACTAAAAGCAAAGTCTCGAAGTACAAATAAAAAAATGAATGTGGAAACCCTTAATCTATAGTTTTGTCTTATTTTAAACTAAATTAAACTAAATAACTTTCAAATTGACATATGCGTTTACGAGACAACCGGCGAGTCGCAACAAATAAGTTATACAACAGAACGGAACCCTCGGCGTGCGAGTTGGATTCGCAAATGGCCGTTTTCTTAAATATTGATATAAGTAGGTAGGTACATTTAACGTTCTTACTTTGAAGTGCATGTATCAAAACTTAATATGGCAGTGATTACAAGTGCACTTGAAGTATAACAGTTAATCGATTCAGAAAATAATTTAAACGATATTTACCAAATTAATTGAATTTAATTGAAAAATTAAATATCTTCTGATTTAAGCATGACCTTAAAACTTTGGTTAAAAAAAAAGTCATTAGCTATTTAGTTTAGTTTAAATATTATCCACATATCTGTGTCGCTCGTCATTAGTCTCTCGACATTAGTGAGATGGTGCTTTTGACAATTGATTTATGTCTGTCACGTCTCGTCATAACGACTGTGCTGGCGGCGCCCGCGCATGTGTCAAGACACTCCCCCCACCCGAACCTACTGAAAACATGACAAAGATTATGAATTTCTTAAGAAGAGCCCATATATTGGCTTCAGTTCGTTGATAAAGTTCCCGTTGGAAATTCGACATTTTTCTGCATAAAATAGGATATTGATGGAAATAGTGTTCAAGCTTAATTAATCGTCAAATATATCGAACAAAGTCCCAGTGCTCATCAACGTTTTAATACACTATTTCAGACAAACATAATAATCACTTAAGAAAACAATTGGGACATCCCACACAGCGCCATCTAGTCCCAAAGTAAGCAAGTATTATGGGTTATTAGACAACTGATATACATATTTAAATATTCTTTATAATATATACATACTTTTAAACCCAAGTACGGAACAAATAGTCATCTTCACATACACAAATATTTGTCCAGGCGGGAATCGAAACCGGTAGCTTTGGTTCTGCAGTTAGGGTTTTTAACCACTCAGCCAATAGGTCAATCAACATAATGGTAACCTTCAAATATGATGTCATTGGTACATACTGTCGTTACTTCGTATTTCAGGGAATGAAAAGGTGGAAAAAAAACCGGCCTAGCGCATGTTTGACCACGCACAACAAAAACGATTCAGCGTTATCTTATTCAAACCAATTTTTGATAGAAGTATTTTGATAGAACTAAAATTTTTTCAGAAATTTTCATTTTATAGTGTATAAAAAGGGAGACACCCTTTTTAGGATTTTAAGAGCGCATATCTCAACAATTATTGATTCTAATATCATAAAAAAGTAATTATGAAATATTAATCTGTCTGTACGTACCCTACATGTTAATACACGCTTACATACTTATTCGTCCCCCGGTTCAACGTAAGGCGAACTACCTTAAAAATATTTTTTCCATAATTTCCTGTGCAGTTGTATAGCGGTTCATAGACTACACCTACCTACCTTTCATCTATGCAGTGACATACTGACAGACAAACAGACAGACGGACGAAATGAAATATATCCGTATACCAATTTTTATTATTATAAAGACGATAATATATTGAAGAATATTATTATATTTAAATTATAGGATTATTACTAAAGTACTTATTATGAAGGTATGAATTACCTAGTATATTAATTGACATCTGCATGAAGCGATCTTTGCCGTAAGTGATGCGGTAGGAGAACTTCTCATTCATCTTAATACTAAAATAGTTGTTAGTTTGATGTTTGCGGGAGTTGTTTATAGCTGAAAACATTCTTTACTCAGTTTCATCTCGACATCTTCTGTGAGGCAGTTGATTCTAATTCTTCGTATCAACACGCGGCTGTTCTTTTATGTAGGACCGTTTATGACAAGTTTCTTAATTTGTTTGCCCATAATACTTAAGTTCGTTTTAAAGGCAACGTAAAAGTAAAAAACGCAATATAGTTTCGTCATGTCTTTCTGTCCGTCCGTCTGTCCTGTCTATCGCACCTTTGTCGTTTTTACATTTAAGAGGAATGTGTGTTGGCTACAAACGGCGTTAACGTTTCACCATATTAAACCTTAACCGATTGGCGTAAAAAATATATATGGTATTTAGATTAACTAGGTTTATACCAAAAAAAACTTAAATGCTTCGTTATTCGTTATTATTTTTTTTTCGTTTTTAATTAATTTTCAGGTGTTATTAAAACACAAAATCATTACGGGTCTTCGATTGAACATAGTTCAAACGTAAAGAGCACGTAGAACTGAACAAACTATACAAAAACTTAAAAAAAATCAATGATTAAAAATATAAAAACGTGAAATTTTAAATATGTTTTTGTCGGTAACCGTTAATTTGCGCCAACTGCTCAGTTGACGCTCTGATTTTTATATGTTAATATAAGTTTTACACACTGGCCAGTAATGTAGAGTCGCTATAATTTTTTTAAATTTTGTTCCATGTTTCACATAACAAATTCACCGTAATAAGTACATTTAGAAAATCGTTGTTAAGGCCTTTGTTATGTGACAACTCGCTCGTGACAACTGACTCGACGTGTGACAGTTCTTGTGAGTCTTGTGACAGAGTTTCACAGACAGCCCATGACGTTACGCGTCTGTCAAGGTATAGAAACGATCTCGTGTAATTTAGTCGATGTGACGGTTTGTTGTTAGTTATATCTATTTAGACGAGCGTTATTATAATTTGTGTATTTACTTATCAAGAGATTGGACATCTACTTAAATTAAAATATAATATAAAAATTAGATTAAAAGTTTAAAAAAAAATCCGATACAAAAAAATTAACCTTTAAAAATTGTGAAATTAATACAATCGGGGTTTTTTAAATTTTTTATTTAAAATTTATTTCAAAATTTTTAAACTTTGTTATTTATTTAAAATAATTCATACATGATCAGACAAAAAAATTTTTTTTAAGTTTTTAGTTTTCATTTCGTTAGTTAATATTTCTCATTCCTTTTCAATATAGTGTACATCATTCGATCAGTTAAGCAAGCCCTTTGCTATCCATATTGTGGGATTTGTGGAAAAAAATTTAATTCGCCAATTTGTGGTGGCGGCCATCTTGGATTTTAAATTTGTCATAGTGTTTTTTTTTTTCAAAATTCAAAATTCAAAAAGTTTTTATTCAATATAAGATGTTTGCACACACTTATTGAAAGTCGTAAAAATTTATTAGGTACCGGTTCAAAAACTAGGAGGAGAAGAACCGGCAAGAAACTCCTCTCTGTTTATTTTATTTACATATATGTTTTTTTTAATTGTTTTTTCTTTTTTAATTTAAAGTCTTACAACTATTACAATGATGTCCATGCGCACTTATCATTTAAATACT
The DNA here is from genome assembly GCA_949709985.1 of Luffia ferchaultella. Classification (NCBI taxonomy): domain Eukaryota; kingdom Metazoa; phylum Arthropoda; class Insecta; order Lepidoptera; family Psychidae; genus Luffia; species Luffia ferchaultella. The sequence goes on along the minus strand of OX453244.1, from coordinate 25,144,233 downwards.
CGGTAATACAATAATAAGCTTTTTTCATGAGTTGGACTTTAAACTCGCTTTATAAATTGATTAGAATTCAAGTCTAACATTTCTTTTGGAATTTTATTATAAAAACGGATACAATTTCCCATGAAAGAATTATTAACCTTTGAGAGCCTGAACCTGGGAATTGATAACATATGCTTATGTCTTGTATTTAAGTTGTGGCCATCACCCACCCTAGAGAAAGCATTTATGTTTTTATGTAAATAAATTATATTTTCATAAACAGTCAAAATATTACCTTCTCTAAAATGAGCCTTTACACTATCTCTAGATTTTAATTTATATATAGCTCGAATAGCCCTTTTCTGCAGAACAAATATTGTTTGAATGTCAGCGGCCTTTCCCCATAGCAGAATGCCATATGACATTATGCTATGAAAGTAGCTAAAATAAACCAGCCTCGCTGTAGGCACATCGGTTAGTTTTCTTATTTGCCTAATTGCAAAAACAGCAGAGCTCAGTTTACCAGCCACCCTCATAATATGAGGACCCCATTGTAAATTTGCGTCGATAGTAATGCCCAAGAACACAGTTTCATTAACCAAACTTAATGAATCTCCTCCAAGTGTAAATATAGTATTCTACTAGTCAAGTCACTGCCTTCTATAGTTACAAGCCATGCTATTAGATTTGGCAATGTCGCATTATCTGTCACTTGTAGGCCGATTTACTTCTTCAGCTGACAAGATGTCATGATTTAATAATTGTAAATATGGGATTTAAATAACTAAATATGAAATTACAGATAGTATTTAGTAGAAAATATAAATTAGAGTACATATTATATGATACTAGCACCTGCCCGCGTCTTCGTTCGCGTGTTATAAGTGGATTTTATGAATAGAATAGAATAAAATAAATGTTTGTTATATCTCATTTCAGTCAGTGTTATTATGGTTTTTTGTATTTATCACGGGTTACTTATATCTTACAAACTAGTTTTATTTTATAATGTTCTACGGGGATGTACATTTGTTTGCAATTTCTTCCTCTCCCTGAGTTCTACGTAATCAATCTCGCTGTTCCTGCTGGTGGCTAGAATGCGGTTAAAAGAACCATGACAGTTATAAGTATAGTTCCTCGGGATCCTCCAGACTCCTTAACCTCAAACCTACTCGAAAATGATCAAAATTTACTGTAATTTCCCCCCATACGTGTCAAGATTGTGACGTGAAACGAAAAACGATTATATGGTGAAAATATCAATTTACTTAGCTAAATACGAATAAACACGATGCAACAAGTAGTTTTTAACACTGACTTATTATTTTCAATTAATATATCTGTTTACATAACGTTTAAATGGAAGAAAACACCAACTAATAGCCTGACTGATACCAAGGCTTGGACTAAACGCAACGTTGCCAAATTTCAATAGCATGGCTTGTAACTATAGAAGGCAGTGGTCAAGTCCTTTCATTTGATACCCATATTGATGGCGTAGTGAAAAAAATATATAATTCGCCATTTTGTAGTGGCGGCCATCTTGGATTTGAAATTTGTCATAGTGTATAATATTCTACTAGTTAAGTCCTTTCATTTGATATCCATATTGATGGAGTAGTGGAAATAAAATGTAATTCGCCATTTTGTAGTGGCGGCCATCTTGGATTTGAAATTTGTTATAGTGTAAATATAGTATTCTTTTAGTCAAGTCGTTTCATTTGATACCCATATTGATGGAGTAGTGAAAAAAATATGTAATTTGTCAGTTTCTGGTGGCCGCCATTTTGGATTTGAAAATTGTCATAGTGTTCTAGTAGTCAAGCTCTTTCACTTGATAACGATATTGATGAAGTAGTGATATCCGTTATTTTCTGGCGGCGGCTATCTTGGACTGATTTTCATCCAACATAGATAAGAACACTCCCGATTAATTCACCTTTCATATAAAAAAATCTGCATCCACATCGGTTCATCGGTTTAGGAGCTACGATGCCACGGACAGATACACAGATACACACACGTCAAACTTATGACACCCCTCTTTTTGCGTCGGGGGTTAAAAACACAAAATACTTTCCAAGTTTTCACTTTCACATTGAAATTTGGTATGTAAAGTAACCAATTGATTAGGCCGATTCCAAAACCTTTTCGAGATAAACTGTTGCTTAGCCATATTTCGCTATTAAAAGCTTTTAAAACAATAAGATGGTAATTATTTAAAAAAACATAAAGTCTATATGACCTCTGTTTCACATTCATATTATGACAGTTTGTGGGTAAAATATTAGTTTCCAAGTGACATGGCAATCGCACTCCTATTATACAGAGTAATGTATACAACAGTGAACAATCAGAAGATAATTTGTAGCAAACGTAAATAATAATAATATGTGTAGTCTGTGATCCGCATATGAAACCATACGTCAAACGTTAGATCATACGATACGTCAGATTGTGTTTAATTTTATTCTTGACTACCTTTAGGCAAAGCAAACCATACAACCTTTACCCATTATGAATATTTTGAAAAATTATTAAAAACAATCACTTGTCGCAAGGCAAAATTATTAGTTTCTGAAAATAGTTAAGTCTATTAGAAAAAAAATATAAAAAAATGCTTTACATACTGAATCCTAATAATTTACTAAAATCATACCAGACACCTTACCTTTGGGAACATAATATTCTTTATTATCTAAGGATATAAATAAACGAGTGCAAATATCTATTTCGTTTGCGCATCACATCTCGAATACGTACAAATTGTACGGCACCCCTAAGAATCGCAGAAATCTCGCAATAAAGAAACCCGTATTAATTTGGCGACACCGCCCACGGCCGGCCGAAAGACGAGCGATAAATCAGACGAACAGACAGAAAAACTTCACAATGTCGTCTGTGCCGCCGCCGCTGGGATTTGCATTAGCGATTGCATTAATCATCGGACGGACAATCAAAGCAATAAAATGTTGTATAGCGCGTCATTAATTGTCATTGACAGAGTGACAGCTGAGCGGCGCGGGGTTTGGAACGGAGGGGTGGGGGACGCGGTCTGTCGTTGACTGAGTGACGTCAGGCGTCAGTCCCCTGTCGATGTGCTTAATGATTTGTAATTTTTTTTGTGCACCCAAATGGGAAATTTTCGAATTCTTTTCGTAAGTGTGTTAAGTGAGCGTTGTTGTTTAGTTTCGTCACCGCATACGATTCGTTATGTAAATTTAACTGAAATGTTTTAAATACTACATAATTTATTTATCAATCGACACTGTAAGAGTGTAGCGTCTTTAATTAACTGTAAACTATACCTATATATTTTTTTAATTTTTATGTATTTTAGTCCAAAAGAAGCGGGTATTATGCTTGTATTATGGGTACTAATAAATAAAATATTTTTTATAACATATACATATTTTAATAAATAAATACGGAACAAATGGACATATTCATACACGCAAATATTTTGTCCCGAGCGGTAATCGAACCGGCGTTCTTTGGTTATGCAGCTAGAGTCTCTACCACTCGGCGAATCGGTCAATCAATTATATTTTAAAGATGCGGAGAGACCTAAAAAGGAAAAACGTAACCCTTAAAATTATAAGATAACCAGACGTAATATTGAAAATCATGTAACATGGGAATTTCATTGCCATTAAGTAATTCCTGGAATATTAAGAAAATCAAAAACTTTGAAAAAAAATTTAGATTGAAATGGTTGTGAGTTGGACATATTGAAAAAAAGTTTTTTTTTTTTTTTTGTATCGTGTGAGGTATAGTTTTGAAGAGCTTGGAAAAACTGTTTTACTTAGAACTTTAACGGGCTTGAACCAAAATTTTAAGGTTTTTGGAGAATTGTCTTCGGTGATGCTATTAAACAAAATGTATTGATTTTCTGGTCATATTGGTTTATCGAGTAGAGCGTGGCTTTATCGGCGATTGTTTTAACGACTGATTATGGTAAAGTACAGATATACAAACCAATTTCACCAAATGCGTTAAATAAATTGTACATTCGATATCGAATATGAAATACAAACTACACACAGTCATTGTTATATATGGCGCTGAGTCAAAATTCCGAAAAAATATCACAAAAGCAACATTCGCACGACAAAAGTTCCTCCCTCCGACCAAACGACAGCGGCACTCGGCCATAACTCAAGTCCCAACCTTCATATTTCCATCACATGCTAACAGCAAAAATCCAAGAACGTTTCCAACGAAAATCATTATCAGGGCGATTCATCAAAAGCCGGGTCGCGTAACTTGTAATGGGAGGGGGGCAGGCCGGCGGGGGGACGTTGATTCATAACCAATAAATCAATGGGCCAGGGGAGTAGTAATAGGCCAAATATTGTACATTAAGGGGGACGATACGGTCAGGAGCAGAGGCAGTCAAAGGATTTAGTGCCAGAAAACTTTTTCATTCGTAACGTTTTCATAATCTAACATGCTGTCGCTCCTTATTTTTTTTTTGACATGTCTTGTTGTTCTTAGATTTTGAACGAATGAATTTAAAAATGTTATGTTAAGAGGTTTTTTCAACGATAATGAATGTCGCCGTCTTTCGTTGAATAGATTTTCAAAAGTTTTCGATATAATGACGTTGTAAATCTATTCTGATTTCTATCGTTTTAAACTATTTTAATTCGTTGATTTACATATGATAAACATAAGTCTTAAAAACATCACCGAGATATATACTTTGAAACTTTAAAATCTGTTGCGGACTTGCGGTAAAAAAAAAACAAATAATTACTACTCAGCATGGCCACTTTCTCTATTTTGCTGTCCGTATCCACAGGCGTTGTTAATTATCTTCACGGGCTGGTCACACAATACTTGCGTTTTGTTCGCGGGTAAATTTCAAATTTTAATTAAAGTGCAGCGACATGCCCGCAACATGCCGGTTTCAGTGCCTGTCCCTGTCGTCGTGAAAGCTTGAATTTTAATGTGATTTCTCGCATCAAAAATTTTATTCAGCGCTAAGCTTATGTAGCAACTATTGCAAATTGTCCAATTAGCATAATTGTGAAACCTACAAATTCGTAGACTTCCTGGTAAAATATACGGTCACACTCAAATCATTAAATAATTAATTAGTGAATTACTTCGATCAGAATTGTTTTGGATGCATAATATTCTTTTTATATCTTTGTTTCATTTGAGTTTACACAACAGTCCAAACAACGTGGCACTAAATAAGCGAGACATTTATAGAGGTTAATATAATGTACTTAATTAGCAAATTTTATAGTAATTTTACAAAGGGAAATTAATCGGTATCTAATGGTATCTTTGTAAACCTTATGCAGCTTTTGTATGCATTGACCGATTTGCGTTTTTTGGGCATTCGATCGAATATTTACTTCATTTATATTTTTCTGCAAATGTAATTTTAATCGGTTAAGTACACTTTGAGCTATATAAAAATAAAGTAAGAAAAAAATTGGTTTTATTAATAACTTTCAATCTGTCAAATTGATCGGTTCTAAAATTTCATCAGAATAAAACACTAAACAACGCAACGCCACAAACCATATCAATATCGCTGAATTTGGTCAAGTTAAATCGTTATAGAAAACTTTCCAAAAAATAACGTTTGTATGATTATTTGAAATGTTTTTTTCAAATGATTTTCCAGTCATTGCTTAGTTGCGAAATAATACTGTTTACATTTTGAAGTCGATACCCAAAATCTAATCACCATTAATTCTCAAAAAATTCAGTCGAATATTGCAAACCTCATCAAAGTCTGATTTGATCGAGAAACATCGTTGGCAAAATTTTAATTTTTTTTTCACATAACTATTGAACTAAGAGGAGAATACAGTAAATATATAAAAGAAAAGTTTATTTTATTTTCTAATTATAAGACATTCTGAGTTCATGGAGTACCATTCAAAACTCGCTTATCTGTGCAGTCGAGAATCAACCTGACATAAATAAACGCCAAAAGTCACCAATTTCTCAACTAACTATCAATGACCAAATAATACAATAGTACTCTCATATCTATCATACCATCACTACATATTATAAAATAAAGTCCCCAGCCACGTCTGTCTGTCTGTCTGAACGCGATAAACTCAAAAACTACCAAACGGATTGGCATATTGTTGACACCAATGGACAGAGTGATTCAAGAGGAAGGTTCACGTGTATAATTTTATAATGTTTTGTGGAAATTTGTTGAAATATGACGATTATTGTTGAGGAAGTCGGAAAAAAATCAAGCCGGCTGGGATTTTTCAACGAAAACGCTGCCTAATCCTTTTGAAATTTAACAAAATAATGTATGGAGGAATTGTGTATCTTATATAGGACTAAAGAAAAGTCCGCAATGGCATATGTCTATCTTTTATTGATATCTTACTATACCTATTTTTATGTTTAAAAAAATTGTGTCATATGAAGAGATAATTGGAAAGCAATTTATACGGATACAGTATTAATCCTTATCAAATTAAATACGTTATTTACCTTCAGCATTTTATGCACATTATGATTGCCCTTTGCACTATACAATTTAAATAAATATTTTAGGAGCTATCGCGAAATATGAATATCGCCCGACCAGCCGGGTAGCCATACTGGACGACGCGATACACGTAGTTAAGTTAGGTTAGGTTATATGTATTTATTCTTTCCTTTTTCAAATATTTATAGAATTGGAAATGAAATACTTTAAAAATACTCCAAGTAGGATGAACTTACGTCACATTTAAAGGGAATTAAATCCAATCCACATGTTCAACGCAATAAGCTGATATGACACTACGACAGAAAAAACATTACGGCTTATATGCTCTTCTACCCGTGCGAAGCCGGGGCGGATCGCTAGTATCCTATAAAAATAGCTGTCCTACTTTTAGTGTTGATATTCATATGTAAGTGGGTTACCGTGTAATTCGGGAACGATTATAAATTATAACAAAAACGTGGCACCGCAATACATAATTTAACAATTAGAAATAGTCTGCTTTCTAGTCTTCTCTCGATTTTAGATTTGTTTATTTGATTACTAAGTCTGACCCTGTCGATTAGGGTCATAAAAATACGGAATCAAAATTCCATGAATGCAGAATTCTTATCTTTAATATAAAATAAACTTTCATTTACGCAAAATTTGCTGACTTTATTATTTAGTGCCCTTTTTCCTCCAGAGCTCGTTCGTTTGACTCATTCTGTATGAACAATAACAAATATAGCAAAAACCTACAAAGCTTTATTACATTCATACATAGCTTGAATATTCAAAGGAGCAAAGATTTTGGGCCTGGCTTGCAAGGTCAATCGTTTTTCCGATTTTTAGGGGTCCATATATCCGAGATAAAAAAAAACGGAACCCATAGTGGTGTTTGTTTATCTGTATGTCACAGCTTTTGATTTTGGGGGTCAAATTATAAAATTTTAATTTATTTTTATTAATGAACTGTGTGTGACAATAGATACGTTTTTTATTATATCAAAATGTATGATTTATGATGAAAATGTATGATGAAAAGAATTTGAAAATTGACCATCACATTCAAAATATAGGACCTCACTTATTTTTAAGGCAAATCTAAGCAATAGTTCAATTGTCATTTTAAAGATCAATTTTAAATAAAAAGCAAGTGAATAAGTAATGTGATATATATCAAATGCAAGTGCTTGCAAACAAAAATGCGAACATATTACTTTTGTAATTTACGAATGCATAGTTTAAAACATACTAGGAAAGTACACGAAATATGTTCATTCCCTTCCTTATCTCTAAAGCCTATTATAATGATGGAAAAAAAATACTAAAATTAGGGCCCAATTTTCGTTTTACGAATCTAAAAATCTAAACGATAAACAAAATTTTTATTTTAGGGGGCAAAGTGGAAAACAATTTTTTTTTTCAAATGCATTTATGTGGGCATACAGAATAAAAGGAGCATATGAGAAATACAATTTAAATTTTTTATATTTTTAAAATTCAAAATAATGAAATATCAAGGAAAATATACGAAAATCGAGCAATTTCCGATTTCTCTCCGATACAATAGAACCAATAATATATTTAAAAAAATACAATATAGAGCACTACTAATATTGAGCCAAAACTTTAACAATAATACAAAGTTTTTAAATTCATAGTGAAAAAATGCGTTTGATGGGCTTGTGTTGCTTAATTTCACTGAATAATAATGAGTTTAATTGATGTAGTTGTAAGTAGGTAGTATATTTATGCAAAGGAGTCGAAGTTGGAATAGTAAAAAATAAGAAAAGGCAACGTGAAGATTTTATGCTACTTAACTATACTAGTCCGCCTCGCACTTGACCGGGTTTTTCCTTTTATTTCGCATTTTTTTTTAGTTAAGCACCAAAAGAAAATTTTATGATCATATTAAAACAGAAGCCTTTCGATTCGCAAAGCTCCGTTTGGTTATGCGACGCCCCAAAGGAAATATTAATTCGCCAATAAAAGCCGTGAACAGCGACACAGTCCCGAGTCATTTTTCACGGACACCCCAAACGGTATTCGCAACGTAAGTTTTGTTTCTTTGCCTTCTGTTAACATCATCTACTAGTTGTCAACTTAACACTAGAATGTGTAACGTTATTTTGTTGCGTTAAACTTGAATAACCAATACACTGAAGTGAAAGGTTTGTGTCGTGCTAGCCTGAGCGCAGCGAACCTGTTTCAAGGCCATGTGGCCGTGGTCCGAATCCGAGCGTGTAACAATGAGTTTTTTTTTGACATAAGTACATTAACTATCACTGACTCCGTGCCTCGGAGAGCACGTTAAGCAGTCGGTCCCGGTTGCTGTCAATATATTACGGTCGTTACGTGCATTGGAGCAGCGTGGTGAATTTAAGCTCAGAGCTCCCTCATCTTGAGAAGAGGCCGAAGCCCCTGCAGTGGGGTATAAAAAAGGCTGATGGCAAAAAGGTTTGCATAAATCGGGTGTTCGGCTGAGCGTAGTCCACTTTTATAGTTCATGTAGAGTTTACTCAACGAAACAAAAAGTTTCCAGTTAGCGAATAGCGCAAACTAATGGTTACCAAGAAAAATATGTTTAAAGTTGAACTACGTGCTGAACGTAGTTTAAACTTAGAGCGTGTAGAGCTTACCGAACTAAGTTTGAAATGAGTAGATAGCGCAAACTAATGGTTATCGAGAAAACATGTGTAAAGTTTGTTTTTTTTTAAATTTTTTTTTTACATTTAATTTTTAACTTTTTGTTTAGTTCGGTAAGCTCTACACGCTCTATAAATTTCCGCTACGTTCAGTCGAAAACCCAGTATATTTTAAATTTTCAGTAGTAGGATAAATTTATTAAAGAATGCGCATTTAATACGTATAGGCTCGACGATTCTCCGCCACCTAAATAACCCCTTTCTCGGACTTGCTCTGTTATTTCGAAGGTTTTGACGGGGTGTCTTACAGAATTAGACATCCCGTCTACTCCGGCGCCTAATCCGGCGGCTAAAATAACGGCGATACAGAGAATTTTTTTTAAATAAAATCTCAAAATTGTGGAAAATCCAGAGGTGGATTCTGTAATGATTCGTTATGTAAAATATTTATGAAAATGTTCATAGTTGGTATGGCTTATGCTTTTTCTTTGCCTAAAAGTAGTCAAGGATAAAATACAATCTGACGTATAGTCTAGCCTATGACGGGTCACAGACTAAGCATATTATTATTTACGTATACTACAAATTATTTTTAATAAGACCTACTTATTTTACTCTGTGTAATAGGAGGGGACCGCCATCCTTTGACATTGACATTTTTTTCCTTCTTAGTTGAATTCTAATTTCTTATCCACAAACTGTCTTAAACCAAATGTGAAACAGAGGTCAAACAGTTAAATATATATTTCTTTAAATAATTACCAATTTACTGTTTTAAAAGTTTTGATAGCAAAATATGGCTAAGGAACAATATATCTAGACATGTTTTTGGATTCGGCGTACCTTATCTATTTGTTACATTACATACCGAATTGCATAAATCAATATACAGCTTATTTTTGGTTCGTTAATTAACGTATATCGTTTTTATTACATCTGTATTAAGGAACAAGTTACAGAATGAGTGGGAAAACCTGAGCAACAAATTTCTAAAAAGATATTTAATCCAAATTATTCGGGTGGAAATGTTTTCTCTAGAAACAAGCAAGTATGTATAGCATCTAGGTACATTTAAGGAAAAAATAAGCGAAACTAGATTAGAGAAAGCCTTTCTATATTTTACAGTACACAACAATTTTGTTTTGTTTGTAAGAAGAATTACATTTTTTTTAAACATCTATCATCGCATCCAAAGATTAATACCCTATCTATGATCTATGACCATAGTAATAAACGATGTATTGAAAATCTATAAAAACGCATAAAGCAAATGCATCCGGGCGCGTCGATCGAGGCCATAGATCATGCAGTTCCCTCCCCCGCGCCCGCGCACCGACACCGTGTCATTTCGCCCAAAGTGACTAATGTCCGCTGTCAGTTTTTTCGGAGCTCATGCATGAGGTGGCCAACTGCCGTTGTAAGCACTAACTGCCAGTGCAACTGCATTATTTATTGAGTATTAGTGGCATCGGGTTCTATGTTCGGGGACTGACTGATTGGCCGAGTCGTTACAGACCTTAACTGCGAAGCCAAGGGTGTGGGTTCGATTCCCGCCCGGGACAAATATTTGTATGTATGAACATGTCTATTTGATCCGTGTCTGGATGTAAAGTATCTATATATGTATTATATTATAAAGAATATTTATGTATGTCAGTTGTCTTGTACCTATCTCATTATACAAGCATAATACTTGCTTAATTTGGGACTAGATGGCGCTGTGTGGGGTGTCTCAGATATTATTAAAACCGTTTTACGAAAGAATTTTTTGTACGTTTATTTCGCTAAGCAACGCTCTACAGTAAAATCAGTTCAATAATTTATAGAGGTCCATCATCTATAAAATCTGCACGTCACCTTGACACTAAGAGTTGCGACACTTCGTTTATATTTTGGCTTTATGATTTTCAAATAATTCATTTCATTTTTTTCAACAGCTTCTTCAAAACGGCGAGAAACCCTGCGTTTGAAAAAAGTCTGGAAGTTGGTGACCAATGAATGAACGGAACGATAGAACGAGTGGGGAAGAAATAAAAAGAAATTCAGGAAACGATGGCGAATTTATATCATCAAGATTTGTAGAGAATATACCATGAATAGACCCATTAAATGAGTAAAATTTTAATTTAAGAGTACAGTACTGTTTACAAACACATCAAAATTTAGTGTTTAAAGTATTTTTTAATCAATCTATTCGAATATACGTGACTACTGCTACGTTATGTTTATGAAAATTTAGATATCTGATAACAAAAAATATTAGATAACAAAATTAATTTAATTTCCAATCTAGTATTTTATACATCTTTCACATAATCATGAATGCATTCCAATTGATTGAAAATATATAAGTAAAATAAAATATACTGGGAAAAATTCGCTGCCAGTTTTTCTTTTTCTAGAATTATCGAACTGACAGTACATTCCTTTCGACTTTCAATAAGCGTATGTATGTATGTTGTATAACTATTATTTTATTTGTTTCAAAATTGTCTTGTTAATTACGATAAGCCACACACAGTGTAAAATAATAAATCAATTAAACGATATCTTAATTAAATTGCATTTTTTCACATAAAACCGTCCCCTGGTATCTATAAAATAAATCAATGAATTGTTTCATTTCATTTTATTACGCCATTGTGCGGCCGCGTCTACGTAGCAATATCACAAAACTATACTCACATTAGACTACGTATATAGATTACTTTATGATTTTATTCGATATTCTGCAGATTATTTGAAAGTTATCGATTGACGGTAATTTTATGAGGGAAACTTGCTACACAAAAGAGTGTTGTAGTATATTCCGATCTTAAAAAGATCTCTTGTTGTGTAACTTAGAAATAGCATAAGTTTTGATCGTACGGTATTGGTTTATTTAATTTTTTTTGTACTTTGTAGTTGTTTATTTTAAATCTTCAACACAATATAACTTATATTAAGTCATACCCATGTTTCACTCACTTTGAAGTGATTCTTCCCGTGTGCATCTGTTCGTATATGCATTATAGCAAGTTTTATAGATTTTTTTTTCATTCCAATTACAGTTATAGTTAAAAGTGTACCTAAACGTCTCATAAACATTTTAAAATCCATAGTCTTAACGATAAAACTAGATTGATAAAAGTCGAGAAAGTAAAAGATATCATAATCTTTTTACGAAAGAAACTCCAATAAGACGCAAAGACAGCCACAAGACAGCGCGTGTTTACAAACCGTAAACAGTATAAGGCCCGCAGCGGCTCACACACGGTCCTTATTAATTCACACAAACCTCTTGAAACAGCCCCATAAACCCATCACTCGAAAATATGACGACGCAGACTTTGTAAATCCAAAAATTATCTCCAATGACACAGTCTCCCTCGCGAGATACGGCTGACATATTTACGAGGGGGGAGGCTTAGGACATAAAACTAATCCCTGAAGGCGCGGTGAGGTGCGGGAAGGGAAGACCGGGTGAGGAGGGGGTCCTCCTTTATTCCTAACATTCGTCACATAGTAGCTGTAAATTATCATACGCCGCCATGATATGACGCGGGCCGCCCATTAAAACGCGTTTGATTTAGATGGGGCTATAAAATTGATTTATGTTTTCACGCCAACAAAACCCGTAGTACTGAACCAACTATTATATTAACATTTTCGTGGATATCCTTCCCGCGAGTACTCACTATGAGCGAAAGTACTGCAGACCGATTGTGAGCTTTATAGTCGGCGACGTAAGTGTTAATTTAAATCGCAAATTGTTTAAATTAAGACTTTTGTTACTGAAAATAATATTTACTGTCGCGGTCTATACACGCAAATAAATATTGGAATATAGACTTTAGTGAACGCGCGTTAAAATTGAAAATCGTTCTCGGACAATGCTATTAGGTTGTATTGTCTTTGAATATTGGACTATTGTAATTTTGGCTACTTTTATGACGTGGTCCGTAACATAATACGGTGTAGGACATTAATGCCTGTGTTTATGGCTCCTCTCGGCGGCGATTGGTGACATCTCACGGGACCCGAATACTCGTAAACTGCCTACCACCTCATTGGATCGAAAGCCTTCCACTTTATCGGTCGAATTTTAAAGTTTTAGAACTTTTAGACCTCCAGACTAATGTTTAAATATAGATGCGTCCCCTTAGTAGTCACTAATGAAAAAATGTGTCAGAGGCGCACATTAATTACACTTTCGCAACATACAACATGGCATAACACTTTCTTAATGATATCGTACTGAACGAGTCACTTCGCTCAATTCATTAATTCGCCGATGCTAGCAACACTAACCGAGGACGACTCGATTAGCTCATATTGCGTGCACGTATTGTGGGCTGCTACGGCATATTTTCTTGCCTTTGTATATCTTTGGACTTATCTTGCTTAGTACTGTGGCATATTACACATGTTATGATTTGATTGATAACATGCAATAAGCTACGGGAAAACATTGTAAATATCTTAATAAATCTTAAAAATATGCAATACCAGACAGAAGTTAATATTACAATGGGCTATAATATATTACATTGATCAAATGCTAGATTTGTATTTACATTTATACCGGGTAGTTCCAGGGAGTAGCAGTTTAACAACTTTAACAACTTTCTGTTCAGTTCGGTATGCTCTACAGCTTACCAATATCAACGGAGAGTTTTAAGCGAGCAAATGGTGCAAACTAACGGTTACTGAGAAAAACACGCTTCGAGTGTAACTTTATCATTAATTTTATTCTTATTTTTTCGACTTTGTATCAGTTTGGTAAGCTCTACACGTTCTATAAGTTTGGACTTCGTTTAACCGAACACCCGACATAATGAAATGTATACGAATATAACAACTACGTGTAAGATGGGCCTCCACAATAAAACTTTGTGACAAGATTTCATTACAAGTCAAGGTCCCGGAACTTTCCAAATATGAGTAGCATGGAAGCTCTACCAACCCCTAAAAACTGTAAAATCACTCTACATTAGCGCATAACTAAATTCATAAGTTTGGCAGCTTCTGTCAATGTAATGACTTACAGTACATACAACGAAGTCAGAAAAATAGCCGTAGAAAACAGTTAGGAGACCCTCTCGTCAAAGCAGCTTTAAGGAAAGCTACAAATTGTCTTATACTAATAATGGTATATATAAATTTTTCAAAGTTATGAATCTTTTGAAAAATAGTAATCTATGTAATTCATACTGGGTGGAATAAATCCAATCACTTTAAATAATTAATAGTGAAATATGATAATACCCAGATGTAACATCGCGAAATAGCTACCAATCGATACACCCCTAGTAAGTCAGTCAGCTATGTACGCACGCTGTCAACAGTAAGTCTACCGAATAGTGAGCGTGAAGTTCCATTCACGCATATTTGCGCGGACGTCATTCCAGTGTTTCATTTGTTGTTCTGTTCAGTGACACAGACTCTAGATTTGAGTTTTTATTATGCCTGTAGTACAATAATATTTTCTAGCGAAACACCCCTAGAGTCGGAAAAATTTACCGATCGTCTTCGATCAAAGAACTTTTATATAGGTAAACACACTTGCATACCGAGGGTATAAAAGTGGTTATATGAGGAATGAAGATATAATATACTTTGTGCAAATACTAGTAAAACTGCCGTAGCCTCGAACATAGAAACCGTTCTCAGAATTTCGTTTACTTTGCTAATCCGCACGTCACTGCGACAACTATATTTTTCTCAAATTTCATGTTGTTCAACTTCAACCTCAACTGCCATTCCGCAGATTGACAGTCGTTGTTAAGCAAGCCTCCTTTTATAAGTATTTAAAGATTCGGTCGTTCTAGTGCTTTCCATTTGAAAGTAAATCTAATAATTCTTCAAATCACAATTTTTTTTAAATATATATTTAAAAAATTTGACTGACCGGTTGGCCGAGTGGTTAGACACTCTAACTGCGTAGCCAAGGGTCGCAGATTCAATCCCCGCCCGGGACAAATATTTGTGTCCATGTCTGAGTGTAAAAGTATCTATATATGTATATATTATAAAAAAAGAATATTTAAGTATATATATATCAGTCATCTAGTACCCCATAATACAAGCAGAATACTTGCTTACTTTGGGACTAAATGGTGCAGTGTAGGATGTCCCAGATATTATTATTATTATATTTCCTAAATAAAACACTATTTCAAACAGTCATATTTATCTAATTAGTATAATTTTAACATACACTAAATATTGCAACGAAGTGAGGTAGCTTTCTAAGTTACTGAAACATATTTATTGTTATTACATAAAAAGACACAAAATAAAATTAGTCTCTAATTTTTATAGTTTATGATTAGGGCTGGTCTTGTTTTGGCATTCCATTATGAATGTTTTTAAAAATGTTAAAGGGGTACCATTTGGTTAATAATCACCCCCACATATCTGTTGTATAAGCCAGATTTTTGTTGTGAATAAGATAAGATAAAGGTCTTCTGGTTTTGATTGATTTAAATTATTTTTGAATAGAGCATGTTCATGTTGATAACCAAGAAGTTTATATTGTAGTGCATTCATTTGTTTGGTATACAGTAGTTTAATTATGGGAAATACTTCGTGTACTTAAATTGAAATGGAAGTACAGTTGAATGTTTCCCAATTTATTTTATATCGGTAATTTTTATGACGTCACTTCCGTCTTGAATTTTTAACGTCACATCTGTCTTGCTGCGTTGAGACCATAGACATATATATACTAGCGTAGGAGACCAACTGACATCTAAACATCGCATGACCGAAACGGAAATGAGTATGTGTGCAAAATTCACATGTGGTTGAGCCAGTTTTAGTGATGTGCATGGGTGTTTTTTATATTATCGATAGCACGTACTTTCATGATAATGTGTCGTTGAAATTACCGCGATATCATAAGTCGAAATCGGCAATCCTATTTATTATTTTGAATCTGCTATACTACATAATTTTTGTTTTGAGTTACTTTTCCTAACTTTTAGTTTTTTAAAATGACAAATCATCAATCAGTCAATTCAAATGCCATTTCTTTTACTCCAATAAATTTTTTTTTGTTAACAGTTGATAATAAAAAATTTGCAGAAGTAAAGAAAGCGTTATCATCAAGCGTAACATCATTATGGAAATTTTAATATTTAGTTGAATACAAGCCAAGTAATAAATAAAACAATATAAATAAACGATTTTTATTTTTAATTACAATACGTCAAGTTGCAACGCATAACAACAAAATTTTAACTCTTTGTAAACAAAAAAATGAGAATGTACAAAACAAAAACATTTACAATAGAGAAGTTCATGATGTTCAAAATATACAATTTAACTCGATAGAATTGAAAGATAAACCAAAACTAATAAAACAGTGAAAGTTTTTTTAAATTCGTCAATAAATGACTGAGAAATAAATTATTGATATTTATTAATTTGACGACCGCTTAGCCTAGTGGGTAGCGACCCTGCCTACGAAGCTGGAGGTCCCGGATTCGAATCCCAGGTCGGGTCAGTATTTATATGATGAATATCTATACTGGTACCGGGTCTTGGTTGTTATATGTATGTGATGTCTTCGCTTGGTATGCAAAACACAAGCTAATGCTTAGTTTGGGGCCACGACGTTGTAATGTGCACGTTATTATTATTATTATGTATTTTCGTGCGGTTTGACTGGTGGATTCTTACTACCCATGACGTCACATTGTCTACTCGATTGAGTGTCGCGTCGTCTCACTACACCACAAGTTATGCCTTGGATGCCTTGGACTAGTCTATAATATCTTTTGTTTCTTTGTGTAATAGGTAATTAAGTTTTATTTGAATATAAAGGAACAAGTTTTTGTAAAAGACAGTGATAATTTGCCTAAAATTGATATTTTCACTGTGATGGACTTTTCTTCAAATCCATTTTATATTAGTGCTGAAATAAAGGTTTAGGCTCTAAAGTTGAAGGTCCTGGTGATATATCCCGGTAAACGTACGCTGACACCGATCGCTTGGTCTTCAGATTGACCTGTACAGAAATTACAGTTGGCATAAATGCTCTGACTTTAGATATTAAGTATTATTAGTATATTACTTAATATACTTAGTAAGCACATATGAAAAAAAAGAAACCCCTAACGGCACAAATTCAGTAGGTATAGATCCTTTCTTCAAAAGTCGTCGGTGATTTAGTTAGACAAAACAGTTATCCGTAAAATGTCTACTGCAAACCAAAGAATGTTTTCGAGGAGTCCCACCTGTTCTATTTAACATTTTTTTCCATTGCTCTATGCTAACCGTGTTTACAGTGTGTAAACCTGGATATTATGAAATAGTCATCATTATCAGGAAGCATTTTTTAACACCGCAGTTTCTTGGAGGAAAATGAGGTTGAACTATTGTATACAGTAGTTTTGTCATTCAAAGTTTAATTATTTACGACGTTCATAATCAGAGAACAGATAGAACGTCAGACTTGAAATCATAAATAAATAACGATTAAAATTAAATAGAGCATCAGATTTTAAATCATAAATAAATAACGATTAAAATTAATTGTGTATATATCTTATATTTTCATTTGAAAAAGTGTTGTATTTACATATATACCCTATGTGTAGTATATATGTATAGATGTCATACTTTCCCTTACAATGTGCTGCCAGGCTAAATAAACCTCACAATATGTTTAAAAACAGTTAACGACATCATTCCAGTGGAACAGGTGCAATCAGGTAATATCAAATTTACAAAATATTTATATTTGAAAATATCGACATATCGATACATTTTGTGCAATCCCTATGCTTCATTGTTTGATTGTAATTTTACACAATATTTTTGTATCGTACACATAATTGTTTAAAATAACAAATTATTTACAAAATAAAGTATTTACCGTATACTACTCATGTATAACCAAGTAAATTTAGGATCGCTTTTTATAAAAATAAGCATTAAGATAACAATATGTTATTGGCAGTACTTACCGGTGAAATGTCTCTTTATTTGGATTATTAACATATGTTACAGTGCAATTTAAAACTGAACACTGCACCATTTTTATCACAAGAATTAATTTTTGTAGAATTCAAAACGATTATAACACAAAATAGAAAACAAAGCTGGACCTTATTTTGACAAGTGAGTAATGAAGACTAAATGTGTTCAAAGAGGTTTTATGTCAGATTTTCTTGCATTTCTTTCTCGCATGTAGGATTTCCGCAAAGAGCTGGATGTCATTCGCACACTGTGTTCCTCTCTTACGCTAGTATATATACCTTTATGGTTGAGACTGAGATGTTTTTCACTGGCTCACCTCCATATTGGGCTCTGCCTAGGTAGGCATGGTAGGTACGGTAGATATATTTCCAGTATCAAAATATTTTAATTAGGCTAGACTAATTTAATTGTATGTACTCGTAATCACATACGAGGGGTGATAAAAACTATTTAGGATAGAATATTAGTAGAAACAGTCTTTTATTGAAATTATGAATTTATACAAAATCTTTGGTAAAATTTTATTGGTCAGTGTGAATATGGTTCGCTACGAGTGACGTTTTTTTTCTTTTTTTAATTTTAATAAAATATCATTATTACTTATTTTACAGCGTACTGTAATTATACGACTCGAATCTCAGTTATCTCCATAGAGATAATCGTTTCTGGTCGTAATTAAATAATTCATACTGAAAAAAATCTACTAAAAATATTGCGACTGTCTATTTTAGGGGACAACCGTCCTTCAAATTCTGCAGTGGCTTTTTAGTGGGCGAAGTTTATACAACAAAAAAAAGTTGCCAAGGCGAGTACAGAGCGGGACGAACTTTCACCTTTCTAACAGAAGAAAACATAAAAAAGTAATTGACCTAGTTTAGAATGATAGAAGAAGAACTTTAAATTTTATAGCTTAGACTCTAAATATTTCTTTTGGTAGTGTTCAATTAAATTTAAGGAACGAGTTGTACTTCAAAAAACTTTTGCACGATTGTTACCTAGAATCACGTGAAGTACCGAGTTCAAATATCCGAAAAAAATTGGCTGTAATGAAAGATCGATGGAGGTTTATTTCTACGAGGATATGTTACTACGGATGAAACTCAAGTCCATCACTTTGACCCTGAAAATCAAAAGAGAAGCATGGCTTGGAAAATACCTAATTTTCCAGTTGTGGTGCGAAATCTTCTGCAGATAAAATAATGCAATGTGTATTATGGGATGCTGGAAAGAATCATCATGAATCTTTACTTGCTGAAAGGGATGACAAATTACAGGTTCATATTATGCTGCATTAATTAAAATTTTTATGAGAACATCTTAAAACGAAGTTCGTGGAAAGTTAAAAGCAGGCATCTTTTTTTACCTTGACATCTCATCTTCCCACACCTAAAGTTTAGCTCGTGACGCAATAAAGAAAGCAGGGTTTCAAAATGATGAAGTATTCACCATATTCACCAGACTTTGCATCTATTAAATTTTACCTATTTTCTAAGTTTAAACAACATATCCTTTGCACAAAATTTAGCGACAATGAAGAAATGATGCGTCCTTTAGAAGCATTTTTCGAGGGTCAAGAACAAAATTTTTTTCAAATGAGTTCATGGGCAAGGATATTTTTTTAATTTATTTCTTTTATGTTACTTTTGGATACTTGATGATCACCCCTCGTACCGTTCGCAAAACTGAAACTTGGCTACATTTTATTGTTTTTTTTTAATTAATTTAAGTTATCAACGAGTTACTGGAATTCGTAGTGTTGAGACATAACAATTCGCCGGGTGCGTGTGTGTCCCCCATCCCTTCGCTACGGCGAGGTGTTTGCCCAATAATTCGATACAGGCGTCTCGTCATTTCTTGCATTGTCGTAATCCGTTGATTTAGTGGTGACATTAATCAGGCTGACGGCCGATCGCGCCCGCCACTGCATGTTATTGCTTGTAATACTTTTTGCGAATACGTATTCTATGTCGACCGATTTTTTTCCGTGTCATACTGTATTTGTCTAGAACGCGATGCTGTGTCTGATTTATAGGCGCGATATCCTATTTAGTTTTCAAGAATTCTGTTCGCAAATAAATTATATAAAATGTTTTCGATTTATAAAGATTTGTCGTGGTATTGTAATGTCTGTAATGGTTAAACACATTTATTTGTATTTTATTTTATTTATTTTAGAACAGGTTTATATTTGTTTTCAAATAATATTACATTACATTTTATTTTAAAATACTCATCGACCTGGTTCACTTATAATTAGAGTTTAATACATTAATACGTCAAACACATAATCATACTTTGTTATTCAAAGCAAATATTGTACATAGGACATCCCACATACTGCCATCTAATCCCAAAATAAACGAGTATTATATTTGTATTGTGGGGTACTTGATAACTGATCTATACTGACTGACTATAATACGTGCTTAAATATTACTTGTAATATATACGTGTATAGGTACTTATATACCCAGACACGGAACAAATAGATATGTTCATGCACACAAATAATTGTCCCGGGCGGTATTCGAATCCGTGACCCGTGGTTTCGCAGTTAAGGTCTCTAACCACTCGTCCAATCGGTCAATTTCAAAGCAACTCTTCATATAAGTGCAAGAGCATCGAACTGCTAATCAGAGCAGACGTGGTAATCAAGCCCGCGGCCCGCTGCTCGTAAATCTTCGTTTAATAGATTTACTTTATTATATTTTTTAATTCGCGACCGAGTCCATCTAATACATCAGAGTGATTTATATGGAACGGCGTAAAGTTGAGGATTTATTGCGCGGCGGTACCACCGCGTAAATAACCTTTCGGAGGATATCGGTATGTGCTAAGACAAGGGACGCGCGGGTCGGGACGGGATCACTTGTCTAATCACGTCACTTCGAAATACACCCTTTTATTTCGAGTTTATCCTCTCATTTCGGCGTGGCCATATCAAGTATAGAAGAGCCAGTAAAGACGAATTATGATTGTCACAGACTACATGTACTGTTATAAAGTGTCTTAGACAAATTTTACGACAATATTCGGCGTGATCTGCTGAACGTAGTCCAAACTGATAGAGCGTGTAGAGCTTATCGAACTAACCAAAAATTTAAAAAAAAGTGATAAGAAATATGAAAATTTAAATATGTTTTTCTCGAGAACCGTTAGTTTGCACCATCTGCTCACATGAAACCTCACCATTTGTTCAATTTGGCTAGTTCTTCACGCTCTATAATTTTGGACTACGTTGAACCGAGCACAGGGTATCTGTCTACGAAAGCATAAAAGTACTTTAAGTCTACATGTAGTACTGTTATAAAGTGTTATAGACAAGTATAATACACAGTATAATACACAGCATTTTCATGTGTCTTTGGAATCATGGTTCACCACTCCACAAAACAATTTAATTTAATACATGCTTAAAATGTATATAGGGTAATAATTAATTCCTTGCTTATGTGTTAACATCAGTAATATTTTGGCTAACCAAAATTATTGCGAGAGATATATTTTTCAAAGCTCAATGGTGCTAGAGTTACACTAATATGTTTGAGAGAAGGAAAGCGTCAAGATATCGTGGACAAACTTTACATATACATATAACTTGATCGGCATGACACAGATTAAAAATTAAAATATATTTATAGAAATAATAATTGTCGCTTTTCTGTTAACATGTAGTCCGGTAATAAATTTCTTTCACTCGGAGCTTTGTTTTTAATGGGATGAAATTAATTATCATCATAATTCATCGCAGTTGAACTCCCCTGTACTCGCGTTGACTCGTCCATTTTTGATACAGATTTATTTGAACATTGTTCGTCGACGCCTCCTCCCCCTCGCCCCGGTACTTAGTTTACGTTATGTTTACAATTTGCTACAAATACACCGATCTATCACGATCTTCAAAAGTCAATAAAACCAGTTGAAAATGTACTAATTTTTCATATTTCGATAATTTAAACAGTGAAGTTTGCTCCCCTTTTCATGGGGAGCAAACGTAACTTTCGTGGTTATGCTGGGCAGTATGCCCCCTTCTGTTCTAATGTATGTAATGTCATGTGGGTAGAAAGAAACGTAGGTAGGTGTGAATAGAAACGTCTCACTCCAGATCAAGGTGCGTATTTTATGCACGATATCAAGACAACAACATTCAGTGTCGAAACGCATTAAAAAACTCCGGTCCACTGACGTACGAGACGCTTGTGTTGGCGCCGGCGCCGGCCCATTCAGAGTAAATTGTATTATTCAAAGCGTGCAAGGGCCGTAGGGCGGCCAGACACCTACTTTCATATTCGTCAATGGAGGCCGTTTATAAATATGCAGGCAACCCTCGCAGCCTTCCGAACATTCGACCCGACCGTTTCATTTCCAAGCGCTCTCCACTTGATTACTGTTTAATAATAAATTCAATTTCCTCAGCGAACCATCAAATATTTTCCCCGTGATAACGTTTCTATCTTTGCGCGGTGGATCTCAAAAATAATGCCCTTATTTAGAGAGCTGCAATATGCTAAGATAGTAGGCTGCGAGCATTAACAAGTCACGAGATGGTTGCGCCGGGCCCGCACAGCGAAAGCCGTAGAGTCGCCAAAAGTTCAAACTAAAAGTAAGGAAAATCTTTTCTGTACTGTATTTAATTTGGCCTAAATGAGACAATGTTAGCTTTTGTTGAATGCGCAAAAGTGCATTTGCAATTTAACTAATAAAGCTAATTAACACTTCGCTTACTCCCTTTCAGATTTTTTACTTTCGTTATCACATCAACTAATTTAGTATGCTTTAACTTATTACTTACTATGAAATATTTTTAAGTTTTTTGTTGTTGTTATTGTGCTATATGGACCTAGGTAGTACAATGTATTTTCCATTCCTTCGGTCCCGTCTGATTTGTGCTTTGAAACTATCCATTGATATTAAGTTTACGTGCGTGTGTCGTTCCATGGGAGTATTTAAATTAGATTAAAATGACTATTTTAAGCACTCGGCTTTTCGGTTGTAGATTGTATTTAAAATATAGGCCATTTCCCTGCCTTTGATGGGATTGTCAAGTTGAACGTTGAAATACTTTTAGGTACGTCAATTATTTATGACAACCATTAAAGCGCTTAGATTATTTTATTTTATTTTTAATATGATTTTATTTTACTTTTACAATGTCTATGTCATCGTCAGATTGTAAACTGTCGATAGATTGTAAATAGACACTACAATTTGCAATCTACTAAGTTAGGTAAGGTTTTGATTGCATTAATGGGAGGAGCGAAGCGGAGCTGAGCGACTACCCAAAAGCTTCAAGAAATTATGGTTTTTCTAAAATCTGCTAGTAAGAAGTTTACAATCTTATCAGACTAATTATAAACGAACGGATTTTACAATCTTACGGTGACAGATTATACCCTTTCGACGTCAAAAAGTACATTCTATACTTACAGTACGACATGTGATTCAGGGTAGTTTAAGACAATGCGGATAGCATGATCGTTTGAACGTGCAAAAAACCATATTAAAATAATAAATAGGACATTTGCTATTTTAGATAAATTTATGAAAAATTATATTTGTTATTTATTTAATTACCTACACTCAAAAGAACTATAATATATTTATGAAAAAGTACAAATACTAGTTCATAAGCCTCTCTATATATTCGGAACAATTTTATGGTCGCACTCGCGGCGCGGGCCGTTGGCGTCTGGCGCCTTACAATTTTCGCTCGGTCGGTAGCGCGGGTTATTGTGATGGAATCCGATTAAAAACTCAACCCATAATTATATATGTTTTTGTTTAGGATTAATATTCGGACTTTACTTGATTGTTTTGACGATAAATTATGTACCGAAAGTTTTATCACAGTTGTATTAATTAGAACTACAATGACATGACAGTAAAGTGATACAATAAAATCAATAACAGCGAAAGGCTTTAAGCAGTAAATGGTAAACAACAAATAAATATTTATTTTGAGAAGTGGCAAACTTTTCTGAGAATAAAAAAATTAATAAGGGAGTTTAAAGTAGCACGAAAAGTAGTTAAACAATCAGTTGTGGCAGCTGCCTAAAGTTTGCATCGATGCTCGCATATTTAAACTACTCTTACATCAGGTTGATTTATTTACTTTTATTGAGGATTGTTTTTTTATATAATTCATCTCTATAATTAATTTATTGTAATAAAGACACCATGTTTTGTCATGAAAAGAAATGGCGGGATGCTGTCGATTTACACACTGCATACGTCTGACTACATTTACGTAACAGAATAAAGTTAATCATCAAATAGAAAAACAATGTTCAACGTATATATATACAAGACATTTTCTATATAAAAATAGCGAATTCATGTACACGATAGTTTGACGGAAGCCAGCCTCGCCTCTCAGCTTGGACTACGGAATATCCTCAGAGGAAAAATTATAACCAGGTAAAAATACCGGAGGAGAGTCGGGGAGTTTATATGGTGCTAGAGTAGGGGGTGCGTCCGCTCCCGAACACACGATAAGTCAGCGCGCATCCGGGATACATTTGCGACGTAGAGTCTACGTTGAGCGGCGACACGAATGAGAGCTCAAACGGGCAACAAATCTTGCCGCAACTCAAACAGTTCTGAAACTGGCGAGCTATATATCGCGAGGAAACACCCTCCAGAGACGCTCCCCCGAAAACAAAGAATCAAATGCCCACCCCCACGGAAAGAAAATAAAATAAATTTATTTGGTCGGCCGTTACGGAGGCGAGTTTGAAACGGTTTAATTCTTCTCCCCCTCCTCCCACAAGCCGGTGGCAATAATTTTTCGCGTGAGTCTGGCGATCAGCGAGAGGAAGTGACAGCATCAAGATGGACGGCGCCGCTCCACCCGCGTCCGCGCTCCCCTATAGCCCCTGCCCGCTTCATAAACATTGATTACGTTGCGTGTGCATGTCCGGACTGGAGGCGGTTTTGTCCCTACTCCTCAACGTAAATACGACTTCAGGATCAGGGATTTCATCTTATTTATGATTTGAAATCATCGATAACATTGAATTAGGATCGTACATACAATTCATCGCATGTAATAGAGGGATCAATCAATTATATGGAACATACATATCGTGTATCTCTATTGTGTAAAGTTAACGATACCAAATTAACCCATTATGCCTTACTGCAGGGGTTTAAGTATCTCCTCGGGATGAGGGTGCTTGGAGCTTGATACACCATGCTGCGCCAATGCAGGTTGGTGGATATATTGATACGAACACACAAAGTAACGACCGCCATATAGCGTCAACCAGTAAAACCACTTTGTAGAACAAAGACAACACGAAACCCCTACTCAATACTAGATGGCGTTAGAGGAAAGGAATAGTCTCGAATAGCCAGTACCTGCGTGAGACTTTCTAGAATCATCCAACCCGCTCGACCGAGGTTCGCGCGAGTGGAGTGAGTTCTAGAATAATCTCGAGGCTAGTTACGACCCATATAAATAGCCGCAGGAAGGCGAGCGAGTTCCAGTTCAGTTTTTGGGCTACTTTCGAGGCGACTTCGAAGCGAAACTAGTGATACACGTAAAATCTACGATTTGGCTACGACCTGGGACATCGTGAGTGCTTAGTGTTTGGACCTAGTGCTTTGTGTTCGACCTAGTGTTAGTGAATAAAGTCTTCAAAAGAGTCAGCAGGTCTTTCTCTCCAGACCCTTCGAACCCTAACACGTAACAATATTATAACATCGATGCGGCATCATCATGTCTGGGATGTTGGAATTCATGTATTTTTAAATCATGAATCTCTTAATTTAATTAACTCGAAAGTGTTTTTGGGAATCGCCTTGGATTTTAAACTATAGTACGGCACCCATACATCGTGTCTTGCTGGGTAAATAACTTCTGCTGCATAAGGTGATAGCATAGTCAGAGCTTACGGATGTAAAATGATCTCACAACCACCAATTATCAAAAACGTCTAAAAAAACTTTATTTTATTTTTAAATTTTTGTTATAGCGGACATTGCAATACACGACTTTCAAGTGTCCACCTATTACGGTTCAGACGATACAGCCCTGTGACAGACGGACAGACAGATAAACAGCGGAGGCTTAGCAATAGGGTTCCCATTGGTTTTGGGTACGGAGCCCTAAAAAAAGAACCTTGTGAGCAATTCACAATTTGAGAATCCGGTTTTCCTTTGGGAACGATTTTGGTTCGGGACTTTGGTATCTTGACTGTCACGTCTGAATACAGCTTTCTTCTTAATTTGTTGAAGTGTTACGGTCCAAATCAGAAATCTTTTTTAGATCCAGTTTAGTTAGAATATGTCTTGTCTTTATATCTTTCGATTATGTGTGTCCCTTGGGTTGAGGCGAACAGAAGGAAAGAGACGCGATATCGCGGTCTTAAATTAGTTATCTATTATTCATTAAATTTTAGTACAAAAAACCTAATGAAGTGCGAGTCGAGCTCGTGTGGATAGTGTTCCGTATTATAAATAAAAAGAAGAAACTTCTATAGGATTACTTTGTTGTCTGTCTGTCCGCCCGTCTGCCTGTCTGTCAGTCAGTCAACATGTTTGTCTGTCCGTCAAGACCATGTATCACATTGAAATCAATATCAAATACGTAGGTCTACGGTCAGTGGCGTATCCAGGATTCAAGCGTGGGGGGGCCCATATTTTTTATTGAACTCAAAAGCCTGAGTATATTAGTGCTATACATGCAAGGTACGTTCTAGAATCGTAATACGGAAGCTCGGGAATTTTGGCTAGTTCATAAAAACACAGCTAGTTCCAAGGGATCGTAGACCTAAATAGGTATTTGATACTAATTTCAACTTGATACCTCCACGTATTTCGGAGAAAAAGAGTCTAGACAGACCGACAGACATACAGACAGACAACAAAGTGATTCTATAGGGGTTCCTTTTTAGGGTCGCGTACATCAAAGATGAGAAAAGAAACCCGTATAGGGTCATTCTGGTATCCGCCTGTCTGTCCATCTGTCACTTTCTTCGAATCTACTAGATGCAGAAGTTGAAATTTGATACATGTACAGAGTTTAGTGACCCAATAACAAACGTATAGCGTAAACGAAAGACTTCTATTTTGAGGAGCAAAGTAGAAAATTAAAAAAAAAAAAACATTTTTAAGAGCTCTTAGTGACATGTCAAATGAAAGTGCTTATTATAAAAAGTACAAGCATATTTTAATTATAATTTAAATATTCATGGTTTCACCGAAATTGTAGTGTTTAAAATTTTGAAAAAAAAAATACGGAATATAGAACTTCATTTATATTTTACAGAAAAAACTAAACGATAAACGAATAAATTTATTAAGTATTTTGGGGATGAATTACATATTACTTAAAAAAATTCTCATGTGTGTCATGGTTCATTTCAAATGAAAGTGCTCGTTATGAGATACAGATAATTTTTTTTTATAATGTTTATTATAATTTTAAAGTGCATAGTTTAGTAGATAAGTACTTAGCCTAACCTACTTCTAAGTATGATAAATTATTAAAAAAAATTGTTATACTGTAAGTTGGTTTTGTAACTGACCATATATAAAATTACAAGCCAGATAAGTTAGTATTTAAAATAATGTCATTTAGAAAAACGTTGTCACGAATTATTTTGCAAGGGAGTAAATCGAGGAGCGAGCTGTTATTAAGATTATGTATGTGAAAGAATTAAAAGTTAGAACAATTTACTAAGAAATGAATTTTTTTTATGTTAAAGTGCTCCTTCATATGCAATAGTAAAAACCTGGGAAGCTGAATTTCAACGGGGTCGTATAAGCGTTCAAGATGAATACACTATACACCGAAATCAAAAATACATTCAAAGCAGTGGACAGAACCAGGAACTTCAACCCCAAAATAAGCGAAGGTGGAGAAATCTGCAGGCAAAGTCGTGGCACCAGTGTTTTAGGATGCGAAAGGAATTTTATTGAGATTATCTTTCAAAAGGCTAAACCATATACAGTACATATAACGTTAACCTACTCGATAAATTACAAGATTGCATTCCTCTTAAAAGACCGGGATTGAAAAATAAAAAAAAAATCTACAAGACAATGCAGGCATATATTAACGCAGATGCTGTTGCCATGGCGAAAATCAACGAACTGTGCTATGATTTTCTTTCTCATCCACCTTATTCACCTGATTTAGCACCGTCTGACTTTCATTTGTTCCCCTACTTAAATTTTTTTTGGGTGGGACGAAAATGAGGTTGAAGCTGCTGTAGATGGCTATTTTTCAGGACTCGATAAAAACCATTTTAGGAGAGACATTGAAACTTTAAAAAATCGTTGGACTAAGTGTATATACAGCTTAACGGGGACCATGTTGAAAAATAAAAATAGTTTTAAAACGATAACATAGGTATTTCATTGTTAGGTTAAATAGTTATCAACTCACCCTAGTAGATATAAAATGTGTTGCTTAATTTTTACTTTTACTTTAATTAACGAATAAGTTCAATTTGCCTAGTGATTAGGTACAATGGTTGATTACCTACACGAAAAAATCGGATTCAACTTTTAACCTAAATTTGATTAAGGTTAACAAAACATACTAAGTGACGTGACCCTCTCCGTGCGAGTCCAATTCGCACTTAACCGGTTTCTTTTAAGATTCGCAACCCTAAAAATGCTATGTTTGAACAGATCTAGTAACGGAAAATATGGTCAACATTCAATGAACACTATATGTACCTATGTAATTATATTAGGTAGTTTGGTGATGTAAATAATTTACTATTTTACTGCGTATTAAATAGAAATGTATAATTTTCCAATTGCAGCGTAGATCTTCTTGTCGAATGTTTTAACTTAATTTAGGTATGTCATTGGGTTTGGGGAGGGCGGCCTCCACGCCCCCCCTTGAATACACCACTGTTTACGGTCCTTAAGAACTGTATAGAAATTAAGCTCAAGAAATTAAGATTACGCAGAGTCAATACAATCAAAAAATACGGCCATCTATGCCACATATTCTATCACTCGCGAGTAAACAAAATCTTCCGTACGTCCCGTTATCACCTAGAATTATGATGGCATTTAGTAAGAAGTAATTTTTTCCACACTTTTTCACCTCATCCGAAAAACAATTCAAAAAAATACGGCAAAAGAAGTTTTTAATTTTTTTTTAGGTTTAATTTATTTTATATATTTTTTTTTTAATAACGAGAATATTTATAAATACTTTTATGTTGATAGGCGCTTAATTTTTTTTTTCCATGCGAAGAGGTTGAATTAAAAAAAAATCATGTCTCATTAGACACCTTACACAAGTATCAGGAATCTCAAGTTTCTAGAATGATCTAGATCATTTGGGCTGTTTATTAATTCATAAATGAGACCGTTTTTCACCTTCTTAGTGAAAAACTCTTTCCTTATTAGTAGCTTCCATCTGATAAGGAAGCAAAAATGCAAAATTCAAACTTTCAAAAGTTTGGGCTATATGTTTATTTACAAATTTTTCCAGTCCTTTCCAATCCATTTAATTATACCATCTTCATCATCATCAACCCATTTTTACCCCACTGCAGGGGCTTAGGCCTCCCCCAGGGTGAGGAGGGGGTTTGGAGCTTAAGTCCACCACGCTGCTCCACTGCGGGTTGGGAACTGTAACGACCGCCATCTATTGACAGCGTCCGGGACCGACTGCTTAACGTGCCCTCCGAAGTACGGTGTCAGTGATATTGTGTACTTAAGTCAGAAAAACTCATTGGTACACGCCCGGATTCGCCATATTCCATACCATATAATTATAAAATTCAGTAAATCACGTGTTTAGTCATTTGTTAGCAGATTTTTGGAAAAAATTTCAAGTTCATATGTCTTTGATTTGTATTTTTTCCATACACTTCTTTTCACCTCCTTAAAGTTCGAATTTTGGAAAATTCTACCTTAGCTAGGTTATACCGTATGTTAGGCTGAACGTAGTCCAAACATACAGAGCATGTAGAGCTTAAAAAATTTCAAGTAAGCAGATCGCGTAAACTAACGCTTGCCGAGAAAAGCATGTTATATTAATATTTAATTTTTAAGCTATTGCATAGCTTTCATCGCGGGCCTTTGAGCGCGGGGTGCGAATCGAGAAATTCCGTAACGAAAAAAACCTCACGCTTTCCACGCCGCACGGAGAAAAATTTTGATAGCGCGATGTACGTTTTTTAAAACAGCGCCATCTATTATAATCTGTTGCACCTATTATTAATGAAGAAAGTCACGAAAAAGTGGTGAAAGAAAATGAGTGAGTAATTTATATACATACATTTTATTATTATCACAAATGCAGTATTAATTTTGAATTGAAAATATAATACTGCTATAAAGATAACCTAAATTTTTGATATTAAAATGAGCGATATTAAAAGTAGCCCTCTTTTATACACACAAACACACACACGCGTATAGTTTTAATTCTCAATTTAGATTCTTAATATGTATATATATATATATATATATATATATATATATATATATATATAAATAAATAAATTCATTCTTCATTATGTAT
Source organism: Luffia ferchaultella (assembly GCA_949709985.1). Taxonomy (NCBI): domain Eukaryota; kingdom Metazoa; phylum Arthropoda; class Insecta; order Lepidoptera; family Psychidae; genus Luffia; species Luffia ferchaultella. Next base: position 25,113,677 of record OX453244.1, on the reverse strand, counting down.
ATAACAGAAACCATCAAACCAAGCACGTGTAGGTACTATTCAGTACCTACCTTTGTTTTTGGTGTATAGATAATGCACATGAATGCCGCGCAGAGAAAGTATATATGATATTATATCTATATAAAGGTACATCGCGCGAAATTCGATAATCACTTCTTAATATCGTTATTTTTTTTAAATGAATAATTTTGTTTTGGTGTGTCATTACACTATTTATACCTAATTATTTATACCTATTATTTATACCTAGATATTTTCGTTTTATAGAGAAGAAAAGCGTAAAGAGCTAAAAAGAAAAAAAAACCTAATGCACGTCAAAGGGCATGTTATCAGCGTCAGAAAGATTTGAAGAAAAATGAAGAAAAAATAATAAACAAAAAAAAACTGCATAAATAAAATAAATAAATAATTATAATTGCATAAGTTGATACAAAATGTGCAATAGCTTTACCGCGGCAGTCCTCGAGTGCCACATTTAGTTTTTTTAAATCATTTTTTTCTAAACTTTTTGTTCAGTTCGTTAAGCTCTTTTCCCTTTACAAGTTTAGACTACGTTCAGCTGAATACCAGGTAAAATATATTCTATGCAAAACATTAAGTTTCTAGAATCAACGGTTTGGGCTGTGCGTTGATTATCACAGGCACTTCAATTGTTTTTTATATGTACAGATTGATTGCAAAAGTTAAGTTACTTCCTCTTGGCTAAGTGCCACTTTTTAAAAGGCTGTGATCTGGCGGTATTTGTGAAGCGCTTACATTATGCAATGTCTGTGTACGTCACATTTCTGTTTTACGTGTGATAACATAAATTACTTTAGATTACTTAAGCATCACATAAGTTCATTACAAACATTACGCTTGTGCATGGCGGTGGATCAAACGTTTCATGGAGGGCTTGACGTGAAGCGGCGAAATTAAAAGCTTCTTATTCACCTATATGAAAAAATCTCTAGGAATACATAATATGATAAATTTAACTCTGGAATAATCTACATACTATACTACATATCAGCGTTGATTCTAATAATTTATTTCGAATATTGGTTTGCAAGAGTAGCATTTTTGGGATAAACTAAAAACAGCTTCGTATGGAAATCTTCAAATGGCATTTCTATTCGACATTAGTTTTCTTGTAAATAACGAAAAGCGAAAAGTCAAGTGGAACTGGACTGGTCATATAATGAGAACGGACAGAGAAAAATAGGCAAAGGACGTAATGGAATAGTATCCTAAAAATGGGAAATGACAAAAAGGAAGTCAAATCAAACGATGAGAGGACAATCTACCAAGAGGATGGAGTAGGTTAGCTCGAGATAGAGATAATTGGAAAAATCTGGGGGAGGCCTATGTCGAAGGACAACCTGACCAACAAAGTGATTGCTAAAAACTTTTGTTTTTTATATTTTTTTTAATATTTAAAAATAAAATATAAAATTTTTATTTTATGGTAATATATCAATTAAGACCGTAATATGGTCAGCAAATAAAGGCTGTTCTTATTATTATTCTCGTCAAAATTAACCTATCTCAGCATAAAGCTGCCAAAAACTACATTTACGGGCGCAAGGCAAGTAAATGCAGTGTGTGTGTAATTTTGTGCTAAGCGGTAGGGTGTGTGTCATTAGTGTTGTTAATTTGCAAAAATTATTATTATTATGTGGAGTGTGTCATCATAGCTCTAAGTATATGACGTTTGGTGGGGCTATGTTCATTTATGCTAAAGAAATGTGTAGCAGGAAGTAGAGCGAAGCGCGAGCTGTTAAGTTTGTTTGTTACACACCACGGCGTTTCCTCCAGATACAACTACGTTATTGTAACACGTATTGTAACACTCACTCTTTTTAGTCTTTTCAAAACTTTTATTCTAATTGGGAAAAATCTGTTAATCTAATAAGATTGAAAACAATTCTTATTACTATATTATATGAAAATATGATAGGTAATATCCAAAAGTTTCTTACCATAAAAGTTTTTTTTGTTTCTTTTGAATTATAAATTATACACACAAGGGTGATTCTGTTAAATTTTAGAGTGACATTTAAATATACATATTATTTCTAAATGCTTGTTTTTTAAATAATCGAATACAGATAATTATTCTACTCGTAAAAGGATATTATTGATAAAATTATCCAAACACACACTGCTATTATGCGTCCATCTCAATTTTGTTTTCATAGATGTGTACCTTTTCACTTATTTTCAAATAGCCAAGTCCTGTAAATTTAGAAATTGGATTTAGAATTGTTATTATAAAACACATGCTAAGAGTCATATAAAAATGATCTCAACATCGCTGTGAATGTACACGCAATGTATATATAAGACCAGTAGAAAATAATTAATGCTGACATCCTAGTGATACGTGCCGCCTTCAGTAATATTGCCCACAGTGTTAGCAATAGCGTTGCCTGAGATACTCGTCCGTACTAACAAATAGGGTCATATTACTGGTCCAAATGTTCACATTGTCATGGTCTGGAGCATTCGTCATTATTGTGATTTACAGCGCGCGACATCTGCTACTCGTATCTGCCATAGTTTCTGTCCGTCATTTATCTTGCCACTAATTATTTCATTTTTAGCACTCCGTTCGCGGGAGGTTTGTATGCAAATCGACTTAAGAATGTTAAAATATTTTTAGTTAGATGATATTCCAAAAAAAAAACACACACACAAATAACCATTATGCAGTGTTCACTATAGACACCTAAAGACGTATATTCATATTTTGCTTTTCCATGTCTAAATAAGTATAGTATTCTATCAGATGTTTATTCGTAAAATGAATTGATAAATAATGAATGATAAATTGTGGTTAAATAATAGCTTAGTTTTAAATTTTATTGTAATACCCAGTAATTTTTTAATGAATAACACTGTTGAATACATTTTCTGAGTTTCTTACTAATACGTATTTATACCTAAAGGGATTTATTTTAAAGTCACTATTGCCATCTGACGGTGAACAAGGAAAACATCGAATATTTTAAAACCTATAAAACTGAGTAAGTATAATTATTATGAAATGCATTCAAACATAAGTTAAGTTGCGTGTAAAGTTTAAATTTCCTTGATCCATTATCCTTTATGAGACAAAAGTAATCAATAGACAAAAAAAAAATATTTCACATGATTCGTCATGTGAAATTTACATCAATGGGTAAAAATTAATTTTTTTTTGTTTATTGATTGTTTCCCGGTGAAACCAAATTTTGTTTACCTACCTTTTATAATATAAATATGAAAAAGACGAATAATTTACAATTCTAGCCTCACGTCAGGTTTGCCATTATTTGACCACCGTTTTTTTTTTTAACTCTGCCACTTATCACTCGAACTAATACACCCTTATCTCAGTGCGAACTCTCCACTTCTTTTTGCGTTCTATTCTGCTAATTTTTATTCTTATACGGATGTCCGGCTGAACATAGTTCAAGTTTATGAGTTTACTGAACTCAACAAAACGTTTCAAAGAGCAGATGGCGCAAACTAACGGTTACAGATAATATTTTTTTATTTATTTCGGTAAGCTCTATATACAAGCTCTATAATTTTGGACTGCGTTCAGCCGAACACCCCGAATAGAAAGTATACAAAATAAATATTAAATAATAATAAAATAAAAATAAACCACAAAGTTTACAAAAAATATTGATAATTTATTATCTGTTATATTATATTCGCGTAAAAAAAATCCTAAAAGATGTGCGCAACAGCAGAGCACGTCTGTCAAAGAGCCGAGAAGCATTTGCTTGATCTGCAGGCGTGACATTATTCATCGCTAATCCAGCGGAGAGGAAGCCATAAATAAGGTCATTAAGTCAAAAAAGCGTGGCCGCGCTCGACGCTCTTCGACACATGTCGCACTCGCTAACTGTATTATGGAGGCTGGGAAACTTAAAGATGATCAGGAATTTATGTACTCTTAGTAATTATTGCCAATCATTACTAAGTCAATAAAGCTAACATTTAAGTGATTGCTTAAACATTTTTTCCATAACCAGTACTAAGTTGATATCAGTTCCTAATTATATAGGGGGAATATTCAGGGGATAAAGTTATTAGAAATTACTATACCTAACTGATTCCTGATAATCTTTGCTACAGTAATGGGCATTGTTAAAAATTTTGCATGATGATCCTTGCAGATTTGTAACACTCGATTATTCCTTGAAAATGCAAATATAAAATTTAAACAGAATTACTAAAATACTCCCGATTTTCATAGAGTAAGATAATTTTTTTAAAAAGTATTCAAATGTAATGTAAAATTTTTTTGTCATAGAGTAAATAAAATTTGACAGCAGCATTTAGTTTTAATCGTGGGTTTTAATAGTCATAGATGTCACTTCACAGTATCGAAAATGTCAAACACAATTTCGCAGGATGAAGACCGACGCGGGAGGACCTCGCGGAGTGAAACTCGCCATCTTACACCAGCTAGCTAGAGTAGTTAGACGGTAAACGCACAAGAGGGCTTTTAGTCAATTCGTACTTTTGTGTTTTTTTGTCAATGCCCATTGTAACGTAAAACAACTTAAGTGTAATCAATAGTAATAAAACACTAATATTAATTATTTAAGTAGGCAAGAATTTTTATTTGAAAATAAGGCTATATTCTACACAAAAATTGGTTTTTGCTGCAGAGGAACGAAATTGACAGCAGCGTCCATCATAGCAGATTCGGTCTTCCGTTCAACTCATAAACATTAGCTCTGCATTGTGTATGTTACCTGACGAACGTCCCCGCACCCCCGCGCAACTGCTTTCACACCTACCAATTTGGTTCACATTCGATTCGTAGTTCAAAGTGATATTGCGAATTCCGTTATCTGAACATTCTTAAAAGCGAAAGTTAATCGAAAACGACGCTTCCTCCTTTTCTTACCTTTCAAAAAAGTGGTTGCGTGCCATGTTTTTGCCCTGGCTTTTATACCTCTTCTTGGTAGATCGCTGTTTCCGATCTATTTCAAATAGCTTAAAGAATTTAGAATATACTTATAGAATTGATTATTACAAAGTAAATAGTACTAAAAATATCTCATTTGTGGTGAATAACAAACGAGATTTTACAAATATTTTCACGAGATATTTGCAGACAGCCAATGAGCCATATTACACCATTGACATTAAGTATTAAAAAGAGAAAAGATAAATATATCACGAGGTCGATATTTTAAATACTATAATTCTCTAATATTTACTTTGGTATTGATATAGCTGTGATTTCTGATATAAATCCTTTGGGGATGATCATAAAATCAGTTTCATGTAACAACATCGCCTTTTTTTAACTTCTTCATATAAATAAAGTTGTTGATTTATAAGCAGTTTCATCGGTAGCGAATTGAAATAAAAAAAGAAATATATTTACCGCAGCAAGTATAACCAATTTAAAGTGAAGATTTATTTCAGCAATAAATTTTTATTTAAAAAAAAGCTTTCGAAAATAGTAAGCATGAGTAGTAAAAAAAAAACTGTTATTCAATTTGAAAGTTGCATACTTCTAATAAAGCGATGCATTGAGCAGGGTTGCATTGATTTATACGAAAACGGACAATGTGGGGTTCTCTTACAATAACGGCTTGGTGTTACTTCAAAAAGATGTGGTGACCATAAATTAGTCAATCACGAATCTGTTACCATGAAAATGCTCTTCATCTCTCGCCACTTTTATCCGAGACCCGAAAATGATTTATTGAATGACTTTGAATTTATAAATAAAATACCGTTCTCGATATACATCTCTCTGTTGAATATTTAAACTATAAATTATAATGAATGATGTTGAACTAGAACCCAGTGTCAGATAGATGCCATGGTGGTAGCAATAGCTTTAGCAGCTATAGAGAATATGAAAACCTTGCAGTGTCACTTAGATTACTGTCTGTTACTTATATGTAGCAACTGACAACCAAGAAGAAAAATTAGTTTAAAAAAAATGAGTATTTCTACATGGTTTTGTAACAATTGATGAATTTAAAGCAAAAATGGTATCTATCAGTAACGACGGGTGCCGTATAAAAAGGAGCATATCTATATGGGAAATAAACAGTTATTGCGATAGTCTATTCTGTTGTTTTAGGTACGATAGTATATAAATAATAGAATAAACCACCGTATTAGCAACGGCAGTGTCTATGGCCTAGATTATCGCAGCTTATTTTCATAGCACTAGTCGCCAGTGATACGTATACTTATTCCGATTAAATAAATCCACCAACAAATTGATTTACTTGTTAATTATTATTGTTTAGCAATTAGACACAGGACTATATTAGGGGTTGAAGTATGAGATTGCTCTTTGACATAGGAAAAATTAAACTACAAATTACTATGAAAAAAGTATTTATTAATCAACATAATTATCCATTTCTGCTAATAGGGAAATTATGAACATAGTTATAGAATTCAGTACTAATCAAAAGATCGTAAAGGCGATTTCTACTTTTTCTTGGGAAATACATATTTTCCATGAAGGAAATTGGCCTATATTGTGAAAAAAATGGTAGTCAGTCGGTCTTACTGCATAGAGTACGGAAGAAGACGGAAAACTGCTTCTTGTGCAGTGTAATAGGAGGTCTTGCATTTTCCTGAATTAATAATGGTGAATTTCAAATGACTAGTCGGGCTAGTGTTTTTTTTAATATTGCAATTTTGGCGCAAAATGGGTCAACATTATGGGAATGCTAACTTCAAAGTATTCTGTTAATTTTGCTGATTTAATTGAATTAATTAAGCTGACACGGATCAGCTTCCACTACGGCTTAAATTTCTTCAGTGACTTAACGACTGGTCTACTTGTTGATAAAATGTCCATGTCAAAAACAAAAAACACACTGTACGTTCATTAGTCATTTTTCCTCCTAACACAACATTGGCGTTACGAGCTGTATCTGTTGCTTACTCGAATTTTGACGTGTCCTTGTATTTATGCAGATGCAATTGGGAAAGCACCGTTTTAAATTCATTATAAAATTCTATTGTTGATTTTGAATTCAGAACACGGTTGCGTTTATTTGAAAAAATCTCAAAAATTAAACATTTACACAATTTAGGTTTTATTTTTATTAAAATTAACCATACAGTAGTTATAATACGAATTTCATACAGAAATTTCTACTACTACAACCACCAAAATAACTATAATTCTTAAATAGACGTAGAGAACGAAAATTATTATCTAGAAACAAAATAGCAAATCTTTGTTTAAGTCAAACAAGGGAGTTTGTCAAAAAGCTCATTGTGAGGTTAACAGCGGTAGACCAACATTTGCACGAGCAGCTATTGGTCTGGAATAGCCGATTCTTAAACAGACGATGCGATAACAGACAGCACCTGTTGTGATAACGTGTGGTAATGTCGCGCACGAAACTGAATACTAGATTTCATCGAGACTTTGACATGAGGTATTTTTTTCTGTTGCAATAAAACACAAGATCACCTTCAAAGGCAATATGATCGTACAACAATGTTTGTGTGTGTGAACAACATTTTGTAATTTAATATGCATTAATTGGTATATCGTTGCAACATTATTTACCTAATTTAAATATTTTTTTCTATGATTGTTTTTCAGGTTTATAGTAACTTGTTTGTTTGAATATTATAATATCCCTTTGTGACATTCATAAGAGCCCTGAATGGGATGCAGTTAGATTGTTGATTTTTGCCACTTAGTGATACAAGAGATTCATAATAATATATCATTTCCCAGGTTTGTCCAAACGATGACTTAATTTGAAACTGCCTTAATGGCTTCTTCTTTAAAGAAATAAAAAACTAAAAATAAAAATATTTTATATTGATTCTTTCATGTCTTGTTTTTTTTTTTTAATTTTTGCACATCGTTACATTCTTTTTAATTTATATTTATTTTTTTAACACTGGAGAAAAATAAAATTTATTTTCTTCAATTATCACACTCGTGATCTCGCCAGTACACAGAGTATAATAGTGTGCTATGTGGCACGAGCAGCGATATGTATATTTGGCTTTGATATCTTATTAAGTCAATAGCTGTGGCCGTTGTGCACAGGGCTTACTTAACGGTGGCGGATAAAAATAATGCGTATTTATTATTTTGTACAATTGTTATCCAAAACATATAGAAAATATGCAATTTTAGTTTTGATTTAGAAACGTAAAATTTTTGAAACGTGTTTTTCAAGATCATACAGATGTGAAATTTGGAAAAATTAAAAAAAAATGAATTTTATTTTATGCTTCAGTATACGGTACCGATAGGCCGAGTGGTTAGAGACCCTAACTGCAGATTCAAAGGTCACAGGTTCGATTCCCGCTGGGAACAAATATTTGCGTGTATAAACATGTCTATTTGTTCCATTTCCGGGTGTAAAATATTTACATATGTATGTAGAGGTATATAGTACAAAGAATATGTAAGTATGTATATAGTTGTCTGGTGCCCGTAATACAAGCAAAATACTGACTTAATTTGGGTCTAAATGGCGCTGTGTGGGATGTCCCAGTTATTATTATTATCTAGCATTCCTATTTAAGAATAGTATTTTGGTTAGTAATATGTTATTATTAACCTTACCTACTAATAATTATTAAAATAATTACGAATATTAGATCTAATTAAACTCATCTGATTTATTCCAATTACTTATTGTTATGTAGGTGGTTAACATTAGTGGTGCATTACAATTTCATAACCTATGAAATTGTTATGCACTAGTGCGTAGCCCTGCATGTCTCGTTTTTAAACTCGGCAATCGAAGTGTTAAAAGCAAAATATAAGGAAAAACGAGTATACAGAAAAACATAATAACATAGATTGAGCGAATTATTGTCTAATATCCATATAAGTTTATTTAGTTTAAATGTATTTAGGCAAAATGCAGCCTGGCAATGAATTTTTGTAAGAAAAAAAAGTTCTGTAGTTGCTATATATAAAATGTATGTTCTATAGTGCATAGACACTCGCAAATGTCCACAACACAACAGACTGGGGTTTTAGTTTCAAAAGCTCATCAAGAGGTGATTAGAAAGCCGCTACTTACCGTCTGTCTGTGCGTCAAATTAAATATTCACGAACAAAACCTTCGCTGAGTGCTTTAACATGTACAGAACAAAGACGGGATTAAAAGCGAAACTAACTTACTACTAAAGCTCATCTGGTAAATTTTCTAGAATTTGCTGACTGGACTTGAATGCAATGTTCATGTTTTATTTAATTATCATATGATAAATAAATATCGATTGAATCCTATTCCTAAAAAAGGGGTGGGTTATTAGATTAGTTTTGTGTTCAGTTTTTGGGTCTCATGTTTTATATTTATGTTTGTGTCTAGCCTATAAAGTTTATAAAATATTAAATTAGAGAACATATTTAACAAAAAGTATGTATCAAAACTGGTTTTGCATTTTGAATAATAATAATAATATGTTAAGATTGTAATTAATGTCCATAATCACTAAATATCACTACATATTATAAAATGAAGTAAATAAATTTAGTTTGTTTTTATTCTCTGCTTATTCAAATATTTACAGAATTGGAAAATAAGTAGGATGATCTTACGTCATTTTAAATCTAATTAAATCTAATCCACATGTTCGACGCAACAAGCAGACATTAAGACAGTAGTATAGTACTAAAGGTAAATATGCTAGAATTCCCAAGAAAATATTTAAATTAAATAGTAACGAAGTCAAAAGATTTGTTAAAGTCAGCTCATGAAAAATACCTGTTATTTTGGAATAGTCTAGCATATGAATAGTTAAATAATATAATAATGACGCATGAGCATTGTTGCATTAATTCGATAAAATGTATAGTATATACTTTGTAGTTTTAGTTATACAAAAATGTGAAGACGTTTCTTGCTGGCTCTTCTCTTCGTATTTCCGATCTGGTGGTAAATTATCCATGACCTGGTGTTGATTAGATGGTATTATACTCAGACAGAGCATCGCATACTTCGGAAATAGGAAACTCGAGCAAAATTATAAGCAGCGGACCAAGGAAGATCAGCAAGAGCAGACAGTGGCGTGGCGCGGCGGTGAAAGGAACCGAAGCGGTGTAATACTGAAGCCAGTGTTTTATTTATACAGTCCACTCTCGAAGGGGGCCTGCCGGGTGTTCACATGACCCCGAGGCTCACATTTTTTGGTCCTATAAACTCAGGGATTTATTAATACAGACCATTCGTCGTCATCATTGTTTGTTTTAAACATTTTGTTGAGTCATTCGTGATATTTAATTTCAGAATTTTCATTCGTTTCTCCAGTTAGATTTTCATATATGCGTCACATTAAATTCTCCTCCAAAGTGCTATGTTCAAACATCAAGTGGCGTATAATTACTCTGTGGCGTATATTTTTTTGCACACATTATTTTGGGCACGACGCGGTATCTCAACATACATTAATGGTTTTATTGTGACTTATAATCTTAAGCTGCATTAGAAATACTTTGGTAGTTTTTTTTTTAATTTTTAAATAATAACAAATCAAACGTAAGTAGTTGGTAAGTGCACGATATTTTTTTTTCATGGATTTACCTATCCAAAAATATGTTTGCAAAACTAGAAGTCAAAAGGAAACTCTATGGCAGGTTTCAAAAGTATTTTCATACGAAAATGATAAGATATATTTATAGCCAAAAAGGACATGTTACTCATTTTATCGATTTTACCGTTGAAAATGTATAAAAATCCCTACCAAAAAAGGAGGGAAATGCGTCATGTACAATGGCAGCACGTTAATAAAATGCGCGAAAAAGGAAATGTCACTATGAACTTAAATATAGTTCAATAATGCACGAATGGCCAAATGACATAAATTTTGATTAGATGCTTGATTAACTCTCCCAATATATTATGATATAGTCCATCGTTGATTTAAATTCTGTCAATTTAAAAAGTCCATAATGCAGGTTTTAGAAGTACGTCCGAGCAAAGGCCACGGGAGTTATTCGTTATACGGTGTTACAATGTCTAAATTATTAGTTACGGCCACGTTAGGGCCACAAACACACCCTAAGTTGCCCTACAGGGATTGCTTAATTTTGATTGATGGATTTTTGTGTCGTATAAAGGGCCGTTGCGAACCGTCGATGGACTCGCGACATCGGTCACTTTGAATATTAAGCGATGTGCATAACACGCTTTTGTAATATTTGTCGTTATATGTTTTGTGTTAACGTACGTATGTCGTTAACAGCAAAACACGTTAACACTGTTTTTAGTCATAAATTTATATTTACTGAACTAAAAACACGAATGTAAGATTAATTATAACTATATAGTGGTCGCCCAGTGGTCGAAACTCGACCGTATTCACTTTTTAGCACCACCAATAATAATTAGGCGAGAGTAAGTCAATTCATATTACATCAAAGGACAGACTATTATATTCGTATGGTTGACAGTATTTGTAACACGTCAAATAAATTTTAACTTTTGGCACTTATTTTCCATATAAACTTTAATCATGCAAAATTTCACATTCTTCCCTACCCGCAATATGCTTTAAAAAGGGTACAAAATTTCTTCTTCACGTATTAATATATAGATTATCAAATCAAATGGTTCGATTCCCTGTAAAAATAATAGATTATTCAAAAATATGAATATGCAGTTTTAATTTTGAAATTGGTTGAAACCGGAGCGCAGGGATTTCTCGGGCGTGAAGAGCGGCGCGCGGGGACCTTGCGCGCTGAAACTCGGACTAAAACTCGCCGTCTTGCACCAACTAGCTATAAGTGGTTAGACGGTAAACGCAGAAGAGGACTTCTAGTCAATTCGTATTTTTATGGGCCCATTTAGTCCCATCTTAAAGACATATCCTGTGTATAGATTTTAGCTTTTTGCACTCCTACTCCACATAAACTTTAACTACCTACTTATGCCAAATCTTACACTCCTCAATGCACATAGTATGCTTAAAAAAGGGTCCTAAGGTTTTTTTCCACGTATTAATATATAGACTAACTTTAACGCTGTTCCAAAACAAACGTGAAATTACAAAAATAATTTAACACGTCGGCGTGTCATGCTTAATTTTTAATTTTTTACCCTGAAGCATTAATTTAGCACAACATACTTTGACTTTCTTTCCAAATTTCAGTTAGATGACACTGAGAGATTTTAAACCAAATTTCAAAATTCTTGATTACAATGACCTGGAAGTTAAAATTTTTTGCACTTTCAAGGTGCGTAGAATTTAATTTGATACTAATTTCAACTTCTTGCCTCAATCCGTTCCAGAGAAAAAGGGTTTTGACAGACGGACATATGGATGGATGGACAACCAAGTGGGCCTATAAGCGCACAGTTTTTCTTTTGAGGTATGAAGCGATAAAAATATGAAGAGAAACCATGAGGAAACGTTAAAATTGTCTTGTACAGTTATATTGTTCTATACATCGTGTTCGGCTGTACGTAGTCCAAACTCATAGACTTACCAAACCTTACCGAACTAAATGAACAATTTCAAGTGACCAAGTGGCGCAAACTAACGGTTATCGAAAAACATGTTTAATTTAATTTCTTTTTTTTTAACTTTTTGTTTAGTTCGGTAAGCTTTAAACGTTCTATAAATTTGGACTACGTTCAGCCAAACACTTCGTGTAAAAATTATATTTATTTTCTTAACTAAAACGATCTTTTGAGACACTGGTGATTCAGTTTTACTTATAAACATGTAGAAAGTTATGGATCTATGCAAGATTATTAAAATGTCTTTTTTTTTCATGCTCTGTCTTTGTTAATATTTCCAGACGTCGGCAAACTCGCTCAAGCGGGGACAATGGGCCGATGACTGCAAAAACAATCCTGGCCATAATATAATGGATCCTAGATTTTGATCATTCAATTAAACTTCCAAAGAAAAGAGGTTTATGGTCTCAGAGTGTTATAAATCAGGCCGCTCCCAGTAATTACCTCGCGGGATATTATCTGCGTTCATTTTTGACGCGCCCTCTATCGCGTTCGGTTTGAATCGATTTTGGCGGGAAAATTCCATTGTGTGGCTGAAATGGGGATCAAGGATGGAACGAAATTTCGGGAGAGAGGGAAACGCTATATTGACTTTGTGTGACATTCTGTAGCAACATTTATGTTTCACCATATCAATGGTGATTGTTTATATGTACATAAGGCGTTATCCGTAATTTTCTTATGGAAAAAATAAGTCCTACACGCACATGAATTAATTAGATACATTATCTTAATTACACTTTTGATCACACAAGATTGAATTCGTTTTTAATATTATCAGATTTAATTAGCAACTTGCAAAAGTCATTTATTTGCCGATCCTAGCGATCCTAACAAAAGACGAGCCGTTGACACATATTGCGGTTTTTTTTTGCTGTGTAGTATGTTTTACGTCGACGTCATTCAAGTGTTTTCGGAATAACTATCTTTTTACGATTTCTCTGATTCATGGATTTTCATATAGATACCGTACTGTGAAAACAAAATTATGAGTGAAAGTTGGTGTTTTGAAATATTCGCTGTGAAGTAGAATTTTATGTGAACAAAAAAAAAATTTTTAAATTCCTACTTTAAAAGAAAATAAAGGATCTGAAATTACATTTCATCACTTACGTATTTAACAAAATGTTTAAAAAAAAATGCAAACATTTTGTTAGCGTGATTATTGTTACAATTTGTATGTAACGATTATCACTGAATCTGAATTTTTCGATCGTTTCGAGATATGAGACGCTCCATCTTTGTTATCATGCTATCTAAGATATAGGGGTACCAACAAAAACTTTAGTTCTACATATTGTACGTATGTAGAAATGTATTTCCTCCAAAACGCTTTGTTAATAAAATTTATCAAAATAGTTGTATTTTTGATATAGTTGCGTGCAATAAGCCGTTAATTATCGATAATTATCGTGGGTTGGGCGAGCAGAGAAAGTCTTTGAGGGCTGGGGCGAGACGAGAGGGGGGCGCCCGTTGGCAATTTTATCGGGGTATAAATTTGAATTTGTATAATGTCGAGGCATTAACGTATGATTTATACGCTTTGACTCTGGCAACATCTCACAGATGAAAAACAATAAATTTCCGCTAGTAACTATTGAGTTGGGTGAATGGGCGGACTTAACAAAGACGTTTGCACAAGAATTTATTCGTTTAATTTATCGCTTAGCGTCCAATTGTTTTTGGGAATTATCTTCGGTGATGCTATTAAACAAAGTGTATTGATTTTCTGGTCATATTTTTTATCAAGTAAAGCGTGGCTTTATCGGCGATTGCTTTGTTACGAGTTGGTGATTCTATTTTCTGAATTATTTCAATGTTGTGAAAGCCAAATGGTGAGCGAGCCTGCTTCTTATTTAGAAGGCCGCGGTTCGAATACCCAGGGAAGTACCAATTAGTTTTTTGTGCCTCTATCAATAGTTGGCCCTCGTAAAAATCCACTAACTCGCGTTGGAGCAGCGTGGTGGAGTAACCTCGTACAGTAGGACATTAACAATAATAATAATGTATATAATAATAATAATATAATAATACCTAGGACATCTCACACAGCACCCTCTAGTCCCAAATTATGGAGTACTAGAAAACTGATATACATCCTTAGGTATTCTTTATAATATCTATATCTGATACAGTCTCGTAACTCTTACAATTTATCATCTGTCGTGATCACACAGAGGGATGTTTTAGATTGTCGAGACAATTGTCACCTTAAGAGGATCGGTTGGGTACTTGCAAATTTCCATACTAGCGGTGTTAACTTCTGCACCCCATTAAACCTTAACCGATTGTCGCAAGAAAATTATATGGTATTCAGATCATCTAAAACTACGTCCAACCATTAATTTTTTTTTGAAATATATGGATACACTGAAAGAAAAAAAAGACTTAAATGCGCGGTTTTTTTTTCAATTTTTTAATATTTTTCACCACATGGTCAAAATGAAATTAAATACATTTTCACATGACGTGAAAAAAAACTCAGTAACCGTTAGTTTGCCTGAAGCTTTTTGTTTAATTTGGAAAGCTCTATACGCTTTATAAGTTTGGAGTACGTTCAGCTGAACGCCCGGTATGTTTTCAAGCAACTTCAAATATACCACAAACTTTTTTTTTATTTTCCTCAACAACAAAATATGAAACCTTGTAAATTATGTACATAAAGTTCATACGTAGACATTGCAAGGCACAATCAGGACACGTGTTTCTAATATAAGCCATCAAGCAATACAATAAAATATTGATGCGCTCGAATATGAAGTTAACGGCTACTTGTCATCGCCAGTTTATTATTTCCACCCTAAATATGTCACACGTCCGCTCAATAACTGAATCCCGCTCGACTCGCACGCGTAAATACATCATCACCTTAAAATGGCCGCTGCAGACCCAGTTGAAGCGAAAACATAAGTCCGAGTCATTCCTGATGAATATTATTAAAGATGGGTCATTTTAACACAATAAGACGTCTGTTAATATAAGCGGAATAAGAAATATATCTCATTAAAGTAGGTTTATATTAAGCGTTCGTATTTTCTCATTATTAATAATAGGCCACTGTAATTATTTGCTATGAAGTTAGGGTTTCGATACGCTCTATAGTCCTCAGTGACTAGGGCTTTGACTATCAATCTACGAAATGGTACTGGACATTTCTGCGTACTTTGAATAGGTTGGTTTGTCTTTAAAATAAACTATTATACAGTTCAATTTATTTCAAATATAAATACGTTATGACCTTCTTGAAACAGTGCAATAACGAAATTATGATTATATGAATCTGGATCTTATGAGTGTAGTTTGACGTAACCTAAAACGCCATCGGGTATCTTCGTAATCCAAGAAAAAAAGTCGAACTACTCCGAACTATGATAAACGTTTGAAATATATTCTATATATAAAGACGACGTCGATGGTGCACTAACAACGTTCCTCGTGACATCAAGTTCGGTGCTTATCGACTTTTACGAAAGTAGTAGATGGTGTTATGGGTTCCGTCGAACTGTACGCCCGGACGAACCCGGACGAAGCGACCTAGCCTAAAGCTTGTTAAATAATTATCGCCACATCTCCGCTTCAATCACCGCCAGCTTATTACTCACTGGATTTTTGTGATAAAAGATTTTTGAATGAAAGCTATGGTAGGTACAGGTATGGATCTTCATAGAGATAACACGTGGTGACAACAAAACTATGGGCAAAAAAATATACCACGTTGATGTTTTGGAATGTTCGTTGTGAGTTGAAATTTTGTCACCCACATGTGAAATTCATACTTTCTTTAATAGAAAATAAAGATTCTGAAATTTAATTTCATGTGTAATTTAAGAAAACGCTTATTTATTTAAAACAGTGATAATGACATATGGTCTGTCTAATCGCAGAAACTGACATTTTTCTCACGTTTTCGATCGGATCTATGTAAAAGACACTCCATCCTGAACATTATCTAAGGTATATAAGTATGAACTTAGATAGCGGGAAGTTAAATATGCGCTAATGTGTAAATGATGTAAACTTTTATCAAAACATGTGTGTAAATCTTGGTTTCAAGATAGTGAGACGAATGTAAAAATTTTAATCTTGTTTTCCCTTTTTTTTCGATAATCGCAACAATATTCTCCATTTGTTTTCGGCATATATGAATAATTTTACTATAAATAATACGTACACTTATACAAAACACCACGGTTGTTGTGATGCCTGCTGAGACCCAAGCAAACTCCCACTTCGTTTTGATAAACACGAGCGGAGGGGGTACGAAGCAGAGCACAAAGAGAACCACGAACATAAGAAATACTGTATAATGCTTTCTATCTCATTTTCTCCCACGTTATATTTTATGAATTTATGTGTCTGTCTGTTTTTACTGTCGCTTTTTCGTTTCGTTTCGTTTCGTTGTTTCGCTTCATCGACTTTCAAATCACAACGATGCTAAAGAAGTTTTCAATTAAAAAAAATAATTAAACATGTAGGAAAGTTTGAATGCCACTAACAAACTAATGTATGACCAACATATTCTGTACGTGGCATCTACCCTTAATCCGGCTACAGTGAATGCGACATCTATACGAGCAAAGCCATCGCCATAGCTATAGCTATTTCCGTATCGTATATATTAGACACTAAACTCGAGCACACTTCCAATATGAGTGCGTTGGAAGTATCAAAGCTATCGAGGCAATCCCGATTCTTTCTGTTATTAGTTGGCTGTGCCGACGCCTGTTGGAGATTGTCTTCATATTCGCAAATTACAGTAATAGAATATTCCGTATTTGATAACTATATGTGGTGGTATTAGAAATATTATATTTTCAGTGAAATAATATATTACCTACTCTCTACCAACATAGAAAATCATTCATTGAACCATTGATCTTTAAATGGACTTGGTGTGGTCATTTTTTAAAAGCCCCTGTAAATTGTCCGTCGTCGATAAGCTCTCAAGCATGACTAAATGCAGAAAGCGTGTGCATAGGTTTCTAAAGTGATTATTAAAATTTTAATACAAACAAATTTGTAGACAAAAATAAAATGTAAAAATTTTATTTGGCAGATACCTAACACCTCAAATTTTAATTTTTATGGGTTTTCTTATTTTTATTTACTTGTAACTCGCAGGCTTGTACACGACTTGCGTTTATTCTGCATGGAATACATTTATTTTACTGAACTAAATAAATTTAAGACAATTTGTCGTACACTTACTAACATACTATGTGCCTCGTACGTATGATTGGTATTCGCTACCAGTTCGCTAAAAAAAATCATTGAAAAATCTGATGTTTCGTGCTTACCTAAAAACGTACATTTGAATTTATTTATTTTTTAATTCATATTATGTTGTTATCTAAATAAAATGTCATAATCTTATTAGACAAATAGGTGATGCATAATGGAGCATTAAAAATATACTGCATAACCGAATGGTTATTGAGAAATTTGACCTGAATGTTTTTCGATTTTCAGATCTCGAAATCAGTAACCCCTTGACACATAGTTTTAAAATATTTTCCGAAAATATAGGCCGATCCATACCTTCCTTTTGAAATAAATAAAATAAGTATGTAACTTTTTTAGTTATTTTTCTCCAAAATTTGTTATTAAAAATATATATGTGACGTCACATGAACAGACGTTTAAATTATCATTAACATTATCTTAAATTCAATAAAGTAATGATATTTTTATTAGTTCAAGAGGGTTGCAATTTCATTTAACTTAGTGATCTTACCCCAATATTTTTATTTACACTTCTAGCTTTGGATTTTTACTGTGACTAACAGCACAAGTTCAACCACCCAGATGACGTCACAGGGACAATTTATACGTATATATGGATTTTCATAAATATGAGGGGAAATTTATAAATTAAAAAAAAACTATATTTTGAGAGGTTATTCTAGAACCTTATTTCTTTTAGTTAGGCCCTAAATTATTTATTTAGCACAATCAGTCATCATCCAGTTAGATAAACAGGACTTTCATTCTGCGAATAAAATTTGTGGTCTATATTTTAAAAGTATTTATAAATTATTGTTTTGTGTGAATCCTTAAAATATGGAATTAGAGAACGTTCATAAACTACGTAGCCTGGTCAAGGAAATGTGAGTTAGAAAGCCGAGCCACGAAGATTTTTATTCATTATCGTGCAGTACAAAAATATTGCACAGATCAGCTTTAGGCCACCATAATAATTTTTTTTCTGTGGAACTACATCTATGTGTCAAATTCCATTAAAATCGGTTAATGGGAAGTGGGTGAAATTCAAATAAACGAGATGCATGCCCAATGAAAATTTGAAGATGTTCGAGTTCTAATAGAAAAAAAAATATTATTCTATTAGAACTCGAACATCTTCAAATTTAAATGTAACCAACCACAAGATTATTTCATAAAAAAGAAATCATCGTCTTCCTTTTTTTAAGTTTTTAGAAAATTGTAGTAAATATGGGTAAATATCATCATTTAATATACTTTTAACAATAAGAATTATGTAGGCAGCTGACCACTTCGTTCGCAGCATCCAATATCCAGTATCAGTAAAAAGTGATGGAATCAAACAGTAAGTGGTTCCAACAAAAACCTTTTGATATATTTATTGGAGGTTCTTTATCGGGTCCGCCTTAGCGGCCGCCGTTCCACACTTTATGTACAATAAACATTACTATTTAGTACTTTTATGAAGTTTTATAAGACGCTATTATAATATGGATATGGACTTTTAGTGTCGATGTGTAAAAATACGACGCATCTGTTGATGTGACTGCAACAATAGTAAGAAAACATTAATTATAAACACACTATGGTGACTTGGATAATCTTTAGAAACTAAAATTACCACTTATATAAAAAAAAAAGATACAAGCCCTGATAAGGCATTTATCAATAAACAAAACAATTACTGAAGACGCGACGCTCCTAAAGATGACACTGTTGAAATCGTCTAGAAAATTAAACTTCGCTAAAAAAATATATATATAATAATTATAATCACTGACCTGTACAGAGATGATATCCGCGTCAGTTAAAGGGAATCTACAACCATGTTTTATCATTTGAATATTGTTCATATTATACACTAACAGTACGATAAGTTTTTATCTTAGTTATGTACGTTAGTGTTTTCTTAACTAAATCTAGCGTCATTAGTAAACAATTTCTAATTTATCCCCTACATTAAATTCTAAAGAAAAATCTAGTTTTTAAAACTTTTGCCTTTAATTAAGCCATCACCTAACATATTTGCGTATTTCGGATGTGTAAAAGTTTCTGGAAAAATCGCGATACGATGTTTTTACAATCATTCAAATCGACTACACCCTGATCCTTCTCCATGTTAAGGATCACTTATGTCCTGAATAAGTAATCAGCCGCCCGTAATTCTCATCTCGTATTTTACATTCAAAGTTATTTACTAAAGTATTTTACAGTGCCGATATCGCCGCAACTACTTGGGCCGACGGCTTTGACTAAAATTATTGGACGTATCCATATCATAATACGTTTGATTTAGTTGACGGGATTGCAACCGCTTTTGCGAAATCTCCTCAAAGGTATTTTTATGAATATCGTTCTTGTGAGACGCCGATGAATTTATTGCTTTTATTTTTATGAAATTTAAAGGTTTATTAATTACGCAAGTAAAAATTTCTCGATCACTTCGTCTTTATGTTATCAATATAAATTATTAATTTTATTGATATGGTTACATTGAAATTCTCGACATCGATTAGAGAAATTTTTTTCTTAATAGTTTTCTTCATTGGTGAAAAAAAATCACTACTTAACGTGTGTTTTCTAGAAAGAATTTGAACCGTCGAATGTATGGCCCATTTGGCAATTGAGGTATCAGATCCCGACGTTATCACTTATCACTTAATATTAAAGTAACGTAGGGATTTCATGTAAATATTTCTGAATTCAATGAAATAAACACGTAAAGAAATTGCCGTGTACCCAGCAAACACTCAGAACGGTGTCGTGACAATGTATTTAAATTTTTATGTAAGAAATGTTAATATCTATCTGTACGTAAGTTGTTTTGTTGAATGTATTCTCTTTCATGTTATATACGAGTGAGCATTCCGAAATAATACGATTTATAATCACGTCGTGATTGCAAGCGAAGTGGTAATCACGCGTGACGTTTCAGAGTTCGTCTTGACAGTTGCGTGTAGCGAACGCGACGTAACGTGACAGTGATCTCGCGAGTGACAAGTGACAAGGCGCACAGATGTGACGGGACAGGAATTGTACGGGAAACGAACAAAGTATGCTAATTTGTACAAAAACGTGTTCGGAAAATCTATTTGGAAAATTTTATTATGAAACAGAAAAGGTTATATGTATGTATAGACTGACCGACTGGCCGAGTGGTTAGAGACCCTACTGTAAAGTCGCGGATTCAATTCCACACATGCCTATAAACAAAATACTTATAAAAATGTATTTCACACCCAGACATGGAATAATTTTCCACTTTTTGTTAATGGAATAATTTTCCACTTTTTTCAATATGTATATAAGTTATCTAGTATCCATAAGACAAGCATAATACTTGCTCACTTTGAGAGTAGATGGCGCTGTGTGGGATGTCTTATTGTTACTATTATGTACTTTCTTTCCTAGATGGAGGAATATATTTGGTTCAAGAAGAAGAAGAAGATATTAACTCATTAATTCAAAAATAAATTAACGTACTATAATTATTTAGAAATCTGCTCACTAACTCACGGCCATGAATACTTTTAGCACTCTCATACGCATTAAAGCAAAAACAAACAATAATGTGTTTTTATGAAAACCATGAAGTTGTAGATTACCGTACTTAAATAATAATAATAACGCCTTTTTATTAGGGTTCCGTACTCAAATGGTACTAAAGAGAACCTTATAATTAAGCTCCGTTATCCGTCTGTCCGTCTGTGCGTCCGTCCGTCCGTCTGTCCACCCGCCCGTTTTTCATAGGGCTATATCATCTGAACCATAACAGGCAGACATTTGAAATTTTCAGTGTTTTATTGCCGCTATGAACACAAATAATAAAAAAAAATATAATTTAAGGTGGTCCCTATACAAGGAACGTGTTTTTTTTTCGACATTTTTGATGATTGATGGTTGTGAGATTTATTGAAGTATGTACTACTATGGCCACTGTAACAAAGAGTAATAAAAACAAAATCAAGTTAAAAATGAAAGGTGGTCCTCATACAAAAATCGTGTTTTTTTTTTTAATATTGTACACTGGTACCTACGGAACCCTTCGTGCGCGAGTCGACTGCACTTAGCCAGTTTTGGACCAGTGGGATTCATCATTGCTTGTAAAGAGGCCTTCAATAGTCATATAATGTGTTAAAAACATTTATGGAAATATTTATATGACTTTTAACTATCACACTTACTCTTGATTGATGTGACAATCTGTTTGTGATAAATTTTCCATTGAACTTAATCGACTTTTCTTTGTAAAGACACAAAAAAAGAATATTGATTAAAATTTTTACATACCTACAATAAACAGGGTTAATCCTTGGGTCAATAAACGGGGTCAACCGAAGAATTATATATATATATATAAAGTATGTGTGTTTATTTTTTTATTAAAATCCATTTTATCCTATTCTACAACAGTGTGCAATGTGCAACCAAAGGTTTCGAAAATTTTTGTGTCAGAAGTAAGAAGCATCTAATGCACTTCCTTTATCGATCTACGTTTGTCAGAAATCCTGACAAATCAACTTACAGGATAAGTTCATAAACGTGCTTCAACAATACTGAGAACCATATACGCTAAGTAGTAATTCTATTTATGCAGCTATTAATCAGTCAGCGACTGTCTCTGGCCCATCAATTAAGACGCACTTCAAAGGTTCGTCAAGTCGTCCTGGATCTATCTTAAGTGTCGAGCAAAATATTAATATGGAGCGAACAGGCCCGAAGATCAAAACGCGCCTTCGGTTGTGGCCAAATAGAGGTACACATAAAATATATTCGAAACTATTCAGGTATAGAAAATCAGAATCTATCTGTAATGTAATTCAGAGTTCTAAAATAGAAAAATTTATATTTAGCATTCCATTCCATCAGCCTTTTTTATAACCCACTGCATGGGCTTAAACCTTATTTTAAGATGAGGGGGCTTGGAGCTTAAATCCACCACGATGCTCCAATGTGAGTTGGCGGATTGTAACGACCGCCATCTACTGACAGCGACCGGGACCGACCGTCAGTGATAGTTAATATACTTACTTAAGTCAGAAAAAAACTCAGTGGTACACGCCCGGATTCGAACCACGAGCATATGGCCTTATAGATTTGAAACAGGTTCGCTGAAATTTTATACCTATATATGCAGTGTATTTTAATATAACAAAACGTATAGTAATAAATACACTACTCTAAATTTTTATGTGAACAAACGTTTCGTGGTACTAAGTATACGTATAGGTAATTTAAGAGAAACACTTGATAGGTTTTTTATTCTGATTAAACTACTGTTTATAGCACCTCAACATCTACACGACGACGCACAAATATCATGGCTAATCATTTCCGCTGCAGAATTATGACTAATTCTTTGATCGTATAGAGTGCATTTCGAGGCCCTTCTTCGATCCCCCTCCACCGCTCGTTGACGTAAATGTACGATGGTGTAAGTGCATAAACAGTATACTAATCTTACAATTAAGAGCATCAAGGTGCTTCGTCAACAACTAATATCAAATATTTCCGGTATCTACATACCATATCAGCCTATTATGTCTTCCTTCAGAATGAGGGTGCCTGGAGGTTAATCAACCATACGCTACTCCAATGCGGGTCGGTGGATTTGAACTACTGTCATATGATGATGGCAACCTGGACCGACGGCTTAATATGCTCTCCAAAGCACGGAGCAGGACAGTATGTTTTTAAGTCAGAATAACTCACCAGTATATACATGCTTGTTTCTGGTATTCGAACCACGGCCTTCTAAACAAGAAGCGGGCTCCACACCAATCGGCTACATAAATAATTTTACATAAATGATTATACCTAGGAATAGATTTCACATGTGAATATGAATTATGCTGAAAGTTATACGTATCAGGCGTGTTTTAATTAAACCATAGTTAAACTTTTCAACGCGAGGTTAATAAGATCTCGATCGGACTGTGTTAGGTATTGGCTTGTCGGATACTCATTACCTTCTGTGCGTACAATGATTTAAGTCCGCTTTCATTATAAACTGGCTTACTATGCAATTATCCGAGTAATATAATACACATGTGTAGCTTATTTACTGATAAGAGATAAACGGAATGAAGTTCCATTCGTAATTTGATTTAAAATAGATTTATGAATATTGTGTTACATTTCAGCGAAGTAAAAAGTAGTCAGTTATTAAGTGTAGTAATTTATATATATTATTATTATAGATTTAGATATATAGAATGTCATGATAGCCGAGTAGTAGCCAGCTCGCTTTTTATTTAGAAAGCCGTGGTTCGAATCCCTGGGCATGTAACCAATGTGTTTTATGCTCAATTATGTACATAACTATTACTGACTCTATGCCTCGGAGAGCACGTTAAGTCGTCGTTCCTGGTTGCCATCAATAGATAGTGGTCATTAAAATCCACCAACCCTCCCTGGAGCTGCGTGGTGCATTAAGCTCCAAGCCAACCTCATTTCGAGGGTAAGCCTACCTTCAGTTGGGCATTAATTAACAGATGGTATGATATGGTATTCATATAGATGGTGAGGCAATTTTAAACAGTTTTTGGCTTCGTGCTTCAGGTTCCATACTCTTATTGGTGATAATTTAGATGTTATTAAACACAAAACTCCAAAATAAAATTAATATACGGTAAATAGAAAATATACGAGAATCACTAGTTGTAAACCGCGCAACATCGAAAGTAACAAAAAGGTCGGAGAGTCCCGCGGTCGCGTCGGAGCCAACAAATCAAGTTGATCCCTCAGTCGGCGTACTCACAAACAAATAAGTGAAATATGAACCGGCCGGGTTTTATCACGCGCCACCAAAACACGATATTAGTTCACGTAAGGCATAATTTATAGGCGAACAGTGTCGCGTCCAAAAAGCTTACTTGTGTCAAAAGTTGAGCGTTAAATCATCGGCCACTATCTGGCCGACGCAGCCGTGCCTTGGCCGACGCCCACTGGACGACGGCACGGGCCCGTTGTCGTACGACACAAAGCGACGATGACGGTTCGTTGCGACTACGAGTTGCAAAAAATATGTCCAAAGACAGTGACACAGTAAAGCCATTGAACAACCATATAAATATATTCGTCTTTCAAATTGCAATTCAAAACACGTAGCTGGTTTATCATTCGAACTTTAAAATAAATTATCGCTGACTTTTTGCAAGTAACAGTATTCTTCCTAGTCACCATAATATGCGACAGGTAGGATACACTCAACAGACCAGTTGAAATAATTCCTACGGCGAAAACAACGGCCAACAAATAACTTTTCAATTTTAGTTTGATTTCATTTAATAATAATAATAACACCTTGACACTCTTGTATATTACATTCGCACTAAACAAAAATTTTAAAGTGTGATCAGAATATCTCAATAATTTATACATACATATAGAAATCACTACAGGCAATTTTTAAAAAGTGCTTTAAATATCAAAAATATTTTAGCTTTTCTAAATTTGAAAAATACTTAATGCTGTACTCGCTTATCGATGATATGGTTAACCCGTTTATCTTTTCCGTCATTCTCATGACAATGGACACGTGTTGTTGTGCCAACTGACCTGAGAATAATATAACATATATGAAGCTCCCGATAGATTTAAACTAATTTTTCGTCACCAAACATCGGCTTATTATGTATCCAGTCAAATATAGGTTAGCCACAATAATTCCAATTCTTGAGATTCGATCTCTTTTTATTTAGTAGGTAGGTACAGCGTTTCTATAACGCCTGCGCTATGTAGTTACAAGACCTCTACGCGATATATTTTGAAATATAAGAAAAATATTTTGTATTTCAAGAAAGAGTTGTTTTGTTAAAATTAACGAATGAAAAGTAGGTAAAATTAATACGTACTAATAATAATATTTGAGTCAATTCGATATACATTTATAGACCAATTTTATTACACAAACACTATACCTACCTACCTAGAGTTTTGAATGCACAGCAATATGAATCGTCTGACATGAGTCCTATAAAAACTACGTTTCTGCAAAATTGTACAAAAGAGAACAGTCACATCTTGACTTTCTGTTTCTATTATGAATATCATTGTAACAAAATTATATGAAATCACTCACTGAAAGAATATTTTCTCTATCGTCTACAATGTAAAAGTCCGTGGGCGTCGGTAACGCATCATTCTCCTTTGAAAGTTCGCACTAAAGATGGCCGATAGCGGCGATTTGGTATTGCTTTGATGTTATCTTAGTTTCATTCGAACGAGCCCTCTCTTCTTCAGGCCCAATAAAAACTACATTATTTCTCGGACGCTGCCCAGTCAAATCGAGAGCGTGCGGCCTTTTACATTAAATGGAGCATATAAAAGTTTACGATCGGTTTCATACGGCTTTTTGATTGCTGACAGTCTTGTCATACGTAAAAAGTCGCTCTTTAGGTAATCCGCGGGCCAATTTGCCCGATGGCCTCTCTCGTAGATATCGGCGCTCCTTAATGGCGCCAATTGTCCGTGAAACGGAAAACTATGTTGTTTATGTTCGGGGTGAAATAGAGAAAAGTTTATTGTTGAAAGCGACCGCTGTAGCGTATATGATCGGTGACTTGTGTTGCTCGTGGACGTCGAATGGAAAACATATATCTAGGAGCCCTGTATACAATTTTTAATGTGTATTTTAGTATGAAATAACCTTACACTATTCATTTAAATTGTAGGTTTATAGTTTAGTGTTATTTACAGTACATATATTTTATACTCGAAGCACTGATTGATGTTGTGTGACGCTCATCTCTTAAAAATGTGGAAATCGTTTATTTATCTATGCCGCGTCTTTCAGCATTTATCTACTAATATCGTGACGTTCACTTTTGTTGAAACTGCACCTCAATATGACACTGACAAAAAGTTTATTCCTTATTTAAACATGACCTCCATGCACCTCGTGTTTCCACTCACTCTGATACTTCACTGTCCATTCGTTTCGACTTACGCCCTTGTCAGCTGTCAATTGTTTTTAATGCATTCGAGGGTACAGTCATTCTAGCGTTTTCAGAAAAGACCGATTTTTAATTATTCTTCATCTGTTTTTGTCTATACTTTCCACAACAAAACTAGTGATAGAGAAGTGTCCATAATCGGCATTGAGGATGACATGAAAAACAATAATAGATGAAGTAGTCTTCTTTACGCTGCATCATCATTGTTTAGGGTCGTGATCAGAGAGATCACGCTTGAGAGAATTAATTCTAACACAGGTTATTCTTATAGTACGTAAATAAGCCAGTCTAAATTAGAACCAGAAGTAAATTAGGTATTATTGTTATAAAACAATGTCTTTGTCACTCATGCCTAGTTTTGGCGATATGTAAAACTTCATATCGTGACCTTTTTGTCTCAAAATTTTCATACCGCCCATTTTTTTCGAATTATTATATCATATAATCGTACTTCCCGGCAAAGTGAAGCGAATACTGCACATTGTTACAAATAAATACTTTGCAGAAAAAAATACGCCGGAAGACATTGTTACGATTTTCACCTCAGTAAGATCGAGCTTCTAAGTAAGATAGTTCTGATTTGTGATGTTGTGTGTATTTATTCAGCAAACAAGTATTAGATGAAAATGTAAGAAATCTTTCAAGTGTTTTTTCACACTTTATCCAAAACGTTTTACAAATGTATACCTAAAATATACATAGAGTAAAATCTAGACGAGCACGTCTGTGTCACTTTTAAGTTTTTTATTTCTAACACCGAACCCGTGATCTACATAAGGCGTCATATAACACGGTGTTTGCTTTCGACTCGCGTGTGACGCCTCGCCGTGATGTGACATTTTTTCGTTGCGACAGTCTGTTGGGCCGTAAACTATACCAAGAATATAATATTTGAGGTGTTTTACGGCCTGAACGAGAATTAACTCGGTGTATCTTAAGCAACAACATTGTTGTGTTTTAGGTGAGTTTTAATTGTCAAGTAGTTGAACTAAATGGGTTGTTATAGCAGAGTGGAGGCGAGCCCGCTTCTTGTTTAGAAGGTCGGGGTTCGAATCCCAGAAACCGGCATATACCAATGAGTTTTTTCTGGCTTAATTACTGTCACTGACTCCGTGCCTCGGAAAGCATGTTAAGCCGTCGGTCCCGGTTGCCATCAGCAGATGGCAGTCGTTGAAATCCACCAACCTGCACTGGAGCAGCATGGTGGATTAAGTTCTAAGCACTCTCATCGCGAGGGGAGGCCTAAGTCCTGCAGTGGGGCATAATGGCCTGATATGGATTTATCTTAATGTAAATTTTACTTCAAAAATAAGATAAAAATTGCATGGGATACACAACGTTATTACAAAATTTGTCTCCTGAACTATCATAAACGCCCCATTCTTTAATTGACGACAACCCACCATAAACTATTTAATACATGTTAAGTGATATAAAACTGTTACGTTTAGATCCTCATGCAGTTTTTTCCAGGATGTTAAGTCAAAAACACAAAACGATCAAGTAAATAAATTCGATAGGAATTTTATGGAAAGTGTTAGAGCATTTCGAACCTTGAATATACTAGGTGTGTCCTTCTGACTTTTATAGGTTTAATATCTTAAAAAATTCGAATAAAAAAAAATATTATTTTCATTTAATGCATTTTTACTTACAATGGAAATATTGCTGGGATACGTTTTACAATCAGCGACTTTGTACCTTGTACGAGTAATAAGGAATTCATTTGTAAGTCGTGTTAAAGTTATGAAGGATAACAAGTTAGTTGGATAGCAGTACTTCAAAGGTTTATAAATTTTATATATTTTTTTGTCTAATAAAACACTTTTAAATTACTGATATTTCAAATACTGTTACACGGTTCCTAATTTCTATATACCTAACTAAAAGATTGAATAAGCTTTCATAATACGACAACTTTGTTAGTTAGGATAGAACCTGGAGTCGTTAATGTCAACTTTAAATAAACGGTTCGATAACTGTACATAACATAATGGTAAGTTCAAATTTAGTGAATGGTAGCTGTGTATCCAAGCCATAGTTGATCGAGAGATAACACACAAATGCATTTAACGTACGCGAACCGACACCCAAGCTGCACAATTAAAGCTCGCCGGT
Source organism: Luffia ferchaultella (assembly GCA_949709985.1). Taxonomy (NCBI): domain Eukaryota; kingdom Metazoa; phylum Arthropoda; class Insecta; order Lepidoptera; family Psychidae; genus Luffia; species Luffia ferchaultella. Next base: position 25,084,909 of record OX453244.1, on the reverse strand, counting down.
TCGATCCCCGCTTGGGACATACAGTTGTGTGCATGAAAATGTATATTCTTCCATTGGTATATCTATATTTGTAAAATATTTATGCATGTATGAATAAAATAATAATAATAATACCTGGAACATTTCACATAGCATCATCTATTCCCAAACTAAGCAAAGCTTGTATTATGGGTACTAGACAACTGAGATGCATACTTAAATATGCTTTATAATATGATCAGATGTAGATAATTTGACAGCCAAAACCATTAAGTATATCAATGTACTAGAGGACCGTGTGAGTCGTCTCAGGTATAATAATTGTTTCTTTTAGTAAGCTAAAATGTCTTGCAAATGTGTAACTTCACCTAGTCTGCTTATAAGAATCATATCGAAAATATCAAAACCGTAAGCAATAATGTACGAAATTTACGTAAGGAGATCTTGATGCGACATTTTTATGAATATTGTTTTTACGAAAGTTAGGTGACAGGTTGATGGTCGTAAATACGCTGCGATACCTTATAAAATCCGACAACATAAATAACAATTTGGCGGGCGGTAATTTCGTTCACATTTTGATAAAGGTAGCGGATTTTTTTATTTTTTGGATGATTCTCGTGTTGTTCGGTTTATGACAACATAGGTGTTGCCCGTGATGGTATCAACTTAACTCACTAATTCACTTACATATATTATAGTATGCCTGGTTTCCGGAACTTACGTATCTATTTCGGTATATAGACTTTTAACAAACGTTTGTGCAGGTTCGTCGGTGTCGAAAGCTTGAAAATGCTTGAAATTGACATTTAGCATACCATCAGCCCGTTTATGCTCCACTGCAGGGGCTTAGGCCTCCCATATTGACGATGGAGCTTGAAACAGTGCGGGTTGGTGGATTTTAACGAATGCCTCTTATAATAATTAAATACTCAAACAAAGTCACAAGTATTTGACAAGCGTTTACGTCAAAGTTTACACAATTTACACGTTTAAACGAAAATATTTTTTATAGACAGTAACTATAATGTATAAGCTCTAGAAGCAGAATTTCATGTTCAGAAAAACGACTGACTCTGTTTATGTGGAGAATCTCGACAAGTTCCAATATGTGACACTTGAAGAAGCCACGGTGCTGCAGCTGCGTGTCCCCAAGACTTGTTCGTTTATCTCAGTTGTCTTGTCACACGTCTACTGCTAACACCTATAGATTTCAACAACAAAAAGTCTTGTATTAATTGTAACCAACGACAACTTGCGACCTTTTCCAGGTCCATCAAACGAGGGTAGACTCATGCTACGATGACGTCCGGTTCGAGGTCGCCACTCGAAAAACTTTCCAGCTTAGCGGTTATCGCTACTGCGAGCAATGTGCCCGTGATAGCACTCATGATAGCGGTCGTGATAGCTGTGTGGTGACAAGCCCGCTTCTTTTGTTGTAAAGTTCGAGGTTCGGATCCCAGGGCATATAACATTGAGTTTTGCTAATTTAAGTACATAACTATCTCTGACTGTGCCTCGGAGAGCACGTTAAGGTGTCGATCCTGGTTAAAATCCACCAACCCGCACTGGCGCAGCATGGTAGATTAATCTTTAAGCACCTTTACCGGAGGGGAGGCCTAAGCCGCTACATTGGGGCATTATGAACGGATACAATGTCACCTACCAGTTGCCACTACCACTCGTAAATTCTGTGAATTATATCCGTCAATCCAGTTTTTCTGTGGTTCTCTATTGAAAATTCTCTCTCGCAAAAACATTCCAATCGAAGCTCTTTCTATATCACGTTGGATGACTTGACCCGGAACCCTTTATTTAAAGGTATGAATGAAGATAAAATACTGTTCCTAGTTGTATATACTTTGGTATAGATGTCTCCAAAGTCGTAATTCCATTAGCGCTTTGTACTGGCCGCGTTGGCTCGACGCGATCTCGACGCAAAGAGCGCAGAGCTCAAGGCGCGCACTAAATCTCCGAACCTCGACGGCCGCTATAATGGAAGATGTTTACTATTTCACGCCGCACCCCTCTGACTCCCCTTCCCATCCCCTCTCACCCAACACTCACATTATATCACTCGTGACTAACGGCACTCAACTTTTCCGCTCGAGGCCGCGTTTTTAATTGCTTTCCTCTTTTTTCGGAAGATGGACAGCTTCTTGTTTTGCCTGTCGCTAGCCAAGAAGCTTTTGTTTGTCCGAATGAATGGATGAATTTAGGATTGTGTGTATTTCTTAACTAATATTATAAATACGAAAGTGTGTTTATTGTTTGCCTTTTCTTCACGTTCTAGATAACATCAGCTACTTGTTCATCCTGGGCGAAAGCTCTTAGGAGAGACAAAGTGATCAAGAATCGAAATGGATGACGAGCTAGCTTGGTCTCGAGAAATATAACACAATTCATAATGTAAAGTCTGCGAGATTAGGAACAAGCAAACTTATTAATAGTTGTTAATGTCCATGCAAGCGAAATAATGTACTAGTAGTTAATGTACTATATCCAAAATTATTAAAAAAGGAAACACATATATAAATCGATATTTGCTCGTTGACAATATAAAAATTTTACTCAAGTACATTATAAATGAAATTATCGAGATCGCAACTTAAAAGCGTCTCATTTACGCTTAAGATCGCGTTGAATTCCTTTATGAGACGCTGTCGCCTCGATTTCTTGTTGTATCGAACGATATTAAAATATTGTTCGATATAATATGTTAGTATAGTAACGGGTATACGACTATTACGTTTTCTCGTTTAAAAAAAAATACAAGATTTCGACAAAAAGATTTAACGATTTTTAAATTTGTCGTCGTTTGGGCGATCCGCGTCTTTTCGAAATGACACGATACGCCTCCCTGAAAGCAGAGTTTCCACTACCACACGATCACGAACCGATATCGTACGAATATACACGTTAAATATTTTAGTGATACTTCGATTTTTTGTCATTAATCCGATATTTTACTTTGACAGATCACAGTAAAGCATCTATTACTATTTATCCGTATAATCATAAATGTAAATTTTTTTACAGAAATAGCCATTGCGCCAAATTTGGTTTTCCTGTGATGATTTTCGTAACAGAAATATTTCTTTGTTGCAATTATTTCGTTATGTATAATTGAACATATAACTTCCTTGGCATAAAACTTTAATGACATTTCAAATGCCCAACTTTTTACAGATTCAAGATTTGATAGCTGATCGTGTGATTGTTCAATCAAAGAATTCCAAATATTTATTTTTCCAAAATTTATTGAATGGAAGTTACATTGAATTTAGTTTTAAAATGACCCATTGTTTATAAATGTATACACAATACCTTAAAAGTACTTTACGTACCCACTTGCGTGTACTTGTTTAGTAAATAATTTCAGTTCAAACAGAAGAAATTTTTTTTAAGTGCGAGTTAATAAATTTTAGTGTTAAAAAGTTTCCTTAATCGATTTTTTTACCGAGTGATTTGAAATTCTATATAAGTACGTTGTACCTTATTTTACTTTTTCATTGCAATAATCAACTACTTTAAAATGTAAGTATCTTTTGTATGAAAGTATTCATTAAAAAATATACTTAATAAAAACGTATAATGGAAACGTATCAAGCCAATGATTCTCGCGGTATCGAATGTTACAGTCAAATTATTCTGAAATTATCGGTTGAGTGTGGCTGTCAAAAATGAGTTTAGCAGTCGTCGTCGTATAAATATCGACGTAACAGCGACCTCTGGTGTGAAAGGTTCTCGTAATTTCGAAACTGCGAATTTTAATGCGGTTCAAAGTAGTTAAGTGAGAGGAGATCTTAAAAATAAATTTTTGAGCAATATTCTTATTGGGGGTATAAAAATTTAGTCCGGAACTGTTCATGTAGATAAAGACGAGCATGTTAATAAAAGAAAATATTTGGAATCGACAATTTATTATCCGTGTTATTGGTATCGTAATCAAATCGTACCTTCATTTTATTCATATAAATTAGATATCCCATACACATTGAACGAAAATATTAAAAAGTGCTTGCGTTGCAATGACTACCCAAATAATTTTGTGAAATCGTTACTTCGTTTTTGTCACTGTAGCTTCACATTACATTAATCTATTATTAATATTTTTTTAAATATGAAGTACTCATGAGACATTATCTCACTCTATTTAGCAATAGGCGTAAAACCAAAAGATAATTTGCAAACGCTGATGCAAAGGTATACTTACTCCTCAGATATCATTTGCAGCCACCGTTTGCAGCCTTAGGTAGACGTGATAACAAGTTAACCTTTGTGCGTGCTCAAGTTGGAGCAATTCTAGACATTGATATGACTATTTTGTCGCAATAGAAAGTAAAATAAAAAAAAAAACCGTTCTGTACCACAGTACAATATATATAAAATACGTTTCTTGTAAGGGGACCCCTTTTATTTTTAACTTCATTTCATTTTAATTTTTTGTTGTTATAGCGGCCCTGTAGGTACACACTTTGTGAAAATTTCAAGTGTCTACCTATTACGGTTCAGATAAAACAGCTCTGTGACAGACGAACGGAGAGCGGAGCCTTAATAATAGGGTCCCCGTTGTTACCTTTCGGGTACGGAACCCTAAAAAACCTCATTGCGCTTTCTGGAAGATTCTATTTGTATACTTTATTATGAGATAACGATGACCAAAATCACGATATAATTGAAAATATCTGTGGAACATATGCTATTTTCGGTGCGCGTTTCCGAAGATGTAACATATCCGTACGTATCACCGGTACGTATCATACCGAACCAATCACACATATCAATATTCGGGGAATATATTTCATGTAACGTACGTATTTCCCTCATGTCGCTTTTAGTTTGAAACTAAAATTATCGAGTGGAATCAGTTAATGATCATTTATTCTATTAAAAAATGATTTCTCCTTCTTAGCTAAATCTTTCTATCACTGACCACCTTGGAGATGCGATGTCGTGAGTGCACACCGTCTTCAATGGTGTGGTGTGCAAAACAAACACAGCGTTGCCATGACGACGCCCCGGGACGCCGTGGGCGTGCTGACGGATTTATGGTTTATTTAAACGTCGCAACTATACGGCCTCTGCCCGAGCCTTCTAACTAAATGAGCACTGACGTTAATTTAAAATCAAAAGTTGTCTATGACAGAAAATTGTTATTTAGCGTTTTAATGGATGTTTAAAATGTATATATACTTTGAATCCATAATGATTGCTAATATAACAACATTTTATTGATATAAGAACAAATTATGAGTCAAGTCAAAATAAACAAATACTCTACACTTCTTACAAATTAAAATTGTTCGTCGCCTATTTTCGACCATACTTTCTGAAACAGAAGTAATTACGAAACAGCGTCCATAAATCGACATAAATATATAAAAGTAAAAGAATAATTGCCATTATTTTTCATTAGGATATATTCCTTCAAACAGAAATTTGCATATTTATCAATAGAATATGATACCCTTAAATCATAATATTTTCAGTAAGCGCAATAGAGGTTTCTAAGGTGGTACATAGCGTGGAACATGTAGCGGCCGACATAAGGCGCATTGGGCGGTCCCGTACGATTTACGGCGTATTTAAACATCGGCATCCAGCGCTGACACGTGATGTTTTGCCCCGATTCCCTCGACTGTATTATCTACAAATGTTGTTTTTTATCAGTATTAGCTAAGATCTCTTGTTTTTTTTTTACAAAATGTTTTGAATGTTGTGTTAGCCGAGTGGTTAGAGTGAGTTAGCGCGAGCTAACGTATTGCTAAGAAGGCTGTGGTTCGAATCCCAGGGCATGTATCAATGACTTTTTTCTTACTAATGTACATAACTATCACTAACTATGTGCCTCGGAGAGCACGTTAAGCTGTCGGTCTGATTGCCATCAACAGACGGCAGTTGTAGAAATCCACTAACCCGCACTGGAGCAGCGTGGTGGCTTGAGCTCCAAGCCCTCTCACCCCAAGAGAAGGCCTGAGTCCTTATGGTAGGGCATTAATGGGGTGATGGTATGGTATGTTATAATGTATATTTACTTACCCTTTTTAAACGATTTCAAAAAAGAAGGAGGTTTCTCAATTCGACCGTATATATATTTTTTTAATATATTTTTTATGTGTGTTCAGGCATAACTTCGTTATTTATGAACCGAATTGGATGATTTTTTTTTGTAGAAAGGAGTAGAAGTAGTATCTTAGGAGTGTTATCATGATAAAGAAACCAGGATCTGATGATGGCATAGAGCCAGAGAAATCGAGAGCAATCTTCGAAAATCGTATTTTAAAGTATCGTAATTTAGTTATTTTTATAAAGTACTACTACTAGTACCATTTAATGAAGGTCGGAAGTCCATCTGATGATGGAACTAAAAGCCAGTCGAAGGAACTCCTTAACGATTTACAGCAATTACCTGGTGTTTGGACTTGATTCATTTCTATTGATGAGATCTTTGCACCGATATGGGTAATAAGTGCCATTACAGGTCTGATGATGGAGACCATACACAATCGAGGGAACTCCTCAACGATTTACAGCAATTACATGGTGTTTGGACTTAATTCATTTCTATTAATGAGAACTTTGCACCGATATGGATTATAAGTGCCATTACAGGTTTGATGATGGAGACCATACATAACCGAGGGAACTCCTCAACGATTTACAGCAATTATCTAGTGTTTGGACTTAATTCATTTCTATTGATGAGAACTTTGCACTCATATGGGTTATAAGTGCCATTACAGGTCTTATGAAGGAGACCATATTATACACAATCAAAGGAACTCCTCAACGATTTACAGCAATTACCTGGTGTTTGGACTTGATTCATTTCTATTGATTAGATCTTTGCACCAATATGGATTATAAGTGCCATTACAGGTTTGATGATGGAGACCATACATAACCGAGGGAACTCCTCAACGATTTACAGCAATTACCTGGTGTTTGGACTTAATTCATTTCTATTAATGAGAACTTTGCCCCCATATGGGTTATAAGTGCCATTACAGGTCTGATGATGGAGACCATACACAATCGAGGGAACTCCTCAACGATTTACAGCAATTACATGGTGTTTGGACTTAATTCATTTCTATTAATGAGAACTTTGCACCGATATGGATTATAAGTGCCATTACAGGTTTGATGATGGAGACCATACATAACCGAGGGAACTCCTCAACGATTTACAGCAATTATCTAGTGTTTGGACTTAATTCATTTCTATTGATGAGAACTTTGCACTCATATGGGTTATAAGTGCCATTACAGGTCTTATGAAGGAGACCATATTATACACAATCAAAGGAACTCCTCAACGATTTACAGCAATTACCTGGTGTTTGGACTTGATTCATTTCTATTGATGAGATCTTTGCACCAATATGGATTATAAGTGCCATTACAGGTTTGATGATGGAGACCATACATAACCGAGGGAACTCCTCAACGATTTACAGCAATTACCTGGTGTTTGGACTTAATTCATTTCTATTAATGAGAACTTTGCCCCCATATGGGTAATAAGTACCATTACAGGTCTGATAATGGAGACCATACACAGTCCAAGGAACTCCTTAACGATTTACAGCAATTACCTGGTGTTTGGACTTAATTCATTTCTATTGATGAGAACTTTGCACTCATATGGGTTATAAGTGCCATCACAGGTCTGATGATGAAGACCATATACAGTCGAAGGAACTCTTTAACGATTTATAGCAATTACCTGGTGTTTGGACTTAATTCATTTCTATTGATGAGAACTTTGCACTCATATGGGTTATAAGTGCCATCACAGGTCTGATGATGAAGACCATATACAGTCGAAGGAACTCTTTAACGATTTATAGCAATTACCTGGTGTTTGGACTTAATTCATTTCTATTGATGAGAACTTTGCACTCATATGGGTTATAAGTGCCATTACAGGTCTGATGATGAAGATTATAAACAGTGGAGGGAATTCCTCAACGATTTACAGCAGTTACATTTTGTTGGGCTTACTTCATACGGTTCAATATGCCAAAATGTTTAGTTCGCACAAAAGTAATACTTAATTAAGATGGAAGGGTTACATAGGAATACCACTACCTACTAGGCATGCTGATGCGTCAATTTGACACTGAATTAAGTTAAGCGCGTTTAGAAGCCCCATTTATACTAAATACAAATAAGTTACAGATGCGTTCAACTAAAAATTGAAAAATAAAATAATTTTCAAAAAATAAAATAAAAACCGACTTCAAAAACATAAACTAAAAAGTTAAAAATAAAATTTTCACTTTAAAGAAAGGAGCATTAACAGGCGGCATATAGTTAATGAAGTCGGTGCCAACTCAGACACTTTAAATGGGTATTTACCAGGTAATAACAATTACAACAATGATATATTTATAACTATAACGAATATAGAACACAATTTAAAGTGTCTGAGTGAGTAAGCACCGACTTCATTAACTATATGCCGCCTGTTAATGCTCCTTTCTTTAAAGCGAAAATTTTATTTTTAACTTTTTAGTTTATGTTTTTGAAGTCGGTTTTTTTTATTATATATGTATACTTACCCATGTTTCCCATAAGGGGTAGGTAGGCATTACGTAATACCAAGGCATCATTAGACACCTCTCTAGTTTATCTTCAGTCGAGTAACAAAAGTAATAACAACACACGCATATACACAATATTTTTGTAAATATTTCAGTTATTATAAGAATAACGCTTGAGACATTATTGTTAAGTTTTCTGGGGCCGAGAGCGTTTTTGACCCAGTAATACATGTTCTTGACCTAATACTGACACAAGCTCTCTCGCATGTTCTATTTGATATTATAGTTTTAATGTATAATCTTATTGTAACATATTACATTAGAGAGAAATAAAACAATATTGTCATTATTATTTACCTGCCCTAAACTTTACAGTGAATTAAATATACTAAGTTCTCGATGTTCTACTCGTATCAAATGAGCACGTCAGTTTGACACTGACAAACCTAACCGTTTAGGCCTTCACACCGTTATCGTCGTCACTCAGAGAGTTTCCAGACTTTCACTGTTGACTTGACTCGAGTGACCCTTCTATACATTACCAAATGCGTCTTATATGTTTGAGGGTTAAAATTTTTTACCGATTTCACTTTTCTATAACTAGTTAAGTTGGTTAGTTAGTGCGTTATTGCTAACTACTTTCTACAACGACTCTACAGCTATTACAATGACAGGGATTGCACACAGCCACTTTATTGGACTTGTACAGCAATTGCACAACTGTACTGAGTACAGAAATTAACGTTTCCATTGCATGTGTGCTAGTTGGAACACCATTGTATTCAAACCGAATACTCCAATATTGTTATTAGATAACATTTATCAAATGCCTTACGAGAGACAAGACGCGTAGAGACGCGGCCTATCCCATCAGTTCCCATCCGTCGTGGCTGATTTACGCGGCCACACGTCCGAACATCGAAAGTTAGTAATTAAGTGAACAATAAATAACCTCTGGGCGGTCCTTCCTTCTAAATCATGCCGTGAAGCCTTCCGCCCTAGCTGACATGGCCTCGGTAATTGCGATGCCATTTCAATTCGGAGATAAATTCTAAGAGGGTACTTTATAAAAAAGTCAAGTGCGAGACCGTGTTAACTGTCGAAGGAGCCGTACATCTAAGGGGTTATCGTATAGTTATGTCATACTTAAAGGGTGGTGAAGCGGTGCTAGCGGTCATCAGCCTTGTGAGCGATGTGGCCTGTCCATTGCCATTTGAATCTGCTAATTTTGTGACCTATGGCCATCCCTCCAGTTCTTCTGCAGATTTCTTTGTTACGAATTCTATCCGCAGTGAAACTCCAAGATAGGTTTTCCTGCAGCAACTTGAGCGCCACTGAGCTTGTTAATGAAGCCGACATTCAGAGTCATCACTGGCAACATTCTGTTCAAAGGCTGGGTATTTAGGCACTGAGGTATATCTGACTCAAAGACGCCACGCAGCTTCTCAAACGTTGCCCAACTAAGTTGGATCCTCCGTTTCACTTCTATGTTGTTGTCTTGTAGGTGTTCATTTATAAACTCATTCATTGTAGAACTCTACAAAGGTCCCTGCGCTTGGCGATGAAGTACTTCAGACATTCTGTCATTATGGCAATGTCGTCAGCAAGTCGAAATTGAATGACCTTTTATGCCATTCGTGTTCATACCATAATTTTTCCAATATAAAAGTGTAAGAGATCTTACAATGATGTAGTGAAGAGTTTCAAAAAGATTACATCTCCTCCTCTCACATTCATCTGCAAACGGATCGGTTTCGCGCTTTTATTCGTATTCGGACAGACATGCAGCTTTATCGTACTACATCTCAACGTCTCGAAGTAGTACCAATCCCTAGATAGAACGAAACGTGTTTTTATATTTCTTAATGCTAAGCTAAGCATATAGTGGCCGACTATAGAGATTTCTATGTAATCTAGCTGAGGGTGTGCAATCTGTCGATCTGGAACAAAGTATAGTTATATAATATCACAATTTTCAAAACATTGATTAGAATGAAGGAATTTCTTTCTCGACTGACCGATTGGGCGAGGGTCGCGGGTGCGATTCGTGCCCACGACAAATATTCCGAATCTGGATGTATCTATGTATATATTATAATTAAAAAAAGAATATTTAAGTATGTCAGTTGTGTGTCTAGCACCCTATAACACAAGCATAATACTTGCTTACTTTGCTTGCTTTGGGACTAGATGGCGCTGTGTGGGATGTCCTAGATATTATTATTATTATAAAATAAATAATAATGTGCCTTTTTAGTTAGAAATTTTATGATTGTTGAATGCTTAATTTTTAACTCAGTACGTTTTTCATGCAACAAGTTTGAAACAAATATACTTCAACAAGAAATAAACATGACGAATGAATGCTAGTTTTTTTAAGGAATTAATGGAGAATACACACCGGCCAGTATCATTTCCGCATTATGTTAGGTCAGAACAGATTAGTTTTCAGCCTTCTCTCTTAATAACCGCAAACTAATTTGATAAATATATATTCAGCGTATAAAATACATATTTTTTTATTATATAATTCCTATAATTATTTTAAACTAACTTTCCGTCCGCAGCTCCGCTCGCGTGGACTACACACTTGGAAGTCCTTTTCCGGGATAAAAAGCAGCCTATGTCACTTTTCAGCTTTTAAACTAAATGCATGCAAAAATTTTTACAACAATTTGTACAACTGTGGAGTACACGCGAGCGAAGCCGCGAGCAAAAAGCTAGTTTGAAATAGTTTGAATAGTTTGGAATAGTTTGAAAATAAAATATACCTTATTTCACTCGTTGATAACGTAGCTTTTTATTGGTGAATTTTTTTTTTTAAATCAGTTAAATAGTTTTTGGGAATATCCTATTTCCTATAGTATTTCCTATTTATAATATTAGTGCAGATTAGGGGTGCAAGGGGTAGAAAAAATTTGATTTCTGATTCGAATTTACTTCGAATATAATTTTTGAAGTAACTTTTTGATATAACATACATGCTGGCTCTAGCCAAGTGTGATTAATCTAGATCCAAAGTAATTTAATGATACTTTTTGGTTGATATTATAGTAATAAATTCTTTCCAATACGCAAAACTAGTGGTTTTATTTTAAAACAAGTTGTAAAAATATATCAATAAAGATTATGTCTCGTTTTTGAAATTACAATACCTGGAAATTCGGAAGAATCTGCAGGCTTCAACGAAATTAAAAGAAAACTTTACACAACATTTTCCTTTTGTCGGCTAAAGTTTGTCAAATTTTTACAAATAAACTATTTTTTGGTTCCAGAACTAATAATTGTATTTGTATACCGTACCATACCATCAGCTCATGCATACTTTAGTGCACGAGCTTAGGCTTACACCTGCTCTCGGGATGAAGGGGCTTGGAACTTACTCCACCACGTTGCTTTAGTTTTTCGCTAATCAAAACACATTTTCATCACAACAACACAATATTGCTTTAATTTTTTTTTTTTTTGAGTTATATGAGAGTCTGGTTACAACGGCCTTACTAAACTAGAAGCGGGTTCATTACCTCTCGGCTAGTTGTATTTGTATGTGCTTAGTAAATTATAAGGCGTACGAGCAATAGGAAGTATAGCATTTAGTCATTCTAACTAGGTTAAGTTTATTACAGATTTTGTTGAAGATTTATGCGATATTGGAAGTATATTTAATTGCATGTTATGTATATGTGTTCAAACGATTTTTTTTAGGTATCTTCTTTTCATGTACATTAAATCTCGTAACTGTCAAATAAACTCGAGCATCACAAATTGTGATTCAATCCACAGAATGAAGTTTATAATTATGCAGAAAGATTTATTTATGAACAACAGCCGCGCATCGATCATATATCCCATAAAGCGCCCGCCCACTTTCCTATACCTACACCACCTATAAGTATGTTCGAAAAATCAATAACTCACTATAGTTTCTCACACCCAAACGGCGATCTATTAGAAGAAAAAAAAATAGAAAACAACCACCCGAGGCTCTGGAGCGCCTACCAGAAAACTACTTACCACGATCTACAAGCGATATATACTTTGTTCGCAATGTGTTCTCGACGTAGAAGTTGCCGTCCATTACAAGCAATGCAATTTATACTCTATTTCTATAAACAAAGAATATTAGATCCAATATTAAATAAACTATATTACTGAATACTACTTTATAAAGAAATAAGTCTTATTCTAGTCAATTTAAAGTCGAATATCTTAAAATTAATTCTGAACGTGTAGATTCCATAGTAGGGTCGATATGCAGTATACAATATCAATCACAAATCAGCATTGACGTGTACCGCCCCGTCCGAATGGAGGTTAATTGTCGGCGTGCGCGCATTATCATTAGCATTTGTCGAGATTTTATCTTCGAGACGGATTTAGCAGGGGCCCATAACGAAACGAAGACGTCTCCGCCCATTCTGTATTGACTCCTAATTTACATAATTTACAGCCATGAAGTTGTATACTAAAACATTAGTAGAAGTTTTTTATCTCTATGGTATGTGATAAAAAATCAATAATGTCAATAATAGCTAATAAGTAGTAGCAGAATATAGTAGATATAACATAAGTTTATTCATTTTTATGTCAAAAATATTCAACTAAATCCCTTGCAATTAAAAAAATTAACTATATATATTTGATAAATTTAAACTAGTAGGTACGAGTATACAAATAGATTTAAAATGATTATCCAGATAAGTAATTCGCTTAAATAAAATATAAATCATATGCATTTTTCCCAAAAAAAATTAAAGGTAAATTTAGAGGCATACGTTTTACGAGCCCTGAATACTCGGCGAGTTCATTCTATGAAGCTGTGGTACTGGCAAGCTCAATGACTTTAATTAACTACGCAAAAGCTGCGCATGATTTGATTTTGTTTTAGTGGCGACATCTAGTATCGCAAGGCTAAACTATAGTTTTTTCTTGTTGTTACAAGTTGCTGCACTGTTTTATCTTTTGAAGGTTACGTAACCCATAATATGATTTTATCCAGACTCTAGAGCCAATATTATAGATTGAATTTGGAAAATAGGTGGTAGGTATCTAAGAACCGCTAGACAATGGTGTAGTAAAAAAATTTTTTATTTATTTTTTGGGTAGATTGGCCTTACATGTTACAGAGGGCTAAACAACATTCCAGCGCACATAAATGTTTCTGGTACCTATGTTTAGGTCAATAAAAATGATATGAAGATTTCAAAAAAAATATTTTTTGAGTTAAGTCAATATTTGAGATATCCCTCTAAGTGATTTTTTAATTTTATAATTATGGGAAGAAAAATTTTAAAGAAATTGTAAAATTTTCAAATACAAACACTTTTAATAAAAATTGGTTGAAGATTTTATGTTGAGTATTTTTTTAGATATGGGATATTTTCGGCTACACCATAGAGTAAATCAATTCGACATCAGTGTTTGATTTTAATAGAATCATAAATGTCACTTCACAGTATCGAAGTGACATTACGCAATTTTACGGGGTTGAAGACCGGCGCACGGGGCTTTCACATGGGTGAAGACCGACGCGCGGGGACCTTGTCGACTGAAACTCTGAATAAAACTCGCCATCGTACCCAAGCTAGCTAGAGTATGAGTGGTTAGACGCGGTAAACGCAGAAGAGATAGTCAATTTGTATTTTTATGGGCTATACTGTATTTTGAGTTTACTTGAACGTTCATCCTGACTACGAAACCTCTCATTGTGAGTGCATTGACACGAATTTGCCAAGTTTATTTTCATATATTATCATATGAATATGAAATATGAAGCACACGAAACCAAGGAGCCTGCATGGGATATCTCAGTAACACTTGAGCATATGTATTATTTAAGTATCTACACTCCATATGTCTGAAGAACTATGTATAACATATTTATATTGTATTATAAAGAAACTAAGCTGAAAGATATTTCGTCTCCATTACAGCAGGCACAGCCGAAATATGAAATCGAATCACAGCGCGGCCGGGTCATAGTTTACGTCAAGCCAAGCTGATGCGTGCCTTCAAACGCATCAAAATTCAAATGGCTGTGTACTAAATATTGTTGGAAAGACATCATGTCAGAACAAGCTGACGCCCAAAGGTTTACCTAGCATACAACAGAGTTAGGGCTACATTTGTTGAAGTGTTCCCACTCGTAATTTCAGCGCGTTTCAATATTTCGATATTTGTAACTTTGGATTTATACCGTTGTGGTACCCTTTTATTTACGTATTTCCTACATTTTCTTAAAACGATTTTCTTATCAAAACATACATTATTTTTTGATTTAGAAAGTATACTGTTGGTATAGCTCTATCTGTAAAGAATTAACCAAAACGCAGAAATTTCTTTGTTAAAAATCATTAACTAAATCCATTTAACTATTTTATTATAAAATATTTTTATTCATGTACTCATTAATTTAAAATCATTGAATAAAATTGGTGCAATCTAAACCTTTCGCAAAAAACGACAAAGCTCATTATTCTTCCAATATGTACAAATTGGAATTTTACAATTTACAAAATAACGTGATCCACCTTTTAAAAGTTATGTTTTATTAATTTTTGCTTTTAAAAAATATTATTTAGTCGGGTTGAAAGAGCTTCCTGGTCAATTTAATACGGCCAAATGGTAATCATTTATGTGTTCATATAAAAATCTGTGCAATGTATATGTTACGACAAAAGATGAATATAAAAATTTTACCTGAGATTGATCGGCTTACTTTAGTTTATTTTAGTCGGTTAAACTGCACGTAATCCCAAACGCAACGCCAATAAGTACCTATTCTATTGACAAGTCCTTACTAAACTCAAGCAAGTGCATACTTATGTTTAGAAATGAGGCTGATATCTGCCAAGAGGTTGATAACTACCAAAAATACTGACTGTTTAGTGAAAAAGTTTTCATTACAAAAATAGATATTTTTATTCCGGCCGGCTAAAGACGAAAAAAATAAACAATGACCTCTTCTCGAAAATGAACCTAAGTTTAGGCGGCTAATTTTAGGTTTATTTTCATACCCATCTTTAACCGTAACCACATTGTATAGATTTTTATATGCCTACATATTATTATTATTAGCTGCACATGCGAGAATCAAAAGAAAGCTCAATCATCCCAACTAAATAATAACATTTGATAAGCAAAAATCAATATTAAACATAACTTTTTAAAAGGTCAATTACATTATTTTGTAAATTGTGAAATTTCAATTTGTAGTTCTTTGAACAAGAATGAGCTTTATCGGTCGTTTCGTAAGGTTTATTTTCGATTGCAACAACTTTATCCATCATAGGTTTTAATTTAATGAAATTTGAGAATATGTAATAATAAAAATAGTTGAAATGGATTTAGTTTAGTGATCCTGAACAAAGAAGTTTCGACTATTTGGTTAATTCTTTACAGGTTGAACGATACTAACAGTAATACCGAAATCGGAAACTGCTAACCTATATAGGCTAAACTTAGATTTATTTTCACACTCATCCGTAACATATACACATTATTTCTAGGATGAGTTATGGAATGACTAACTAATAATAATTATTTTTTTGACCCGTTCAACAATATT
Organism: Luffia ferchaultella; assembly: GCA_949709985.1. Lineage (NCBI taxonomy): Eukaryota > Metazoa > Arthropoda > Insecta > Lepidoptera > Psychidae > Luffia > Luffia ferchaultella. Next base: position 25,068,811 of record OX453244.1, on the reverse strand, counting down.
TTTTATTGTTCTAATGCCATCAGTACAATTTCGATAACTTTTAATTCGAATATTACTGACGTTTCTTTCATTTGAGTTATTAGATACATCTTGATTGTAAATGCATTGAGCTAATACTATGCCTGATCGACCACTCCAGCGGTGGCTACCCCGAGGTTAGAATCCTTTCTGCCATCAGTGTTTATTGATGGGCGTAGTTTATTGCGGGGAGGGGCTGGAGATCTAGAGACGAGCCTTCGAGATATCCACTGATATATTCCTAGAGGTTATATTCGAGGTGACTTAGCGTGTTTGATCCTTGTAATTAGACTGATTCCTGGTGGCAATAATGTCCTTATTGCGTGCCGCCCCCATATGGAACAAGCATGAAATAAGTTCAAGAGGAGAAACGAGATATTTTGACTCTTCGAAATTATGACGATCTATGACCGCTGTGTGATTTTGTCACACGATGGTGTCTCGTTTTGTAGCACCCAAACACATAGGCACTTTCTACCCTCTACTTTACTATTACTACCTTTCTACCTTCTACCCACTGGCCCTGTGGAAATTGGCAAACCTGTTAAACAATATCGTGATATCAATGATTATGAAAAAAAATCAATGGTATTGAAGGTAATCATAATGATTAATCATAATAATAAATTGTAACCGGCGATAAATTAATACAATTTTTATTACATAAATTAAGTTAAAAAGTAAAATTGCGCTCTCGTTTGCCTTGAACGCTCGCGGTACTTGACAAAGTCGTTTTATCTGTTATACTATCTAAAATTACGTCAGGATAATCTCACCTACTAACCACGTAATTTTGCGAACATCACAAAAACATCCCAAAGTGCATACACGTCAAAAGCGAACTTGAAATGGAAACTTTTTGGGCGAACTTTTCCTGAACATTGAACGAAACTGAGCCGTCACGCGCTCGGGGCGGTGGCGCTGAATCGGGTATGCTCGGCTCCAGTCGCTCGGTGACGTTTGTTTTTTACAAAGGAGTGTATCGTTTCAAGAAATACGTTTTTCTATATTATTTATTGCAATTTGCGTATGGTTTGGATATAATTAACGTAACATTTCAAATGTATATAATGTATAACAGTCAGTTAGTATATATATAATACGCATATGTTATTGTATATTATAATAGTTTTAACTTCTATCGTGTGGCTATAACTACTCAGCTTATTTTTTTTTAATTTAAGTCAAGGCGGGACCTATGGCATCATTGGATATTTATATTTTTTTGCCTTATTATTTTAATTATATATTATATGCCAATGTTGAAGGATCGCAACGCAAACTCGAAATATCAAGACTGTGCGCCAGAGCCATCTGCCACATTACAACAAATCATTCAGACTCGATCTGAAATGTTTCCATTCTCTTATTGATTTATGTTATATTATTATTAATTCCCTTTTTGTTGCACGCCCCGCCAAGGTATCGGGAGAGAAGGAAAAAAATTCAACAGCGTTATTTATTAAAATGTTAACTTCACCCACCCTATCTGATGCCGGCGACTCAAATTTATCGCCGATTTTTATTCATGGCCCGATGGGCGTCATCTGCCAAGCCTTTTTTCGGCCCTTTGACAAGGCACTTTGTTACGGACCTGCCTTATCTTTAATTGATAACCTTTTACAAGCGCAAAACAACATCTTCCTGTATAGACACTTTAGGTGAACAGTTGAACGGAATTTACAAATATTCAAAGGGGTAAAAATTTTACAGAATTTGTGGAAGTATGTTTAGATAAGAATTGAAGACTGTCGTATATATATATATATATATTTAAGTATAGAATGGATCTATCCATTTCATACATTGATTTTCAGTTATAAATATTAGGTACTTTTGTTCACTCTCTAATCCTCGACTGGCTAGTGCCAGTTTTTATGTAAGTTACAAACCACGGCTGATATTGTGTGGTCGTTAATTTTCCGACGTTTGACGAGTCACCTGTGTTGTTGATTCAGACGTTTGAAAAGTGATGCCGCATCCGTGTTATTACATGGTTGCGATATCACTATAGTTGCACATGTTTTTGTTTGTTGCAATTTTTGTTGTGACTTAACCTCACATAACTCCATAGTGTCTAAGGTAGTCAAAGTATATAAACTTGTTGAAAGCCTTTCTTTGTTTTTGTTTGAATGAATTTTCGTTCATATTTAATTGTCACAAACGATGTATATGTGGTGATGAATGTAGTCATAGGTAACTCTACCCAAATTCATCTTTTTCAACTTATTTTTCTTGGCTTCCTTCAGATGCTCACAAATCGCTGTTGATATTAATATGAATCTTGGATTTCTTAATTTTCGATTCTCTATTATTGTGTTTTAACATAATGAATGTACCGTGCTTGTTATATAAACAGTGGGGCATGCAATATCAATCAAATTTCTTGAACCATGTTTTATACCCAGAGAGAAGTGTTCATTATTGGTCGAGCAATATATGACCCCCTTAATATAAAAAAAAAACGAGGACTATAAAGAGGGATGAAATATGCGTCAGGGGAAATTATGGTTCCTGTTACGTAATTATGATAACGCGTAGTTTCATTTCCTCGGTTACCTCGTATTTAGGATGATCTCGATCATCAGTTGCTCTACTGATAGTGAAACCATCAAATAAAATCTGATTTCGCTATAGTACTTTTCTCTGTATGTCTGTTACAGTTAAAACCTGTTTTAGTTAAAAAGTGTTTTCTCTAGTTAAAAGGACTTTTTACTAAACGCATTTGATACAACTAGAATTTACTGCTGCTCAAAAATGAATATCAGTTAAAACTAGTTTTAACTAGAGAAACTTTAACTAGAGAGTTTTTTTTTTAAATCATTTTGTGATCAATAATTAATAATAAAATATTTAAAAAAGCAACACCTATATTTTTATCCTTTGAATGAAAATTAAAGCAAAAGCAATCTCCACTCAACTCAGAACTATTTTTAATTGAGTCATTGCCCTAAACAAGTTTCTCTAACACTACTTTTAACTTAAGATTCGAAGATAGAACTAGTTTTAACTGATATCATTTATGAGCAGCAGTAAATTCTAGTTGTAATAAAGGCATTAAGTAAAAATGAGTTTTAACTAGAGAAAACGCGTCTTTACTAAAAACGGGTTTTCAACTGTAACATTTCTTTCCAATAACCCACAATATTATCTCAAAATCTCCAAATGGAACTTAATGGAATTAGATAGAAGATGTTAGCTAAAAAGATATTTTATGTTTAATAGCTTTTATACAATATTAAAAGCATCTTCGTCAGCAAAAGCGATTCTAAATCGTTCAGGCCGTCTGCGGCCCAATCTGCGACACTACAGAAGATGTGCGTAGAACTTCGTCAGGAACTTCGCATCAGCGATAAACGGCACAATACGGCAAAAGCTTTAGCTGGACGTCCATAAACATGCAATAAATCGCCCGAAAACAAGGTCAGGCCAAGCATTAACACCGACCAATCACGACGCCCGGATTACATGCGTCGTCGCTCATACTGATACCTTAGATAGAATATATATTGGATACAAAGAGGATGAATAAAAACCTATCAAGGGCGTGTGTAGAATTCTTTAGTGAGTAGGTACGACTATGTGATTGTGCGTGCATATCACATTTAAATAATTAGAGTATTTTTCGGTTTTACAAGCTTTTCCTTGATTATTCTGAAACTAATGTATTGAAGTTACAGAAACAAATTTTTATTGTAAGAACTAATAAATTTTTAACTAAACTAACTAATTTTTAAATGGTGTCGTTTAGAAATGTCGGTGAAGGCGTGGTAAACTATTTTGAAATTGAACATTCGCTTAACACAAACAAAGGACTAAAATAAAAAGTGGTTTTCTAATAATATGCAACACAAAGATATGAACACACAACAAATTATCCCCAATTCGGTATGGGTACAAATGGGTACCGGTCAAATACCAGTTGGATTCGCATACCGGAAATTCTGTCCCACTACATGATATATTTGTGTTTTGTATTTACCAAAACAATATGTTTCCTTCGAAGTAGACATCGCAATAACCCGTGAAAAAAAATTGGTTTACTTATTTGGTCGCAGCCTCGCATTTCTTTATTTTTGTATATAAAAAAAAAATATTATATGATATAATATTATACTCGGCTCGTTGAGTTCAAGACAATCGTACCCTTTTTCGCCTCTTTTTCATGTATGAGATCGCCCTGAAAGATCATTTAATTAAATTTTTAATTCAATATTCGGTTTTGAACTAAAGACCCGTGAGGTGAGGGTGCTTGGGACATAACCTACTTTGTTGCTCCAGTGCAGGTTGGTGGAATTTAACGACTACCATCTCGTGATGGCAACCGTGACCGACAGCTTGACGCGCTCTCCGAGTAATAGAGTCAGTAATACATATGTACTTCAGTTAGAAAAAAGTCATTGGTAGGGACATGTCGGTTTGTGGGATTCGAACCACGACCTTCTAAATAAGAAGCAGGTTTGCCACAACACGGAACTTTAGACATTTTTTGGCGCTACGTCAACGTCAAAATACACAAACTAATACGACAATAAACAAGATTTTACGATTTTATATTCGAAAAATCTTTTTTTTTGTTTTATTTTTTGCTGCCATTTTGTTAATACGATTTGATTTGTCATTGTGAATTCAGAAGATGTTCGACCGAAGACTCCCACCAACGAATGGGGAGGGAACAGAAAAAAAACCGTTACCAAATCTGTGAATTTATGAGGTACTATTGTTTTCGTCTCCCCTATTTCCCAGACGTGTGTTTGATTTGTTTTCGATTCTGTGAAATATTGAGTGATACAAGGTTTTCACACCTTTTGCCGCCGCGCCGCCTCGGTCCCATTCCGTCGCTGACACTTCTTTATTGGCAGTGCTCCATTTCGATTTCTATGTTGGTTATTTAATCGATACTACTGTTTATGTCCAAACTTCTAGTTTCATTTACGGGTTCAGAAGTGTCTTAAATATTTGGAGAGGAAAAATTTTACATTTTCGATTATTTGATATAAGTAGTGATGAAGGTTGACAATACTCTGAAAACAAAATTTAAAAAAAATTAATTGAAATCGGTAGGTACCTCGGTAAACAAAATCGGTAAATCTTTTAAAGGGCAATGTATACGATTTTACAATATGATCCCTGTGGACATTCAAACTTTACCCCATAACAAGTTTAAAACTACAACAAAACGTGAACAAAACGAAAGCTTTATGCAAAAGCTTATTTTAAAGTATCGGACTACTTAGATGAAAAAAATCCATGGCTGCAAACTTCTCGCTTATCAGTTTGTTTCAATAATATTAATCTTTAAACACTTATTGTCATAACGATTGTTTATAATTTTGTTAAAAAAGAGCGTCCCTCAGTTTCTTGCGTAGTCTTCTGAAAGGAACCAGCACTTTTTGAAAACGCCTTTGTAGTGACGTTTTCCCATGTAATAAATTCACTCTTGTGACGTATTTCAAGATTATGTTACGTAACTATGAAATAAAATATTTAAAAAAAAGTACACCTACTCTTTAAAGTTTTTGAATAGCTCGGTACTACCGAACTTGGTCCCTACCAACTACCACTTTTTCCGCATTCTGAACAATTTTAATTTAAATTTTTTTCAAATTTCCATTAAGACATTTTATTACAAAGAAGCAGCAGAAATCACAAACTTTGTTGTGTCCTGCTCTCCAGAGTTCTACCACAAAGACTTTCTTGATATATTTATCATGTGATAGGAATACCATTGGGAAGGTTTGCCAATAATCACCACGCTTGGCAGGCGGGTTGGTGATCGCAGTATATAGTTTCACAGAGAGATGCTGCTGCCCATCTTCTTCTAACCTGGGTTAGTCGCCTCTTACGACACGCTTCCCGGTGGCGGTGGGGAATAGTATTCTTTGCCGTCCCACACGGCAAAGAATAGGTACTATTCCCCCATATCCGTCCCCATACGGTGCCGAAGCATGGACTCTCACGATAGGACTGGTCCACAAATTGAAAATCGCTCAGCGCGCTACGGAGCGGGCTATGCTCGGTATTTCCTTGATGGACAAAATCAGGAATACTGAAATCCGTCGAAGAATTAAAGTTGTCGACATAGCCGAAGTGATTAGCAAGCTGAAGTGGCAATGGGCCGGTCACATTTGCCATAGAACCAACAACCGAGGGGGTAGACGGGTTCTCGAGTGGAGGCTACGTATTGGGAAGAGAAGTGTTGGACGCCCCCCGGCCAGGTGGACTGACGACCTGAAGCACCATACCGGGGGTAATTGGATGCGGAAGGCGGAGGACCGTGTGTGGTGGCGAGCCTTGGGAGAGGCCTATATCCTGCAGTGGAGAGACACGGGCTGATGATGATGATGATGATAGGAATACGTAAAAAGTATGGGGTAATTATTTTAATCAAATTAAATTCTAGATTCATTTTTACTGCAATTTCCGGCAAATTCATACATAAACTTCTGTATCGCCCTTTTCATATAATGCGTGACTCTGAAGTACGATGCGCATGACCGATTGCGCAAATGAGCCATACTTAACTTCATGCCGCTCCTATTTATATGGCAAGAGCAGTTCTTTCACAATTTAAAATCAAAAAAATCATTGATGCCGATCAGACAAAAATTATACCTTTAATTACACACACGGACCTACTAGTTTTGAATCCGAATCTTTAAATTTAAATAAAAACAACCAAACAATACCCGACAAACAACCGATCCCGTATATACCCAAACTTTTATTTATCGCGCGCGTTAATCACTAAAATCGTCGATGGCACGGCCCAAACTTGGCACAATCGAGTTTGGAAGTTTAAATCGAATAGCACAAAACACTCCTCACCTGCAAAGCCGAGATCCAATAATTTCAGGCATAAATCAAGTAAACGACTAAAGATAATCCTATTATTGTACCTGATATGACATACGGAGATAGCAGATCGGTCCAGAGATATTCTAATGAACGTCTCCGTGCTTAACCTGTGAGCTTATATGGAGCGTATATACATCGATGAATCGGATGTACGATACATGTGTGCACTCTCCCTTATTCGAGGGATGAATAATTATAAAACGTTATCATTTGGCGTGACAAATAAGTTATTCGAAACTTACTTAACGAAATAGGACTTTGTAAAATTAATTGTCAACGAGGATCCGAGAACAAAAAAGTTTACTCTTCTCTTATGATACTTTGGGTGTAAACGAGGCTATGTTGGATAGTTGAAAACTCTTTTAAGGGTTCATTTTGAAGTTTACAACCAAATATAATTATCAGGTAGGGCACACTGATATCAAAAAAGATGCAGGATATAACTAATTATTTAAATTGTTTTTTTTTCTCTGTTATTATTTAGGCGATTTGCATTCGATAAAATCAATCCTTGTTGTGTTTCTAGACTAAAGTTGAGGTTGACAAAATGGCCAATTTGTAAGCTTCTACCGCTGCTTCTGGGTCTTACATAGGACTACATAATAAACCATTCATTCTAGCAAATGCAAAGAACTTGTTAGGCCTCAAGTCAGGACTGTACCTACGAAGAAAAGGACATCAACTCAACGTTTTCACACTTAAAAAATTATTTGTTTTGTAGACGGTGTAGGAACTCGCTTAAGATGATGTAAGATGATGCGAAGTTTCGCGTTACCTCTACGAAGTTCACCCATCACTCCTGGCAAACAAACTATTGTGTACCGATCAGCAGTAACCGTTCTGTATTCCTGTAATGGAACTATGACAGCTTATAATGTCCTTTTTTCGATCAGGTTCTATGGTCATTAATGGTCATTCAAATGCAGGCTTACATTCGTAAGAACAAAAATAGATGTGAAAACAAAATATAATACATGATAGAATATCGACTAACAAATATACAAAAAAAAACAACTAAAATTTAGAACAAAAAAAAATCGACACTAAATCGGGTTTTATGTAAAATTATATAGTAATATTGTGGAGCTAACCACCACCACCGGTCAAATAAGATGGACGACCACTAGGTGTAAATCTTAAAAAAGGCATTTTCGCATAACTGAGTTCAGACATTTCAGTTTTATATTGTAAATACTGAGTTAGCCATTTCTGACCCCAAAAATAAATAACATTTTTAATTATTTGTCTGTTTGTACCTTAATAAGTCAAGAACCAATAAACTTTCATGAAACTTTCAAATTTATCAGGATGTAATTGGTATGTTCTATTTTTAAAAACAGAGTAGTAACAAAGAAGTGTTTAGTTAAAAAACCATAACTTTTATATGTACATTCAAATAGGTTTTAAATGAATTAATTAAAGAAATCCAAATCTTCCAAAATGAATAAAATCTAATAAGAACTTAAAAGAAGTAAGTACTGTAAGAACGGGAACGAAAGAACATAATTATATGTTAAACAAAATACAATGGCACACGCGGTACCCAGGGCAAACGCTAGTAGTAATTAATATTTTATTTGTCAATTATTATATGAAAAACTAAATCAATCACAACCAGAAATACTTGTCTTTACATAACACCTAGATTTGGATATCCTTTCAGTTCACAAAACAATTACCTTAGAGTTTGAACAAAAACGTCCGGCCATTAATTAGGAGTGGGGCGAGACGGGCAGAGTTGGGCGGCACACGTAGTGGTAATGCGCGCTAAGGGCTGGTGTCACGTGATGATTTAAGGGCGTGCGCCCTAATGGCGCGATAAATAACGCGGTCGAGCTAAGTACGGGCAAGAGTGGCGCCACTTAACGCCATCTAGCGGTGAATGGCGCGACTATACGCATCTGCGTCGGAGATATGCGGATTAAAATAATCTAATTTTGATAATATTTTGTTCTCAATAACAGTGTAATTTGGCCAAAGTTAACAGTCAATATTTACAAATAAGAAATAATACGCAAAGTACTGTATCACAACAAATTAAGTAAAATTCAGTCAAGACAAAATTTAAAAAATAAAAAACTAAAATTATTTCTGATTATTCAATTGAAATTAATAAATTAGAACACAATTTACAAGAATTAATAAAGTATTGGATTTTCTAAAATAATCATTATTTTATAAATGAATCTATGCGACACAAGATGGCGTCAAATGTTACATGGTCAATGGCCCTATGACCAATATTATTAAAAAGTTCTAAACTGACCGTACAGATGTCGTGTCTTTAAAAAACACACATTTTAGTCCTTGAAATCATAAATATTACAAGATTTCATTATAATAGTAGCTACTTATTCGTATATGACTTCAATGTCTTCTTAGTTTTTAATAATATCAACTTGATTCTTCTTTGAGTCGGTTGAACATAAATGCCACTCGACATAAAATTCACTTTCATATAAAAATCCCCAAGTAGGTTACACTATGGACTGTTTTTAACCATATACCATCTCTAAATATACATATTAAACTTAGACTTTGAATTTATGAAACATAATAGTATTAATTATTTATTTATTTACTTACAGTGAAAGTACAGTGCAGTACAGTATACAATAATACCTGGGACATCGCACACAGCACCATCTAGTCTCAAAGTAGCAAATATTATGCTTGTATTATGGGGTCGTAGACAACTGATATTAATAGTTCAATATTATTTATAATACTGATGCATACATACAGTATACAGGTACATACTTCTTTTTACACCCACACACTGAACAAATATACATGTTCATGAACACAAATATCTGTCCCGGGTGGGAATCGAACCCGCAACCCTTGGCACCGCATTTAGGGTCTCTAACCACTCGGCCAATTGATCAGTCTGTATATACATAATAACATAAGTAGGTATCTTTAGATGTACATAGATGCTTCTGGGATTTAAAAATTCGAAAATTTTGTCAATATAAGTTCCTAGTTGTTATTAACTTCAAAAAGATAATTATGAACTTTTAGAAATTAAAATTTTAAAATTAAAATCCAACGTCATTCGCGCATAAAATTTTCAGCTTATGAAACCTCAACAAAAAGCATTTATCAATATTTTTTTCATGAATTAAAATACTTTGCATTTGTTACCTATAATCAGGAACCTAGGAATACCCGGACGTAGCTTTGCGAACTGATGCATCCGTAGTGTCAACTTCCTATGTACACACTCGTCAACTTGGACACACTCATACCATAGTAAGTCTGCCGACCGCCAATACACTGCGAAGTGCTTCATTGGATGTTCAGTGACAGGATGTCTAGGGTTTTTAATACTTCCAGTCTGTGCCTATAATGTACGTATATATATTTTGCTTTTAAAACAAGATGAGCATCGTAATTTATATTATTTCAGTTTTTTTTGTTTGTGAAAACTATTAGGTCTAGAATAGGTGATTTTCCAGTTTAATCCTAGACTACCGCAATAACAGCTAGTGGACAATTATAAAGTTGCGCTGATGGTTTTTAAAATTGAAAGGAATATTAGGCTGTAGAACAACCTGTAAAAATATAATTTTATTTTTACTATTTGCCTTATTTTCATGATAATTAATCTGACGTTGAAATTGTCCCTATGATGTCATCAGGACAACTGAGCTTATCCGAAATTGTGATCTTCATGAATTGATTCACGAAGATCACAATTTAGTCTTGGATAAAACAAATAATAAACATCTGTCTAGATGAAGTCACAGAGATTTTTTATTACTAATATTTTAGAAAAAAATCGTTTGACCCTGTGTGCGATCCCTAAAACTTCCCGCTATTTTCGAGATCAAAGCGCTCGAAAATATCAGTTGAGATTTTCCAACGAATCTACTTAAAATCTAAAAAAAACGTTAGAAAAATATTTTTTTATTTTTATTTTTTGAACATTTTTGAAACAACTCAACCGATTGACTTCAAAATCTAATCAGATCTATGTCTCGATAAACCCTTTCGAACGACGTATAATAGGTCTTAATCGGTTGATCCGTTCTCAAGATATCGTACGACAAAAAAAAGTTACACACACACATACGGACGTCCAGCCGGATATAGTCAGAATGGCTTCCCAGGACCACAAAACGTGGAGATTTCTTGAAAACTCGATTTTCGAAAATCGGACCCAAACCAATAACGTCCCTATAATAGCGGGAAGTTAAAAAATAATTACAGACTCGTTTTTATATTTCGAAATAATGTTACATCCCAACCCCATTCTGCGACTACAGTCTTTAGTCAATTCGAATTGTATAGAAGAATATACATAGAGTAAATTAAATCGACATCAGCGTTTGGTTTTGATAGAGTCATAAATGTCAGTTCAGAGTATCGAAATGACATTACGCAATTTTGGGGGGTGAAACCGGCGCGCGGGGACTATGCGCACTGAAATTCGGACGAAAACTCCCCATCTTACACCAGCTAGCTATAGTATGAGTGGGTAGGTAAACGCAAAAGGAGGCTTCTAGTCAATTCGTACTTTTATGAGAATATAGAACAACATTGATTTCCTTTTTGAAATACAAGTCAGCTTCATTAAGAACAGATTCTTGCTAGAAGGCGTCAAAATTACATCAAACTATTGCTTTTACGAACCGACAACGACGCGGGCTTCTTTAGGCGGATCGCTCAGACAGCTTTACAGGGTGTTTTTAATATGCACAAATTCTTTTGCGATAGGTAGGTATATTTACGTATGTTGAAGCACATTCATGAACCGATTTACACAAAACCATACTAGGTACTATTTTTTGGACATTCAGGAGTAATAATAATCTTTTATTGAAGCTGTAACATCATTTGTTTACATCTCAAAGATCGTACCATCGGAAACAGCTCGGACCATAGATATAGTTACAATCAAACTTTCAAAAAGTAGGCACAAGTCGCGTCGTAGTAACCAGGTCTAAGTGTAGCGAAATGCAGTGGAACGAGAGGTGTACCTGCGTAATATGACTGTACCTGCGCAAGCACGCTTATAGCGTTGTATTCAGATCCGCCATAAAGTTTGACGCGATGTGTACATGTGCGAAAATTGTCAATTCATGAATAAAGGAATCAATGTATAAAAAATCTTTTTGAGATTAGCAATACAAAACTTCTCTCAACTCAATCTCGACTTGTATCGAATTCGAAAAACGTGAAAATCTTGATTCAGCTCGACTTTTCATGACGATTATCTGGCGGTTTTTCTTCGTATTTAATTTGACTATATGTTTTGGTGACTTTAAGTAAACTGAGTTGGAATGAAGCAATGTTATGGAATTCTAGTCAGATTTTGCATACCTACAAAAGTTATGCTTTGCGGTTTATGTTGCATGATAATCATCATCATCATCAGCCTATCAACGTCCACTGCTGGACATGGCTTCTCCTATACCTATAAATTTACCCGAGCGGATCTGAGCATTCAACAAACATTGTGTTTCTGTTGTCGCTTTCAGGTCTTCTGTGTCCACGTGGCCGTGAGATAATCAAAATAATGTTAATTTTGAAGAATTCATAAATAAATCTCCTTTAGAATTACGAAACCTTGGTTGTTTGCAAACAGAAAAGAAGCGTATAAAAACAGTGTCGAGTAAACTTTCGTTTAAGGCGCCATCAACAAAGATTTATGCCGGAATATTTCTTGGTGAAATTCCTTGTCGGTTCCGGGTGTGCGGGGGCATTTCGTTTTATCGCTCTGTGACATCGCACGTTGCGAACGATTTCTCATTAATTTTGCGAGTGTCACAATCGGCGCGGCGCGTTCGGGCCGTGATTACGCCCGCCCAACTTAATGCCCCAAAGTTCGCGCCCAAATTTTAATAATAATATATCTTTGTAATTTATTCGTTTAGCGACGCCCGCGACAATGTTTGTCCGTATTTTAACGGCAGTTCGACGCGCCGAGTATGAGTTACGGCGCGATAAATGGAAGTTTAACGTAATTTGCGGCGACGATGTACGGCTATTCTGGCTAATTCAAAAATTTGCTTAGGTAGCGCATGCGTTCTACTCACAATTCGTTACCAAAGCTAAGAGGTTTACAAGAAACTGTTCTATCACACCCCATAACAGCTATTTACGCCAATAAATGATGATGAATATTCAGTGTTGCTGTAGCTACATTAGAATACTTGCTATTTTTACAAATATTGTCGTACTAATACGAACATTTGACTGTCAAAGCACATAATCGGTGCTTTGAAAGTAATTAGGGGGCGCTTTACTTAGGAGCTGATTGTGACGTATCACACATCGCCATCTAGTTCCAATGTAAGCAAGTATTATGCTTGTATTGTGGGTACTAAACAACTGATATACATATTAAAATGTTCTTTATAATATAGTCATACTTTTTCACTCAACGCGGAACAAATAGACTGCTCATGCACACAAATATTTGTCCCGGGCAGAATTTGAACCCGCGACCTTTAGTTTTGCAGTGAGGGTCTCTAACCACTTGGCCAGTCGGTCAGTCCAATCCGGTCAGCTAACGGATGCAAACATCACAAAAGAAACGTATCGTCAAAATGTAGTGTGAATCAGCTCAGCGTTGATGAATGAGTAAGTCAGTGACCAGGTATTCCGATTTTACATATAAAGGTAATAAGTGAGAGCATAAACAATACGGTAGGGTCCATAAGTATGCTTTACTCCCCACTTACTACTATTTTAATTATTACTCTCTACGTTCGGAATATGGAATACTTACGCAATTAATAATAACACAGCTACGACACTAAAGCTTTAATACGATTTCAAAGTATTCATAAAGTTGTTCACTCAAAACGCATTGGTTGATAACTTCTTGAACGTTTTTCGTCTTGCACGTATAATGTAACAACCAAAGGTGACAGAAAACGTCAAAATATCGTAACGCACGTCGTTCGACGCCAAGGGGCACGCTACGTCGTTAGGCCATTCGATCCGTACGTCACCGGTTACGCGCCGATAAAGAGTTCCGGACGGAAAAAGGCGGCCCGACGTATCTTGAGCCCCGGGGAGTCGATCCACCCATAAATAATAAATAGTAGTAGCGAATGTCTGCAGATAATGGTAATTTACGATTCATTCCCCCGCCCGAGGCCGTCAAATCGCTCGCAGCGGCATCTAGCGGTTGGCGAGTTACTCTCTCGTAAATCGGGCGTGCGCGGGCGCGTCTATCGAGATAGCGCTTGGTCGGCCCGCTTTGATGAAGGGCTTCAAATAACTAAATAACTGGTATAGACCATCCTACCTGAACATAGGGCACATAAATTCGTAGACTAAATTATAAAGACGCTAGTAATAAAGTATCTTCATGTCAGCCAATTAAGTCCCACCGCGGGCGCAGGGGCTCAGGGCATCGCCTCGGAATGAGGGTGCTTGGAGCTTAATCCTCATACTACTCTAGTACGTGTTGCCGCCTGCCGTCAGTTGATAGTAACCGGAATCGACGGCTTAAAGTGCTCTCCGAGACACGGAGTCAGTGGTAGTTATGTACTTAAATCAGAAAAAAAAACTCATTGGTACATGCTGGTTTCTAGGATTCGAACTATGACCTTCTAAACAAGAAGCGGGCTTGCCACCACTCGGCTATCACTACACTAAAAGACTGCCTAAGTATGTACAGAGCTTAAAAATGTTACAAGAGAATAGAGACCGCACGAAACAAAAACCAATCAAGTGAGAATCACTGGCGTCATGAGGGCTCTCTACTACATAACCTAAAGCTTGGTAATTACTATTTACATTTCATTACCTTTTGAAATACTAAACCCTAATTTAAGTTTTTTTAATATTAGTGATTATTATTATTTTTGCTTCACTTACGCTATGAAAAAATTCAACATTCTAAATTAAGGAAAAGTTTCCTATTGATCACGCACCATTTTGATATGCCTTTCAAACATGTATATGAAAATACGTGCAGAGGCCATATCTCTTTATAATGTAAACTTAGGGTACTTAATTTTTTTGCCGGACTATAGAACTGCAAACCGCAGTATTTGATATTTCGTATTACCTCTACCCGTTCCTTAGCAAAAAAGAGTGAAATAGGTCCGGTGATATACAAACTTCGGACAGTATTTATGGTAACATTTAGGTATAGTGAGAGTGAGAAACGGATTAGTGGTGAGTTTGATTTGGAGGTAGAGGATTTGATTCAACAAAATAATTTGAAGACCAATTTAAAGAAATTCAGAAGTGTCTGATGCACCTAATATGAATATTAAAAAAAATTAAGAAAAGAAAAGGGGCGAAAACAGATTTTTTTCTCATTTATTTTACCAATAGAACGAACAGTAGAAAAACGGTGAATAGATCGATAATAATAACATCACAACAATATAACAAAAATATTAAACTAAGGACAAATATAGAGCGAGATAAGGAGAATTTAATAGGCGACTTAAAAAGTAAATAAAAAAACAACTAGCAAAACCGTTCCAAGAAATATTTTTAGTGCATCTTAAATGAAAAAAACCGGTAAAGTGCGAATCGGACTAGAACACCAAGGGTTCCGTACCACCACACAATATAAAAAAAAACAAGCGCGACGTTAATCGAACTTTACTATTAATCTTTATTATTATGTAATTTAAGAATTATTGTATTATTTAAATTGTATATTTCCTTTTTATTTCGTTAGTTATTTAGAAGGTGCTCGATCCTCTCTGCCTAATCCGAAAAGTAATAACATGAGTGCACTGATAGCAAGAGACAATTTTTATTACTCAATTTACTACAGTGAACCTTTGACTTTTAGTGTCGATTGTAAAGAGAATAAGCTGTGCAAGGGAAAGCGTAAATTTATAGTACCTGGTAATACAATGTAGTCTTCATCATAATTTTTTTTTAAATATCTTTTACAATAACATCTCAAAGATAAAATGCATTTAGTTTTCGCTTATTGGCTAAACGCCATCTGTCATTTTCTATGGAATTTTTACAAAATTTTTACTTGTAAAAATACATTTTATAAGTTGATCTATTACTCGTTAAATAATGCAGTCTACGAGTACGATAGGGTTGACGAGTTCTCGAATGGAGGCCACGTACCGGAAAGCGAAGCGTTGGACGCCCCCCGGCCAGATGGACAGATGACCTGAAGCAGCATACCGGGGGTAGTTGGATGCGAAAGGCGGAGGACCGACAGGACCGTGTGTGGTGGCGAGCCTTGGGAGAGGCCTATATCCCGCAGTGGAGAGACACGGGCTGATGATGATGATGATGATGAATGCAGTCTAGTTAGCTGTGATAGTTTTCCTTTTAACTACGTTATATATACTCCTGTCATAATTTTTTCCACATATCCAAAAATAACGGTTTAGCTGGCAGAGGGAAGGGGGGGGACACTTAGGAGTGCATATCTCAACAAGTGTTGTTGACTTAAATAAAAAAATATTTAAAAACTTTTATATCATTTTTTAAGACCTATAGTTTGGTACCTCTCGGTTAATATACGATGAATTTTTTTTCATACTTCAGTTACATGTATGGCGACCAAAAAAAATATTTTCTTAATGTCACTACTTCGTTGTGCAGCGGTTCATAGATTACACCTACCTTCCAAATTTCATCTATATATTGCCAATAGTTTGACGACCGCTTAGCCTAGTGGGTAGCGGCCCTGCCTACGAAGCTGGAGGTCCCGGGTTCAAATCCCAGGTCGGGTCAGTATTAATAATATTTATATATGTATATATTATAAAGAATATTTAAGTATGTATATCAGTTGTCTAGTAACACACATAACACAAGCTTACTTTGGGATTAGATGACGTTGTGTGGGAAGTCCCATGTATAATTATTATAGTTTCCAAGAAAAACCCCAGACAGACAGACAGACAGACAGACGGACGGACGTGGCGAAACTATAAGGCTTCTTTTTTTGCTGTTTGGCTACGGAATCCTAAAAATGGAACCCTTAGAGGATCACTCTCGAGTCTGTTTCTCTATCACAGCCTTTTTTCTCCGATAATTACCTAAGAAATTTGAAGGGCACATATACCTACAGAGTTAGGTGACAGTCATGGATGAATAACGTACATAACCAAATTTTATTTATGCAATATAAAAAATATAAACGATAAACAAACGTTTCCCCTTATTATCTCCGAATATACTGAAACAAATTTTGTAAAAAAACGTTGCAATTAAGCGCTTGTATATATTGCATACATTTCCCACAACATGCTCCAGCATCCATCAACCCACACTGGCACTGCGTGGTAGATCAAGCTCTAAGGCACTTCATCCCGAGGGAAGCCGAAGCCCCTGCAGTAGGGCATCAATGGGCTGATGGTATGGTATATATTGCATATAGTTATCAGGAATACCTTAAAGAAAATCGTAAGTCTCGGAATTCACGTGAGAAATGGAAAATGTTCTAATGATTATTTTTATCAAAGATTATAAACTGACATTTAAAAAGTTGGTCAAAATTACGCCGTTAGGCAGAATTGTTGGCTTGATAATATAAAAATAAGTTATTTATGTTCATTGATAGGCACAGAAAACGAAATTACAAGCCACGGTATAATTTCTTATAGTACCTACGCAATTTATGACTGAACATATTAAATACGAACTTTGCAAGCTATGCTTTGAGTAACTCTTGGACCCAATTCATAGTGTAATTATTTAGACAATTTTTTAGATTTGCTTTATTTTGTCTTTAGTGAAGTGTGATTAATTATTATTTTTTTTATAATTAATTCTTATTCACATAAATTTAATATAAATTTTTCAAAATCGTTTTGTTTTTATTTTTGTTCTTAGTCAGAAAATTCTGAAGACGGTTAAGGTTTTCCTGCAATAGAGTTAGGAGGACCCAATTTTTGGCTCTTTTGTTCTAGGTCGAAAACACCTATACCCAAGAAAAGAGTTACTGGCATAGACATGTATAAGGACAGCGTATGGACAGCGCGTTACAATGTCGCCTGGTCCCGAAACCTGGACTTGGGACTTGTAAGGACATAACGTTGTAGGGACGTTTCATATTAAACGAAGTAAACATTTTTTATTCTAAAATATCAGATTATTATTTTTCAAATAAACTAATTTAACTATCAACATTAGAATAACAATAGTAAACGCTCACAATAAAAACATATTTTCATATCATAATGCCAATCTATCGATTTACCAATCACAAAACCACTCTACACCAAGGCTACCGGTAGTTTTACAACGTATAATTATTTCTTTAGTACGGCGCACATTCGAGACAAACGGTTGGTGTATTCCAAGAAAACTATAGATTGCGGGCGAGCTCGTCCAAATTGTTTTCGTATTAGATTTATCGGTCGTCCCCGCGACGGCGTTAGCGTTAACGAAACATCGCAACAAAGGCACTTCCTCATCCGATGACAGCTTTATGATCTGAACAGTTTTTGCGACCCGCCGCCGGGGGGCGCCTTATTTATAGGGTAAGTTTTATTAATTACGCAATACTCTGAACTATATTCGGACGAAACTTTAATTATCGCTTCTAGATTATTAGTTTTGAATAGGACGGTACACTCTATTCATTGCGAATGGACAATCAAGTGTTTTTGCTAAGTAATTTTATTACGAAAATCTCTTACTACTGCAATGGAATATTCCGGAAGCACGAGACCAAATATGGTCACCTAATAAATTATCAAATATGACAATAGATAGTCTACACTGCTCATTCATAGACTGCGGTCAATCAGTTAGGTAGGTATTACAATTTTTTTTTTTAAATTACACCAAAATTAATATTTAATTAATAATAGGCAATTTTTTTTAATATTTACAGTTTTTAAATAAGCAAATAGTACTTTTTTAGTTTGTAATTTGTAATGACGCAATTGTATACACTATATATATTAATAGCGCAGTAAACACACCATAAAAGTGTCATAAAAGTTGGTAAGACTGAATCTACGGTTTATAGGTTATTAAAATTTTGTAGTAGACATCATTACGAAGAAGAAGAAGTAGTAGACAAAAAAGATTTTAAATTTTTTAATTTATTTTCATTTAGCTGTACTAATCTATTAAATTTCTAATATACAATTAAACTAACTTGAACATTTGAACATAGGCTGAGAATGAGCACTATAAGTATTATCATTCAGCTTTTATAATGATCTACATATAATGTCGTAACTAATTTTGATCACGGGCTCCGGACTATTGGGTTTGTAATGTTAATTATTTATTTTAGCACGTTAGTGAAAGAAGTTTGCAAAGTTGCAAAGTTCAGTCAAAAAATGTTGATCCTAGATATCAAACCTAATCTAGAATATAATATATTTAATAGTGTAATCTAAATTAATGTAATCTCGAAAATCATAAAGGTAGCTGTCATATATATATCGACACCGGAAATTGCAATACAACTTTACAGGGCGAGCAAGACTTAAGCTAATATTGACCGTTACAACCTACCTGTAATATTGTTTATGTTTGTTATGCCCTACTTGTAATTTTTCAGAATAACTAATAGTATGTTGTAAGGGTCACATAGTTTGTTTTTGAATATCATTTTAGGTAATAAAAACAATGACTTAAGCGTAAAAAGTGTGTATAGCCTAATAATCGATGATATTATATGGCTTTCTATAGTGAAATTATCTTCAAGAAATAAAGTAACCAATGCTTGAAGTAATGTTTTTTTTTATTTCAAGACAAATTTTCCAAGAAATTTTTACAATAATAATGGTACATGTTACTTTACAGAGTTCTTCTTTAAAACAAAATTTCGCTCTCCTAAAAGTTCCCGTAAAGAAAATCACAAATGCTAAATCTACAAGTGACGAAAACTAACTCTTTTTGTTGCTTGCCATTTCTTGTCAACAATAATGTTAGTTAGTGTTAATAAAATTGAGATTAAACTAATCTTCATCGATATTAATTTGCAGTTATTGTTCCTTGGTCTTCAATTGACATTGTTGTGTAATGTCCTGATTCGCCAAAAAAAGAAGCAACCATTTTCTTGCCAACGGTTCGACTTTTGTTAACTTTCGTTGGCAAATCTTCAAAAAGAAAAACCCATTCTGCCGATTGACTTTTTCTTTCCGGGTCAAAGCTGCACACCTAGGTTTCGTCACCTGTCACGATATTATATACTGCGAATGATTGCTCTCCATTAAACTTTTCTATCATTTTGCGGCACCACTCTACACAGTCGTTTCTAGTCTTCCGTCAAATCATGCGGTATCTATCGAGTGTAAAGTTTCAGTATACCTTCAGATGCACATGTATAATCTCACTTAACTCATTCCAATGCCTAATACAGTACAAATTTGCTGACATGTTATTTTTTTTTTCAGTCTCAAGTGATGGACGTACGGTATGAATATTAAATTCGGTAACCGCAATTGCTGGTCGACCTTCACATCCATAGTCATGGAGATAATTACATCTACGTTTAAAATCATTGAACAACGTACACAAAGCTACGACGTGGAGCTTTATTACCTAATGCCGATTGAAATCTCTGGCAACTCTCTAACTGACTTAAGCCGCAGCGAAAATCATAAAAAATCATAGCGCGAAAATTTTCTTTAGTTAATTGTAATTAATTCCGACACACAATTTTCAATCCGACGCCACGATCAAGAAACAAATGACGATCTCACAATTTAAAAAGTAACGTCTTTCCAGAGAGTTCCATTTTCAAATTTCATAAATGGCTTTCTATTTTTTCTGTTGTAAGTGGCCAGTTCCAGAAACTTTTAAGTATGCCCTACGTATAAGAATGTCCGTTTTGTAACTGGCTGTCATAAAGTGCAAAATTATACTCAGCATATTTTCTTGAATAGTTAAAGCAGCATGCTGTCGCCGTGAGGTGTATTTAACAGTTTCTGCAAATCAAAACTACTGTGATGGTGTCAATTAATTTAAATTTCTGGTGAATCTTAAATCTCATATATAGCTGGTTCATATGTCTTTTTCAGTTTGTGTCTTTTTGTTTCGAACATGCATTTTTTTTTGGTACGTGAAAGCTCATGTTATAATAATTTTTACGTATGGAAATCAATACCTTTTCACTCAGTTTTATTTTAGAATTATCCCGACAATGTTTAGTACAAATTCTATATAAGTTTGTCACTTTTTTAATTTCTTGAGGAAAACATAAACGTTTACTTTACTTTACCGATCGGACCGTTGCTTAGAAATTCTCGAAACACGATACCTCCTATCACTTTCATACAAATAGTAAGCGTCTTTTGAAAGATTAAGAGTGATGAACACATGAATCTCTAAGGTTTTTCTAATGAACAAACGATTCGTAAAGTACCTATATCAACAAATATTTACGTATACGTCCCTTACATCCTAATTTTACCTACTTGAGTAAATTAAAAACCAAATATTAAATAAGTCGTAAGGGATAACAATTATTTGATATAAGGTACTGATAGGTATTTACGACCTGGAATTGATTTATCGATGAATCTGTTGGTATAGCGTAAAGGTCTTGTGGAAAAATAAATCATTATACGACCATGCTCACTCAAACGAATGCATCGTACGTCAGCTCTCGATTTGCTCATGTCCATTACAACCTATTTGACAAAAAAAGCATATTTTCGCGATAAAAAACCGTGGGCGTAAGGGTCAAATTTTTAAAGATATAAGGATTTTAAATATACTATTCGATAGAGCTCGAAAAACTGATTATGATGGTGTAAAAACTGATTTTTGACAAAATGTCCCTTACGCCAATTGAAAGTTCCGGTATTGATATATATATGCAAAAAAATTGTTGAATTTTTGATTTCTTATTTTAAGTAGATTTTTAGGGTTTCAGTCCTCAAAATGTAAAAAGTTAATGGATTACCTCGAAGATAGGTGCAATTTTAGCGTGAACATATTGAATTCTCCTTTAGTACCTCCTAAAATATTTATAAAATACCGGAACGGCATAGCTTCAATAAAAGCAAACAATCTTTCAGTCTCTTGACTCACGCCGGGCGTAAAGTATTTTAAAAGTTGTGTAATTACATTATTTTTATCTCACCTCATATAGGCGGGGAGTCAGTGACTAAAAATTATCCGCGACTAAAATAAACTTTCTACAAATTGAATTATTTGTGATAGCATTTATAATGCTCATTCATAGCGGTCATAATCAAATAGGTTTGGGTGCGTCGACGCGGCACCATTACAAATATGTAAAATTAAAACTAAATAGGTAAAATAAATTCTACCTAGTTTTTATTCGACTTTAGTATCAATATTTTTTCCATAATCGTAAAGTCCTATTTGATTATCGGTTAGTTAACCATATCCCAAGTATATAATAAAACACAGGACTTAAAACAATTTTCTAAAAGCTGATGAGAATGGTGCTATGCTTTTTATTTGCGTGAAAACTAGTAGAATATAAAAAAATTGGTTCTATATATTTTAAAATTTTTAAATTCTTACATCCTAAATCATCCATATCTAGCTGAATTACGACTGTCTGTGAATGAGTACTCTTGAAAGTTTAGCTTGTTTACAGAATCTTGTTATAATTTTCGATCACTGGCTTTCGGACTAATAGCATAGCGTATCGGCTCAATACTGTAAACGCATCAAACATAAAACCACCATCGCGCTTGTAAATCTGTCAACATTTAGACATCTATCAGCAGTAGCTCTAACTTCAGCAGTACGTTGTGTTACACAGTTTGTGTAATAGGTGTCGTGATTTACAATGGTCGAGGATGCGTAAACGCAGATCATAGGTAGGTAGGTACTTATCATTCATAACAGTGGCTCAAGAGTTAGAGAGAAGAACTTGCATGTCACGTGAAAAAAACTGTCTTATTTGATTTTAAATTACCTATTGAGGCTTCACACGAAAGGGATGATACAAATCTCATTTTTAGGGTTCCGTAGCCAAATGGCAAAAAAGGAACCCTTATAGTTTCGCCATGTCCTTTGTCAAGGTAGTTAAAAACAACAGTTAAAATAAAATGGTGTATGTTCGAAATATTTATTATCAGCTTAGACACACAAAACCAAGACCTTAAACTAACTTAACTATTTATAAAAATATAGCTAAACCAGTATCACACACCAACAGCAATCATAATATTTTAAGCAATTGTTAACCACATAGAGTAAATAAATTTGACAGCAGCGTTTGGTTTTAATAGTCAGAAATGTCACTTCGCAGTATCGAAACTGTCAAACGCAATTACGCGGGGATAAAGGCCGGCGCGCGGGGACCTCGCGTACTGAAACTTTGTTAAAGTTAACCCGTGTAGGCTCAGAAGAAAGATTCACCAGATAAGAAAATCAAAATAGCGATTTGAGCCTATTACTTCGTATACGATTCAAATATAGTAGCTCTATAATAACATCCCTACAGACAACAGCATCCTTGCCTTTATTATAGTATACTTATTGTAAAAAGAGCATCAACCAATTTCTTTTCAAACAAATCGTGTGATAAGGCCGGGGGTCTATACATATACACTATTACAACAAGCTGCTCAAGCTCTATACAAGCTACTTCAATTGTCTGTTCAACAGATAGGCTCACAACATCAACGCAAAAAGCTCCCGTGAATATAATTTTCTTTGTTGAAATAATTTTCTAAATAGTGATTTTTGTATTCAAACATAAACTAGTGGTTTTGAGCCAGTGCTCAGTAAAACAGAAACTACCAAGATTATTATAGTGCAAAAATTACTTCAGTTTTATTTCCTTGCTCCTCATGCCTTAAATATTTTGGTACATCAGGTTAAGCTAACAGTTTTTTTATGATTACAGTGAAGTGAGAGCATTTTATTGTGAAAATTTTTGTTTTATTAAGTTGCCAGTGTTATCATCAGCCACTACCGCCACTATATCTGTACAGTTCATACGATTGTGGGCTTTTGTTAATATATAGACATATCTTAAAGATTTCCATATTTTCATATATTCATTATACAACGTGACAATCTATAGAAGAAGTTTGAAGTGTAGTCATTCGTCATGTAAAATAACAAAATTACTAGAAAACTATTACGACTTAAAAAATCCATCAGTGTAATTTTGATAGATACGTAATAAATTTAATTTGACTGTCAATAATTGCCTATAAACATTTTATATTGAATAAATTTTTATTTTTTTATTTTGACACCTACTTGATTTGCTAGTGGCGCCACTAATTGGAAGAAATTTAATAACTCATTAGGTACCTACTCGACGAACTCACAGCTTTTTATTTTTAAAGTGCGGCTTTGCAAACGCTTTCAAATCCTCAAAGTTACAAATACTATTCATACAAATAGTCACGAAATAGCTGATATTTTATTTCTCTTGAAAATTGCCTCCAACAAAATTGACTGTTCTCAGCTTCTAGCGCTGCTCTCCTTGAATGCACCTGCTAGATGACTTCGTTCAATCAATACATTCTATATTCCTGTTGTATCGAGCAATTACAGGCGTAATTCTTTTCTATGTCGTGCGAGCAATAATTTCAATATTATCTGGAAAGATCTTTTGACTTAGAACTTGAAGAGCTGACTTAGATCTATTTAATACCGATTTTGTAAAGGCAAGGCACTTGTTAACTGGGCAATTCCTGTTGGAATGACCAATTTGAGAATTTAACAGTTTTACACGGGTGAATCTTTAATGATACAATTTTGTTAATTTAAGTATAATTTGTAATTTATAATTAAGTAGTTAAAATTCTATTGTGAGCTGACATGTGATGTGCTACGAGGGTAGTGTTGCTGTTGTGGCATTGGTATGACCACGTAATTTTGTAATAATGCCACTACCTGTGAGAACCTCTAGTTGGCTTCCTGTTTTTATTAATGTTTACTATAACTATTGTGTAGCTGTTGGTTTTCCTAAGATAATAAAAATATCAAATCAAATCAAATCAAAGTATCTTTATTTCGTAGTTATATAACAATCTTGAAATAAGTCATAAGAGTGAATTTTATTACTTTCTGGAAGAACGTCACCACAAAGGCGCATTCAAAAATGCTGGTTTCTCTCAGAAGAATACGCAAGAAACTGAGGGACGCTTTTTTTAACAAAATTATAAAAAAAAAAGATTTTGACAATAAGTGCTTAAAGATTAATATTATTGAAACAAACTAATAGGCGAGCGGCTTACACCTATGAATTTTTATCACCTAAGTAGTCTGATACTTAATAATAAGCTTTTGCATAAAGCTTTCGTTTTATTGTAGTTTTAAACTTGTTAAGGGGTCGATCTGGAATGTCAGCTGGGATCTTATTGTAAAAACCTATAGGTACATTGCCCTTTAAAAGATTTTGTGATTTTATTGAGGCGGCTGACATGATTAGCTAGTTTATCTTTGTTTCTTGTATTGACATTATGCCGATGACTATTTTTGTAAATAATGTAATATTTTTTTTACGTACATAATGTTTTCAAATATATTATATTGAGATGGCAATGTCATTATATTAATTTCCTTAAACTTATCTCTAATAAAAAATAAAAATAAATACAAGTACTAAGATATTTGTTAAAGTTAAAACAAGCTTACAGATACGTGTTTTTAATGTATTGTGAATTTAGTAACGTACTCGTAGGTGTGTATTAACCATGTATTAACTAAACGCTTTTTGAGCCGGCAGAGGCGCGGCGGCACACGTCGTCCCTAAATCTTGGGCACACGGGCGACATCTCGTGATGAATAGCGCCATTAGCTGTGACCGGCTTTTTAAAACTCCTCCCTCGGCGCTTAGTGCTTTGTTTTGCGCTTCATAATTTAGCGCTTGTAATGACAAAGGCCGCTTTTGAAAATTTACGATAACTTTTGAAACGGGTAACGCCTCGGACGAGAAGAAAAATGTGTCCTTTTGATTTATTAATTTCATAAAATATGTACGCAGGCTAAAAATTTTTAATTAATTTGCGAATAATTAATAACGACTTGAACTCATTTTAAAATAATTAGTAAGAAATATTAAGACAACGATATTTTAAATTCCGTTAAAATGGAGTGATATTTAAATTAATTTTAGTAAGTATTACAGTCAGTAACAATAGTTGTCAGACGTCCCGTAAAAATCGGGACGTCTGACAACTTTTTGTTATTTTGTTTGTTTATTTGTATATCAGGAATAACCAATGAGCATTGATCAAAATATTGATATTGCATTTGAATATTGTTTTCCGAAACTATAGAGAACTATAGAGTATTTTAGTAATTTTTTTAAAGATATACATATAGATTTTCTAGGAACGATCGATTCTATAAGCTACGCTGTGCAACGTATTATGTACTTGTTTATATGGCCGTTTTTGCTGTATGTAGGAGTGATTTCACATTAACGTTCTACGTTTTTTTTTTCATGTTTGTTATGATACGTTCAAAAGTTTTCAATTTTTTTTTCTGTTCAATAAGGACACCTACTCCTATAAATAAATAATAAATGTTTTAAATTTTGAACAATGCTCATATAAATATTCAGTTATAATCATTATACCTAAACTGAAGTATTACTTTCACGCCGGCTATTACAATTGTTTTTTAAGAAAACAGTTTAGTATGCTTATTGCAGGCGAATAGTATGGACACATCACAAAATAGTTCTCTGTTACAAATCTACGCACACACACATATACAACATACAAAAGCCTCACTGCCTTGACTTACGACACTTTTTTGTTAGTTACGTAACGATGGGGTGACTATAGTTTACTTTAATAAAATCATTTTATTTAAAAAAAATTATTGATATTAAAAATGGCTGAAACTGATTCAATAGAAAATTCTCAACAAATTATTACCTTACATGTATAACTTGCATGAACAGTATCAGTTCGCACTAGTTTCAGACTTAAAGTGCCACTCTTTTAGATTTCATTAAAGTCTAAGAAACATAGGAATATATAGAAAACATTTTAAATATACTTAATTTTATATTAATCATATACGAAGTTCACACAGTTAAAGTTCCGCCCATTGTTGCGGGGATTCTCCCTCGTAGGGCAGATCTACAGGCGGGCGGGAAATTTTAATTTATATGATCGGTAAAGTGAATTTATGAGGAATTTTCGACAGAATAATAGAGCACCAGCACGCCCTACCGCCGACGTCCGTTCGAAACGTTTAATTTTACGTCATGAGTGGTGGTTACGTCGTTTCGTGAATAAATTAGCTACTGATTATTTGCGTTATTATTTATTAGTTTCTCAAATATTTATTAAAAAGTTAATTAAACTGCAATAAGTAAGATAGATTATTTAACCTTTTAAATATGCAGTTAATATATATAAGTGCTTAGTTTTAACTATTACGGTAAATTAAGTATAAGAATTTTTTAGGAATTGTTCCAGTCCATTCTATCAGCCCATTATACCCCACTGCAGGGGCTTTGGCCTCTCCTCGGGGTGAGTGGGTTTGAAGCTTAAATTCACCACGCTGCTCCAGTGCGGGTTGGTGGATTATAACGACTGCCATCTATTGACGGCAAGAGTATGGTTATTTGTATGTAAACTAATTTGTGAATCGCATATATGTACAACAAATATATCTAAAATACATCTATCCTGTAGACTCAATTCAGGTCAAACAAAATATGTATGTTGCGTACAATTCCATTGTGAAACCAGGAAAATTATAATTTAACTACACAAATTATAATCGTTCGTAGTTTTAAAATGTTCTATGATATGCTATTTCATTGATATATTTCAGTAGTTTATAATTTTTCTATGCTCCAGTCGCAGCAAAATTAGAACATATTCTTAATTATCCTGTACTATTATAAAATTAATAATCATGAAAGGAAACCCTCAACGATAACGCCTTTTAACTAAATAGGATTTATTCGGATTTGCCTAAAGTCTAACCACCTTTTTAAAAAACCGTATAGGTAATTGCAGCATAATAAGAAACTAAAATTTTAGTCAGATTATAAATAGTGATAATATTTTTTCTAGTAAGATTCTAATCCAGCTAATATTATAATTCTACTGCGACACATAAACCATTATAAATACCGCATGACAAACAACAAACGTATGTAAACCTTGATAACACCCTATACCAATATCAATACGTCAGCCCTTGCAGACATCTCGCTCTCCATCAGTCGGTGAGTTAAGCCTTTGGGAGTCAAACCGTGAGCCGTGAGCCGTGAGTCGGTACCCTTGGCTCCCTCAGGTACCGCTCTCCATCAGTCGCCGCGGTACCGCGACAAGTCCCACAGGTCCCGGCCCATTTCCATCTCAATTTGCCTTGTCCGTTCGCTCTGGACACTGATCTTCTTTGTTCTAAACTACTAACACAAACGAAAAAGCACTCTACGGCGACGCTATAAAGTCGGTTTTACTGAAGCATCGTAATATAAGATGTATTGCATTTTTTATTCGGCAAATCAGTAAGAAGGGCGTCCCGTCCACAGTTTAGAAAAATACATGAATCTGGTCGTCGAGTCAGTTCGTTGTTTCTAATTAATGTATCATCGTTAACTTTTGTGTAATAGAACTACGGATTAGGTACCAACATACACAGGATGAGATTTTAGTCACCAGCCAAAATTTATCTAAATGTTAATTATCACCAATAGACCTCATTACGTAAATAAAAATATAGGTCAAGTATTCATAATCAATAATTATATCCTAAATATTTTGTAACAAAATTTGGCTACCTTCTACTTACATACGAAAGGGCGGGGAATAGGGCATGTGGGCGGGGCGCGTGCACGTGCACTGGTGCCCTCGTAAATGATGACTAGTAACATTGATAGTTTTGGGAAAGGTTTACGTAATCTTAACTGAATATTTTCCTATTGAACGATACTAAAAAGGAGCAAGACGGCCAACGGATTTTTATCAAAGGTCATTATATTAAAATTTGGCTGTATATTTTTTGTAGGTTTTATGTGAAAAAAATATACGAATTATAGTTATTACTATATTGGTGGTAACGGACGTTATAAAATACCAGTCTTTTTTTATAATATTGCCCCTTAATAAAAGTACGTACGAGTATATACGGTTTTTTAAATACACAAATATATATTTACTATTTTTTATATAACACATACAGAATCCATTTAAAAAAAATGTAAACAAGAAATTTTATTTTTAAAACGGTTTTTCCGAAAAATTATTGATACAGCATGCTTACTAACTCAAACAAATTTTACGCATAGGGATGGTAAGACCGCGGAGGGTGTAACGCGGAGGGATATCCCGTTGCTAGCCGTTGACTGTCGCACTCGTCAGTCGACCGCGCATTACCATGATTCAATAGCTTTGTTACTCTACATTTAAAAAAAGAATTCCATATCTCATCAAGTTCACCAAAGGTCATAATATTGAAATTTAAAATGCGAGGAACGAAACGAGGTGGATCGGTTAAGATAGGTTGATAGTCCACAATGGTTTAATCATCTTTTATTTGCTATAGGTGCGTAACGTCCGAACAATAAATAAGCAGTTATTCTTTTTAAAATCTTATAAATGCCAACTTCTTACTCGCAGGTTGACGTCCAGATATCTCGGTCACTTAAATAAATCGTAGCTATAATTAGCTACGTAATCAGCTATCAATTTTAAACAATCCATACATAACATTTAAAATAATTATTAACCAAAATACTCCAGATTGTCTATATTGTCACAAAAAAATGATTTAAATGTAATGTCAGTATTGGTCAAGCCAGGAATCGTCTTAATACTGATAATACCTGGGACATCCCACTCAGCGCCATCTATTCCCAAAGTAAGCAAGTATTATTTTTGTGTAAGGGGTACTAGACAACTGGTGAACAGACTTGAATATTCTATTTTTATGATATATACTTTTTTAGAGACTTTTTATATCCAGAAATGGAATAAATAGGCGTGTTCATGCCTACAAATATTTGTCCTGGGCGGGAATCGAACCTGCGACACTTGTCTTTGCAGTTAGGGTCTCTAACCACTCGGCTAATTGATTAGTCACCTTAATGTGTGTCAACAGGCAACGGTGCAAATATCCGAACATAATAAAAATACCAATATACCTATTTTGATGTTGCAGCAACGAATGGTGCTAAGGTGCATCTTAACATTATCCAACACAAGACATTCACGGTAACATGTACAATTGTACATACAAACATTATTTTCCGATGGTTTTTCAGACGGTTGGGCAGTGATTATTAGATCTCCATTGCGGCGGGCCTTACATGCCTTGTTCGTTCCATCAACATTCATGCCCTTAAGATTTTTGACATTATTTTCACACATTTCTATGCCTTATTAAAGTGATTGACTAATTTACTGACCGATTGGGCTACTGGTTATAGATCCAATTACGAAGCCGAAGGTTGCGGGTTCTATTCCCATCCGGGACAAATATTTGTGTGCATGAACATGTCTATTTGTTCCGTGTATGGATGTAAAAAATGTGTATATATGAATATATTATAAGAAGAATATTTAAGTATGTTTAACAGTTTTCTAGTGCCCCCTATTACAGGCACAATACTTGCTTACTTTGAGACAGATGGCGCTGTGTGGGATGTCCCAGGTATTATTATTATTAATCAACTTATTATACATCATTTACGGAACATATTATCATTGTAAGTAATCTAGCGAGTTGTAACCGCCTTGGTCTGACTACGCCCGCGCGTCAGCCGATATCTCGTCTGGTGGGCAAATCCACCCGCCCATAAATCTGCCTAATCATTTGAATTACTTGTGAGAGGCGCTCTCTTAATATCGCTGCGACAACCGGAGCCATTCCGGAGATATATAGGTAATTATAGTTCTTGTACCGAAAAGGGAGCTTTCTGTCCACGTACTCTGTAAGTTTTGCGTATTGATCCCAAAGTTTATGAAGAACTTAAATCTATTGATTGATTCACGAGTGAGATATTTGTGACGTTTAGTCACTTTATATATTCACAATGTAAAAGACTCCATCGCATAGTTACCTATCATTTTTCATTGTAATTACGCATACTTATTACATCTAAAATAATATTTAAAATGTTTGTTATATCTTCATCTACATCAAAATACTTTTACATTTTATTTAGTCAAGTCTATTGATCGAGTTTATTATTAATCTGAAAATGATTCAGTAACACTCGTAACAACATTAAATAACGTACTCAGTAAAAATGATAACATTTTGAAAAAAACTCAACTATTTATACTTTTTACTAACTTTTTATACTTTAAGTAAAATGTATGAAAGAAAATAGAAAATCGAATAGAATTTTACACAATATAAGTAGGTACTATATAAAAGAACTATTTTCAGTTGTGAGAACGTAATAGAGCTTTCATTGTTTATCTACTACACCGGTGCGAATGAACACGAATACTAATTTTTTTAATTCACGAATGCCTATATCAATAAGTGGTTAAATTATTATATAACCAATTAAATCAAACCGCAAGCACTCGTTACTAGTAATAGAATGAGTTTACTGATACATAAGACACAAATAGTTTCAATACAAGCTTCGATAGTTAAAGCAGATATTTTAATTAGCTAGAGGAGTCATTGAAGCAAACAATAACATACAAAAACATTAACCGAAATTTATGCACAATATTAGAAGAGAGAAATGGTAAGAGCGAATGCAATAATAATAAATACTAATAAATAAAAGGATTTGGTCCTTGCGCGTATTGTGAGAGTATGATACTAATCCAGCGGAACTGAAAGCTATGGAGCCGAGGCACGGAAAGTTTTGTCAAAAAAATACATTTAAAGGATTTTGGGATAAGTTCCAAAAGGGATCGGTAAAAAATAGTATTTCAAATTGTTAATGTAACAATATCACTAGAAAGAAATCTAACGTTTTGTTGGGAAATTTTGGAAACATCCCTGAACCCAGGTATACTTACCTAATATTTATAATTTTTCAGTCTGTTTGTCTGTGCCTTCAATACTCAAGAAGACTAATTTTCAGGAGCTTAGCAGCTAGATAAAATTTTAAATTAAAATACGTTTATTTAAAAAGTCACCTTTAAAAGTTGAAATTTTTACATGTAGGAACATTTATTTATGATTATCACTACGTAAGTAAATGAGAAACGATCGGCCAAGCACGAAACCGACTCGCGCCCCAAATGCTCCGTATTGTTATACGTATATATCGTATTTATTGCTACTCACCGCCATATGGCACGTAAAAGCACACACTAAGGAACAGTAACCCGTAGTACAGTTCCAATCAAACTTTATTGCGGATGTGAACATAGGCACAAGTCGCGTCGCAGTAACCAGTTTTAGGTGTAGCAAAACGCAGTGGAACGAGGGGTATATGACTGTACCTGCGCAAGCACGCTTATAACGTTATATTCCGATCCGCCATAAAGTTTGAGACGAACTATAATTGATATTGAAACTACGACTGAAAATTAGCTGTGCAGTGTATGACCACTCGACTTGAGGTGAGTTGTGGCCATTTTGGCATTGCTTTTATTTATTGTGTTTTAGTTTTTGTAATTCGTTTTTGTTTTGTAAGCATGTCAAATAATAATAATAATAACGTACACATGACAACAACGTCTAGGCCCCAAACTAAGCATTAGCTTGTATTTTGGGTACCAAGCGAAGACACCACATACATTTAACAACCAAGACCCGGTACCAGTATCGATATTGATCATATAAATACATTTGAACCGACCCGACCTGGGATTCGAACCCGGGACCTCCAGCTTCGTAGGCAGGGTCGCTACCCACTAGGCTAAGCGGTCGTCAAATGTTTCTTTCTTCCTTTATTTATTTATATTAATTTCAATTCGATACTTTTAGAGATATGAGACGTTGTTGTCATGTATACATTACGTTATAACAAGGTTCCTGAGAATAAGGGCCTTGACAAACAAATAAACACATGAACAACGTAATGACCTTATGAGGGTTCATTTTTTTTGTTTTGAGGTACTAAACCTTAATGACAGTGATAACAATAATAATAAGATAATTAATTATAATAATGATAATAATAATAATATATGGGACATCCCACACAGCGCCATCTATTCCCAAACTAAGCAAATCTTGTATTATCCGCACTAAAACAAGTGATACGCACATACTTAAATAATGTTTATAACATTTATTAGGCATACAAGTATTTTACAACCAGAATGCACACAAATATTTGTGCCGGGCGGAAGTAGAACCCGCAACCTTAGTTCTGCAAATATAGTCCGTAACCACTCGTCCATTCGGTCAGTCCAATTGTACCAATTGTAGGGACTCTATGTAAGTAAGTACATGTGGGCGGAGCCGTGGACAAAAGCTAGAACATAATTTATAAGCATACGTGTAGTCTTTATACGACTCCGATATACTCCTGTGCTGGGCACTAATCCCGGCAGCGCCGACTGCTGTGGCGATTACTTTAATTGGCTCAATCTCCATTCAAAACCACCTCGGCCGACGGGGTGGCCAGATTTATGGCGAAAAGGGTTTTCTGATCCCTGTTTATGAAGAACTGCGTAAGGAAAACACTTCCCTGACCTTTACACGTATCTATATGAAAGGCGCGAAAAGCTTGCTTAGAAATTATTGTGTGTTCTTTATCAGGGAAATGATAAGCTGAATTTATATATACTCACAAACATTTACTGTTTATGTTTCCAAGATAATTGGGAACATACCTACAGTTATTTTTGTAACGACTTGTCTGTTTATTCTTTTTAAGTAAATATCTATTTTAATTTTAAAACTAATTTCCAGTATTTTAGCTTAGGGCTACACTAGCTTTATTTTTGACGACGACGACGACGTGGAACTTATTACTTTATGAATTCTATTTTTGTTTTTTGTTTTTGAGAGTTTTTTTTTTCAAAAGTTGAATTATTGCTGAACTATCGTTAGTACTTTAATTAAAAGTTTCGTGTGCGGTAATTGAAAATTTTGAGGTTAATTATATTAGCTCCTTCATTTTTGTACGAAGTTTTAAAATCCAAATTATGTTCTCCATCGAAATATCTAAAAAAACACACGGATATATTATATGAGTACAAGAAAAATAAATATGAATTCAAGATCCTTGAAGATGATATTTCTATAATAGATAAAGACGATATAATTTTTTACTTTCATTTTGTTCATTTAACTCAGCTCTGGTCAGCCAAGTGTCTGTTAAATGAACAAAACAACACAGTCATCTTTCTTTATAAAGTAGATCGATTTTGATCAATAGTAAAGATTGAAATGATCAAATAATTAAATTTTATAAAAATAAAATGGTGCGCTCTACAAGCCAAAAAGTTTTGTATTTAAACATATTGATCTGTGATTATTGTCTTAGATTTTCACCAAAATTTTATGTAGACATAATTAAAATTGTGTATTTTTTGAACCTTGCTTTTCTTAGCAGTTTATAATGGCGACTGAGAAGGTTTCCATTACTATTTTTACGCCAAATAGTTACATTTACCCCTCTCATGACTACAAAGTCATTTTATACAAAATGGAACCATGCTAAAAGATATGTATTAAAATCTAATTAATTATTATTCAAGGTATATTTCTCAAATACAACAAGTGTGACAACGATGGAAAAAAAAATTAAAACATTAGTTGCATTAATTCTCAATCACTGGTAAATGCAACTTTTGTTGTCTGTGTCAAGAATCTGAAAACCTGTATTTTATTCTGTGTATTATTCCTATTATTATTACAGTGATAAACATATATATTTATATTATTATTTATGGGGTATATTAGAGAAGCTATATATTTGTGATACAAGATTGTCGCGCGACTAAAGAAGGAATTTGTTTTTAGTTACAGTAACCCTAGTAAATACACTCAATTAGTTTTTTTTTTATTTATCTTTCGTTTATGTTGGCCGAAATATTCCGCTTATTCTTTAAGAACCAATTCAATGTGATAAATTAACGTCATGTTTTAAATGACATGTTAAAAAAAAACTGAAGAAAACAAATTACACAATGCGTATCTACATATCGTTAAGTATACTTTAAGACCAATAAATGGATATAACAATCTAAGAAGCTTGTGTTAAATTTCATATTTAAATTTAAGACTGTTTTACCTCCAAATCTAATACCTGGTTAAATGAAGAAAGTAACAATATCTACAGTCTCCTGATGTCAACGCCTTCGTCTCTCTTGGTGACGTTTCGTGCTAAATCTTCATTTTTGAGCCTGATGCTCGTCCCCCGGTGGCCGCTGACCGCCTAATGTTGATATATCGGTCCGTAGCGTCCTAGTCGCCCCTAGTACGTACTAGCATTATATGCACATAAATAATTCAAGTATTAAAAAGTTCCATAACTGAATACGTTAGTGTACGATGTCTACAAGAGAATGGAAAACATATTTAGCAATTTACAATCCGGTATTACATGAAAAATGGTTAAAAAAGTAAAAAAAAAATTGAAATGGTCATACTAAATATTTATTAATTTTATAATACTTAATAACTAATATTAAATAAATTAATAATAATATTAGTATACTAAATAAAACACACATTTTAATTTTTTTTCCATTTCATTTGTCTGATCGTTCATATTATTCATAAAAATTGAATGAACATTTAAGTGCCCAAATTTTGGAATGTAACCTTTTTATGTACCTAGTTAGTTTCTTTAGTTGTAACTGTATCTTGTAGTTAGTAGGTTACTAGTTTGAAAAAATTAACACATCAGTTTCTTGCCGATCTTCTGAGTAGAATCGACTTTCAGAACCGGTAACTTTGACTTTTCGAAAGTACTTGTAAAAGAAAATTCATTAAAATAATTTACTTTAATAAAATTTCGTGGGAACGCTTAAAGTTGGACAACACTTAATTAATTTCCCTGTATCGTCCAAACGCAGATTTAGGTATATATGGGTTTTACTGAAACTATTATAATAAACTATCAAATTAACGAAAGGTAAAGTAAATACGAAGTCTCATCTGGCATTGTTCTACAAATACAAACTTGACTCTAATGTTGTGCACATCAGCACTAAATACAATAGGGTGATACAAAATCAATACTCCCAATTTTGATGGTAAACAGAACATTGGTCAAAGACAACACAAGGATACGCCATAAATTATGGGATCGTTTGCCCCATCGGATCCCTTCGGCCAGTGCACATATTTGGAATCCTAGCGTGTTGAAGGAAATATTAAGAGTTCCCCTCTAGCTAAAGAAAATAGATTACTGGGGCTTATTTCGTCTGGATTATTTTTTCTCTTGGTAATAATAAATTCGGAATAAGCTCAACCAGGAATGAGTACATTATGGTCAGTAATACGATACTGTTACTTACAGCTCATTCCGTGTGGATACGTAGTGGAACGCACGGCGCACCCTTTCCACGTTTATTTCGCTCAACAACATTACACAGCAAAATAATTCCACATCAACTTCCACTTCTCGTAAAATAGACATAAGAATTGGACTGAGAACAGTTAATACTCGTTGGATTATATTCCTTTGGCAATTCAATTTGATTTGATTAAACCTAAAATTGTAACTATAACTTTTTGTGTAACAAGTGTGAAGGGGTGAAAGGGACGGCAAGTAAATTAATAAATATTCAAATTTTTGTCACTCTGCCTTAAGACTAGTTTATTTCCTGTATTCTCTAGTTATTCGTATAAAACAGTGCATTCGCAAAGTATGAAATAAATCCGTTGACAATTGAAATGGTGAATTAAAAAAAAATGCTCGAACCGGTCAAAGTCCATTAATCTTTGTACATGTTACTAAATATAAATAATATATACCGACAGGATGATTCGTGTAGCAAGTATGACGTCATTGATTTTTTTAACGACAATCCCATATTTCTGTTACGATTTTTGAAAAAGTATCTTTTTTATATACAAAAGAATAATTAAAAGTATAGAAAAAAAAAACAAAAATTAACAATTTTGCCATTCATCGGTAACCACTTGGCTTTAACTTTAAAAAAAAAGAGTTGTCTTATGTTCAGTTGTTTTGCTTAGTGATGACGACCGCTTAGCCTAGTGGGTAGCGACCCTGCCTACGAAGCTAGAGGTCCCGGGTTCGAATCCCAGGTCGGGTCAGTATTAATATGATGAATATTGATACTGGTACCGGGTCTTGGTTGTTATATATATATTAAAAAAAAATTATATATGTATATATTATAAGGAATATTTAAGTATGTATATCAGTTGTCTAGTAACCCATAACACAAGCATAATACTTGCTTACTTTGGGACTAGATGGCGCTGTGTGGGAAGTCCCATGTATTATTATTATTATTAGTTTTGATTGATTTTATTTTTCTTTAAATTTGTGTTTATACTTATAATATTATCAAAAATATGTTATTATTAGGCAAAAACTATTTGTTGTGTTAATTAAGTAATAATTTTGTCATTAAAAAAAATGTTCAAATTAACGGAACGAAAAAATTGAAATTCTTTGCATGATCGGATTTTTAATACCTTTTTAATGCCAACAAAACGTTAAGCTGATCGTCTTCTGGTAGTGAGGGTCGGTCAGATTCAGGAAAATCACGAACATACGTCCAAATTCGCAGTATTTAGACTCGACTTTGTTCACCGTACTTTGATTAATAGGTAGTCTATTATGTTGGGTTGAATTGTTGACACTTTTTATCTGAATTGACTCGGTGATTTCAGTAAGGAAGGTTATATTTGATTTTGTTATTTTTTTTATCTCTTAAACCACACCGTTCGAATTCTAAAAAAGGAATACTCGCACTTGATAATAAGTTTTTTGTTATTTCTAATTTATCACCTAAGGATAAGCCCCAAAATGATAATTCGTTTTTTTCGCTATGAGCCCGTCATCAGGTCACCTAACTCTGTGCATGCACAATACCTTTTTTTATCCAATAAATTCGGAAAAATTAGGCAATTACAGACGGACAGTTAGACACGAGAAAGTATGGTACACAAAAACGATCTATTTAAGTAAATACTAATAATAATCTTAATCTATTAATCATTTCCTTTGAGCAAATCCTGTTTTGATCTAGGATCTAACACTGATTAAAGTTTAATAAAATTAAAATATGTTGATAGCATTGACTTATATATGCTGATGATCTAAAAAGTGAGTTATTGATGTAATAATATTGATGTAATAAATCAATTTTGGTTTTTATATTTGTAATAATTTATGTTTATCCATTGTTTACCTACCAGCGAGATTTTATTTTTAGGCATGTAAATCGCATATTTAAAGTTCAATATATTGACAGAAGACAGCTCTAAGAATCCGCAAGCTGAACTGGCAGTGGGCCGGCCATATATGTCGCAGAACCGAAACTCGATGGGACAAATTGGTTCTCGAGTGGAGACCACGCACGGGAAAGCGTAGTGTCGGGTGCTCCCCTATTCGATGGACCGATGTCCTGAAGAAGGCAGCACGTCACCGTTGGATACAGGAAGCGGAGAATCGCGTCGCGTGGCGTGCTATGACGGAGGCTTATGCTCAGCAGTGGACAGACAAAGGCTGAAATGATGATGATGATAGTGATACTGAAAGACATTCACTCATTCCCAATTGAGGTTTTAAGGTTCCGTAATAACAACAAAACCCTCATAAGTTCGCAAAGTCCGTCCGTCCGTCTGTCCGTGGTTTAACTTAGACACTTTTGATACCAAAAAGCTGTAATTTGGCTTGGTTATTACTATACATATCAAACAAACGTCTACAAAGTTGTGAAATGAAATCTTAGAAAAATGTTGTTTTTGATAGGTACCTCCCTTTATACCTAAAGCGGAAATGATTTTTTTTGTTGTCTATTCCACTGTGTGGTGT
This sequence comes from Luffia ferchaultella, assembly GCA_949709985.1. NCBI lineage: Eukaryota > Metazoa > Arthropoda > Insecta > Lepidoptera > Psychidae > Luffia > Luffia ferchaultella. The sequence continues at coordinate 25,030,206 of OX453244.1, read as the reverse complement.
GTTACTGAATAGGTCTTTCAAAAATATTAGTATGTAATGAACATTTTTAGATTCAGCGATCCGTTTGCAAAATATTATGGTTTAAAGTAGAATCTTTGTCAGTCACGTGTGTACCCCTTCCCTCCTCTAATTGTTTTTAGATACGTGAAAAATGTTTACGAAATTAGCTAATTTATAGTGAAGGTAAACTTATAAAATGTACCTACTTGGCTAAGTAAAAATTTCGAAAAGTTCCAAAGACAATGAATTACATAGCGTTTAGCCGATTGGGTAAGAACTAGATAAATTTATATGAGTTTGTATTCAAAATCTAATTTGACTACAAATTTAGTGAATATTAATAAAAAAAATATATAAATAATAAAAATGGAATTATCGATATTGTCCAGAGCGTTCCAAATGACAAATTATTTAATCACTGGTAATCTAGTGTCAAAATGAAATCGTGAAAAATTTTTTTTTTGTCTCTTACTCTTGAAAATTATGATTTTTCACTACGCATTAGCTCATAGATAGCCGGCGAAAAATAAGTTTAGGGTAAATTTTGAAAATTATAGAACAAAGGAGAGAGAGTAGGATAAAAAAGTGATAAGCTTTAACCATGATTAGAAGTTATCTTTGGATGTAATACGTATTCGTTTAAAAGATTTGTGTTAACCCGGAACAATACAAACGCATAGTCCACGCTGCCGAAGTCTGCTTATTGGCATTAGATCTCATTAATTTTAGCAACGAGATATAGTGTTACGCAGACAGACCAATTTGGCTGCATGTAAACAGTCAGCTATCTCGTCGAGATGGATTTCTGGTACGATGAATGAACGAGGTTAAAGAACGGTTGCAATAGATATGACACTTCTGTCGTGGCTTTTTTCTTAAACTAATAAATTGTAAATACGTCATAATTCTTATTTAGTGGGTTATTTGTTTATTTTTAATTCCTGTAAGTTTTGGCTGCAACTTGGCCCACATGGTTTATTTCATTTTTAATTGAGATACAAACTATCGCATATTTTTACTATTTTCTAGCACACCTGATGATGTTCTGAAACCACATTTCAAAACTTCCTTAATTCTGATTATATTGTGAAATTTAAGTGGATGAAATTATTATTTTATTCAAAATGGAATTATGGTGAATAATAAATTAAGTTGAAACATTTGAAAGTTTCGAAGAAATCTATTCAATGGTTTTTAAATTGTTAGCGTTAAAAAAAAATACATATAGAATAAAAAAGTGTAATTTATGTTTAGTAATGATTTATTAGTCCATTATAATATCCACCACGTGGATACGTAACTGCATTACTTATTACTTGGCATCATCTGCAAATAATATTTAATAATCAAATCAGAACCGTTCTCGACTTAACCGAAGCCCAACACTATGACTAGTCAGACTAGTAGAATTAAGTAGTTAAAAAGATATTGAATAGTGTTCTGTCATCAATGAACAAAGAAAAATGTATATTTAAATACTTTTATCAAAGTCGTGTCTCTTGGAAAAATCGTCTGTCTGATTATTGTCAAAGTTAAGTTATTTTTCGTCATATTTAAAAACAGCCAGTCAGTCTATGGTCAATCGCCGTCGCCGCGACAAATAGAGTTGGCGATATGGAAAGCACGACTGAAAGTAGAATAACAAAAGAACTACGCATATTAGATCTGTGTGATGGAAGCGTCGGTAAGGGTCTATCAAGTATAATAATTATTGGGACATCCCACGCAGCGCCATCTAGTTCCAAAGTAAGTAAGCATTATGCTTGTATTATGGGGTACTAGACAACATGTATACATACTTAAATATTCCTTTTAGTGATATATCCTTAAATAAATACTTTTTACACCCAGACACGGAACAAATAGACATGTACATGCACTCAAACATTTCTCCTGGGCGGGAATCGAACGCCACCCTTGGGTTAAAGTCTTTAACCAGTCGGCCAATCGGTTATTCGAATAAACATTAAATGAGTATACTAACTCACCATAATACTGTTACAAAATTCTCACATCAAAGATAATAACAACTTCGTCGCTATCGCAAAAATCAAACAATTAAATTAGATCAATATCATAAAGATTTGTTTGTGTCAGGAAACTTGATATTAATATTAATCATTTCTTCAGAATAATTTATGTTCGACAAAAAATCAATATAGATTTTTTCGAATTACAAGTTTCGTAATTTTACTTAATAAAAAAATATTTAATCGATACAATATTTTAAGTAAAAAATTGAAACTATACCTACTTAAAAATCTTCGATAATATACTACGAATTAAAAACACTATCTAAATAATGACAAACGAGAAAATTTTGAAGAGACTACGGGTCCAGGGTGCCAAGGATACATGCCGCGTTGCCGCGCTGCATTGCGACACTGATCTTCTGAACAAGGTATTCCTTGCGCAAAGTATCACCTGTCAACAGACGCAGCGCGACACCCATATCTTGAGCAAGTGATTTGGCATCCTTGGACCAGGGACCCATCGTCTCGACGGCGAAAGGAATGAAATGCAATTTAAAAGTTCGACGTGTTATCAAAACTCTCTATAATTATATGACATAGGAATACGTATCTTGGCATTTATTTGTGCGCTATCTAAAAAACGCACATATTTTATGCACCCGAAAATAACAAGCCTACCTGAAACGATTCATTAACGCATGTGTATGAAACGAAAAAGGTATCCAAGAATCACACTCAGTGGCGAACAATAGTCGCTGCCTACCCTTCTCTCTGAACAGTAGTGACGAAGGGTGATTTGTAAAAAAGGAAACCGGCCGTGACAATCTAGGCGATTATTAGAAACCAATTGCGATCTATTCTCATGAATAAGGTTTGTTACTATATGAACATTAACATTATCATAACATATCGAACATTATAACGACCGCTTGACCTATTGGGGAACCCTGCCTACGAAGCTGGGGGTACTGGGTTCGAATCCCAGTGGTATCTTCGCTTGGTACCCAAAACACAAGCTAATGCTTAGTTTGGGGCCCAGACGTCGTTGTGATGTATACGTTATAATCGTTTTTTTTAAATTAAAACCTGAGAATTAGACGTAGAAGACCTATTACAGGGCTTTTCGTTGAAAAACAATAATAAATTAAATAGAAATATAAAAAAATAAAATAAAACTTTTTATTTCTTAATACAATTTATCTTTAAAATTTAAATTAAGTACAGTAAGTATTAAATAAGGTTTGCTCCTTAATATATAATTTATCATAATTTCATTAGTGTGTAGTATTTTGTCAACAGTAGCAACTTAAGGACACTGTCTTTCTCTCCGCGGCTTGTACTGTTGAAAGCAGCGTAATAAGCTCAACTGTCCAGATTTCAACCTTAAGGGGACAGTTTTCAACGTATTCCTGAATGATAAAGATGACAAGAGTAAATTCCCAAAAATACCTATAAAATACCCGTCGAAACGAGATTGCTTGCGGGCCGACTGTTTCCATCCCTGAATTGTGTATGAATTGGAGCCAAAATTTGCAGGGTCATTAAGAAAGGATGTCTCTAGGACGGTAAACTTTTTTTTTTTTTAAATTCGCATTAATATCGAAGTTCCGACTAATTATTTTCATAGACGGAGAACCGACGGAAATCATGTTTTTAGGAATTTATTCTAAAACAAGTAAACAAGATATCAAAAAAAAACATACCGCCCTGTGACAGTATTTTTCCTATTAAATATATATAGGCTCATTACACTCACGACATAGACTACTTTCGCGCGAGCGGAGCAGCGGACGGAAAGTTAAAAGTTAAAGCCATTTCTCTCGGTGTTGAACTATCTGTTTACATTGAGGTCCAGCTATTGTCCTGACGTCTTCCTTTCAGCGTCCATGGTCTACCTTTATGGCGTTTGCCCGGTGGTACCTTTCATGATGTAACCGTTTTTGTCTATTTGTGATCTTTGACATGATTCAGATCTTAGGTATATCTGTGTACTTAATTTTTTTTGTACAATTTTGTAGAGAAATAATAACTGAATGCAAACATTGAACCAACATGCGTAATGACATGTTTACAATGCTGTTAAGCCACGACACGTTTTCCTAGTGACTGATACACACTTAACTATCTCAAAAAATACTAAACAGATTTTGATGAAACTTGCACTGTTCTCTAAGTTGGACTATAACTTTCAAGTGTAACTAAAAAAAGAATTGTTGCAATCCAACTTATAGCTTTGAAGATATACGCAAACATACATACACTTATGGAATTTGGTGCTCATGTTTAAAACCTAGTATAGTTTAACATACACAAAAACTTTGCAATTCTGACAATATTAAATAATTTTTTTTTTTAAATCGGTTTGTAAAAAAGTATAATAAATCAACCCCACTGTACGTACCTAGCCTAATCTATGTCGCTCGTGCCCCAATTTGGTAACCTGTTGCTGCTCTCTCCCCTGATCCAGGGGGTTGAATTGACACTACCTCACTGTACGTTCCGCTGACAAACGATCGCGTCAGTAATATTGACAGTAACTGCATATACACCAAACACGAAGACTCAATGCTATTTCAATGAATAGAGTAGATTAAATGATTTCCAGTTTATTATCCCCTGTCTATTATCTTTTATTCTGTTACAATATTGTCACAGTATTTGTATCCAATTGCGACGAATAGGTTGTGTACTTATTTTGTGTTTTTATGTTTTTATTTATATTATTTTAATTTTTTTTATTATTGCGGTTATACATAAAATATGTGATAACCAATAATTATATTTTGTAGTATATAAGTTGGCCGATCGGGATCAAGTTTTTGACAAAATTTAATTTATCCCGGAATAAAGTATTAAAAATACTGTAGTCATCATAGTACGGAGAGTCAAATCAAACCGTTCTCAAGTTTTAGGCATTTAAACGTAATATATATTATGTTCATAGAAATTACCAATTTTGTAATCTTCATATATTTCATGTCCAAACTGTTTGTGTGTGCGTGAATCATAACCGAACAGTTAGGTGATATCTACGTTTTTTGACGCCGACACACTATCCAGATATTATATAATCAAAGTCAATACTATGTTTCATCCCGGAAAATACGCGGATCCTGTGGGATAGTTATTCTCCATGCTGAAATATCTAAACGGAGTTCGATACAGTTTTGTATTAGTTAAACAAAATTTTCTAGAAAGTCTCACAAAATCCTGCGCAAAACTAGTAGATAATAGTATAATTTAAATATTTTTCTAGGATGTCGTTTTAATTTTTTAGTATAATAATAAAACAACTTAATTTTTAAACTAAACATATAACTTAATACTAACGAATATTAGCACAATTTTTTTTTGATTAATATTAAATTAAATAATTTATGTAGTTATAACAGTACATTATCTTAATCTCAATCTCTTCATTATCTTCATTATCATAATTTCTTGATAAGTATGTATAATTAATATCACAGCATATATAAGACCTTGAGTAAATCAGTTACATCTGTATTTTGCAAGGTTCGTGTTGTAACGTTACTAAATACCTCTTAACAAAGCATTGGAACGAAGAGACAAATCCATCCTGTGCGGTTACAAAATACACAAAATCATTAGCTTTATTTAAAAGAAATATCGTCAAAAGTAATTAGCTGTATGATGTAAAAGTATGTAACTATTTTAACAGAATAAAAATTGTTTTTAAATATTAACTATAATAATATACAAGAAATACAAAAGAATTTCTATATGACTGACAGACTGACCGATTGGCCGAGTGGTAAGAGACCATAACTGCTGAGTCAAGGGTCGCGGGTTCGATTCGAGGACAAATGTTTGGGTGCATGAACATGCCTATTTCTTCCGTGTCTAGGTGTAAAAGTATCTATATATGTACATATTATAAAAAAGAATATTTAAATATGTATACCAGTCGTCTAATACTCCATAATACAAGCATAATAGTAGCTTACTTTGGAACTAGATGGCGCTGTGTGGGATGTCCTTGATATTATTATTATATGAATTCACCAGAAAGATTGACCTACCAATAAATCCTAAGCTCAGTACAGACAAATCAGATAAATCGAGGGTCAGGGTACCGACTGTCGAGGTCTCAGTAGGGCACCGATACACTCAACCATATCAGCTCATTATGCTCCACTGCAGGTGCTTAGGTCTCCCCTCGGGATGAGCGTGCGTGGAGCTGGATTTACCACGCTGCTCCAGTGCGGGTTGCTACAGATCATAACGACTGTCGTCTGATGATAGCAACCTCTAACACAATAACCGTTTCGCTGCTCCGTTATACAACATAAACAAAGTGAAAACGAATTGAACCTTTCGCTTTTACATTATACCGGGTGTTTGGCGGAACGTAGTCCAAACTTATAGAGCATGAAGAGCTTACCGATCTAACCAAAAAGTTTTAATTGAGCAGACGGCGTAAACTAAAGGTTAACGAGAAAAACCTGTTCAAAATTTCGTTTTTTTTTTTTTGTTTATTTCAATAAGCTCCACACGCTTTTTCAGTCTGGACTACGTTCAGCCGAACGCTATATGTAGTAAGGATATCTAATGAAAAATGTCAACTACTTTTTGATGGTTTAATCAGTTTATTTGGCAAAAAAAAGGAAACAAAATATAAAGCTAGCAAATAGAAGGGCAAGATATGAAGATACATGAAAGAAATTCCAGATAAAGTCGTAAGTAACGTTTTTATTATAGTGTAAACTAGTGAAACTCGAACTCTCCAAGAAACTCCAAAATCAAACCGACACTGACCGATTCGCTGAGTGGTTAGAGACCCTAACTGCCGAGGCAAGAGAGCTGGATCGACGCCAGCCCGGGACAAATATTTGTGTTCATGAACATTGTCTATTTGTTCTGTGTTTGGGTGTGAAAGTATCTATATGTATACAAGGAATATTTAGGTATGTATATTAGTTGTCTATTATTCCATAATACAAGCATAATACTTGCTTACTTTGGGACTAGATAGCGCCGTGTGGGATTTCCCACGTATTATTATAATTTATAAACATAAATATTTATGTCTTCACATGGCAAGTGTAAAATATATTAAAGATTACTTAATCTCGTTCAGCTGGTTTGACAAATGGTCCGGGATGGGCGCGTCTGTGTCATAATCACGTAATGCCATCACTTGGATAACACTCTCACTTAAATCGCTTCTACGTGAAGAGTGCACTACTGTGCTAACCAGTTTAAGTACATGTTGAAATACAGAACATTTGTGTCAACATTTGAAAATCGATTCCTGTATGTAAAATATATAACATTATTTTCATAAGTAATGATAACAAAACAATAACGTACAAAACGTAAACAATATTATATTGTTTACGTTTTCTAACCTAACCTTGTCGAAGTGAGAGGGCGTTAATATGCTTCGGTCACGCTCGTCTCTTCGGGAATCTGCGTAAAGCAGTGCCTTTGTTTAGGAGTTATTTTTTAACCGACTTCAAAAAGGGGGAGGTTCCATGTTTGTCTGCATGTATGTTTTTTTTGTGCATGTTCACCTATATCGTAGTTTATTGCAGACCGACTCTTTTCTTTAAATTAAAAATATTTTTAAAGTTTTACTTACAATAATCTTTTGGAGTTAGTTTTCCTTTTTTTATTTTGTAATAATTTTTAAGTATTAAATTGTCAAATTTTTACTAAGTACAATATTTTGGACTCGATTTTTTTTTGTAATAATTTCCAATTTTAAGTTACAATACTCGTATAAAACATTTTTGTCCTTTACTTCTGTGTTTTCACAATCCTCCTTGGATAAGTTTTATGGGTTGGCTTTACACAAGATGATATTTTGATACAATACAACGCAGTGTAAACATTAAACACCCGACACATTCGACTGACCACCGATGACTAAGCAACTTGTGCTGATTTGACACAAGATTGACTGACCCAACACAACTACCGTAGATGTTAAAAATATTATAATCTGAGTCTCATATTATTAATCTTAGCTTTTGAGTAAATTATTTTGCACCGAGTGTTGTGAGTCTGGAAAACATATGTCCATGTGTTTCGATGCCGCATAATATCGGACTGGTTTCCGAAGACGTGAATGTCGACACCCGGTTATTCTCCTTACTTTAATTTATGTTAATTGATAGATTCTCCGCGTTACCCCACAATGTGAGAAACCGTAAAATGGGTTATGTATCGCAACCGCTACACTTGAATCATCATTCTGCTTTGCATATAAAAACGCTTATAAATTATAATGAATACAGCTATAAGTGCAGACATTTATTTATTCCATTTTTATTATTAACCACTAGTTATCCGTCGGCGGCCGCACCCGCATGTTCTACACAATTATATACATGCATTTATGGTAATCCTTTTATTTAGTGATCACCAACGGTTTAGTTCAGTGGCTACATGATTTCTATCATTTTGGTTTTCACAAAAATTCCATGCATATTTAAGGTATTCAAAGTTCGCCATGCAAAGTTTAGCCACGATTCTGATTAAAGAAAATCAAAATTACTTTTATCGTCATCTCCATCAACGTTTCACCTCTTCCTCTTTTATTTTTATTACTTTCTTGGCCACACATCTCTTGCACTTGCAAGACTAAAATGGGAAACCTGCGACAATCCACTAATATTTTTAGAATTATACTTGAAAATATTTTCAAAAATATTCTCAAAAACATTTAGCAACCTAACCATAAGAATTGGGGTTGCAATCTCCACAGTCACAGAACTGATCATGTTGACGGACTACATATTATAAAATATAATCTCTTATAACCTAGAAAGCGAAAACGACAGTCGAAAAGTAGCAATACTGTTGCATCACATAGGACCTGAAGCCCTTATCATATTCTACTCATTCAATATTGACATAGATACCGTCAGTCTTGAAGAGATAATCACAAAATTCCAAAATTATTTTAGTCCAAAGGTGAATATAACAATTCAACAACACATAGTCTGTCTGTATGAATGCGATAAACTGAAAAACTACCGTACGGATGTTCATATACTTGGCACCAATAGACGAAGTGATTCAAGAGGAAGGTTTATGTATTTAATTCATTAATGTTTCGTGCAAATTATTTGAAATATGACGATCATTGTTTAAGACGTCGGCAAAATCAAGCCAACTGGGAGCTTTCATGGAAGCCCTGTCTAATCCCTTTGAGATGTAACAGATATAACAAAATAACGTATGGAGAGATTGTTCCTTTTTCATAGGACTAAAGAAAAGTCCGCGATGACATATGTCTGTTTATCATTAATGGACAGTTTAGATACTATACTTATTTTTATGTTTAAAAAAACTGGTGTCATATGATGTGGCAATTGGAAAGCAATTTATACGGATACAATATTCATCCTTATCAAATTAAGTATGTTATTTACCTTCAGCATTTCATACACATTATGATTACTCTTTACACCATACAATTTTAATTAATATCTTAGGAGTTATCATGAAATAAGAACTATCGTATGACAACTGATCGGGCGGCAGTGTCAGGCGCAGCCCAACACCTGCGACGACGCGACACGACATGCATAACGTAAATTTAGGCAGAAGTTGTCAATGTTGTGTACAAAGGAATATTTTAGTTAGTGTTTATGTATATATTTTTCACTTTTTCAAATATTTACAGAATTGGAAATAAAATACGTTATAAATATTCCAAGTAGGATGAACATATGTTACGTTGAAATCTAATTAAATCTAATCCACATTTCGAAGCAATAAGCTGATACGGCACTACGACAGAAAACGCACTACGGCATATATTGCTCAGCAACACGTGCGAAGCTGGGGCGTGTCGCTAATTTGATATATTTTGTTTGACTTGAGATTTTATAAATGAAAAATGTATTGGTCAATGGTGGGATCAAACTCTCGAATCGAACTCTCAGCCACTCAGCCACCAGAGCTCTTTTTCTATTACCACAAAATTATAAAATAAGAAGAGAATATTTAGAAAAGTAATAAGAAAATAACACCTATGGATCAAAAATCATGGGGGAAAAAAACTATGATTATTTAAGACACAAGAAATATGCTTGCTGTAATGTTTAAGCAAATTACAAACGAAATTATAAGAAATTAATAATAAAGGTTTACGGATCGGATGAAACTGTTGCGATTTTTCAAAATTTACTTATGCCATATACATAATGTCAATTTCTTAAAACCTCGTTGACCATAACTTTATTGTGAATTAACGAGAAATCGATCGCATCTTTATAATTAAATATCGATTCAACAACACGTCGTACATTGTTAAGCATGGCAGATGGTGTAGCCCGAGGGCCCTCGTTCGCGTGTCCTATAGCTAAAATTTGTGCGACAAATAACTGTGCACTTTATATGAATAGTTATAAAGCATTGGAGCATGTTGAGCCCAACATAACATCATGTTTAAAACAAGTTTTCAATCATAGACAACCAGGGATATACATATGCAACGTGCTTAATATTTTTTAGTGATATCTGTGATTAAATCATGAAAAAAATCAATTCATTATTTGTAAAAAATTAATATAATTTTTGTGTAATCTTGCATTGTTAATCCAGAAAAAAATAGGTATCTGCATTTAGGGGACTTTTAGCAACAGTGCAAAAAACGAAGTAGTCCGTATAGTTCTACTGTTTAGTACTACTAGAAGGACTAAACGGAAAAAAAAGTTCTTTTAGTCCTATTAATTTCTGTATGATATTCAATACAACTAAACGGACATAAAGTAAAATCCTGCTATTTGCAGAGTACGAATATTTTTTACATTACATGAAATAAAGTATTGAACTTCAATTTGATATATTTTCAATGATAAATGAACAAAAGAGCCACCACATATGTGTGGAAAGAGGAGTTAGGTTAACTCTTAAGTAAACAAATACGAATACAAATATAATAAATATGACTTATTTTATTTCTAAGATCCTAAAAACAGTGAAATGGATAATTGGCCATTGACCAGCATCATTTGCTGGTACAAAATACTTATTTTTAATTACAAGTTAGAAATAAGTAAATCCAAAATATATGTTCTGTTTAGATTTGCCTTTAATGACTTTGAATTGGCAGGGACATGTATGTTAAATTTCCCTTTATAATAACTGAACTGAAAGGTAGAACTGAATGTAAAACTGATGGAACTGAATGGTAGAACTGCTTAATTTTTTTGTCCGTTCATTTCTACCAGTAGGTCAAAACGGATAAATAAATCCGTTCTGTCTTACTAGCAGAAATAAAATGATTTTGTTCTTCGTTTACTCCTACTAGTAGAACTTAACGGCAGAACTATATAGACTACTTCCAGAAAACGTGGTGGTGTTAACTATTTCGACATTCGCTAGCGGCATAAAGCTGTTGCATATTGTATGGACCTTCAACACTACGAATAGTCGCAATTTCGAAATATAATTTTTCTTTCATATCTCAAAAAGTGAATCACAGACGAAAAGTTTTATTTGAAAATACTTGCTCTTAACAAGGATTGAAAGCTTCTGCTGAAATCCCTCGGGTACCTCAGAAACATGTTGTATAAGAGGACGAAAAGCGCGGTGTAGAATGAGCGGTAGTGGTAGAAAACTTGAATAAATATGTTCAGTGTACCTTTCATAGAATAACATTTCAGATGTTAAACAATAGCTATATGCAAAAATTTTATGCAAAAATGACTATAAAAATATGTCTCAATTATACAAACTTAAACTGAAAATTTAAAGTAACACTTTTATAATTTAGTATAATAAGACATTACCAAGTCATTTAGTTTATATTGTGGTCTATAATTGTTATAATACTTTGGTATGATTGTAAATATTATCATTGTTTTAATTGTTAATACCTTGTGAGTATTTAAAGTGCCTGAATTTGCATCGACTTCATAAATTATGTCCCGCTCATTATTGTTCTTTTCTATAAAGTAAAAATATTATTCTTTAATTTTCAGTTTATGTTTGTATATATAGACAAAGTATTGAAGACGGTAGGTATTTTTTTTTTGGAAAATTTTACTTTAGTTTTTAATTTGTAGTAGTCAGTAACTGTACCTTATTATTTATGTTTAGTGTACCTAGTAGCAGAAACAAATGACAGCTCCATACAAATGCATAAAATAGGTGAAATACAAACACACGAGATTCATATCCTAATTTTCTACTCTCAGAGGTATCAAAAAAAAAGTATCAATCAGATCGATTCATATTCGGCAAAGATATCGAGAACATTTATACGAAAAAAAGTTCACATGAATTGAGTACCTCCCTTTTCGAAGTCGAATGAAAAAACAACATTCATCGATGTAAATACATCATACTTGAAAAAATAATTTTATATTGAATAATAATATAGTTTCTGTTTGCGATCGGCAAGTATGACATCGATGGAAGTTGGTTAAAATGTATAAATACCATCAACGGCTTCAAACATAATAATTAATGTCAGAATTACAGCTATATTTAGCGTATGGACCTTAACATCTTTCCCTGTAAGTAGACAGCAAAATGTGGATAACTAGTTATTAAATTATAACACATGACCGACTTTTTTTAACCGCAATCAAGTAGGCGGGGCACCTTGCATTGACACTAAACGCTCACCTCTGACCTTGGTTAATTACTTTTTATAAATCAATGTCAAGTAGTGAACGTAAACCAATTCAAAAGTGATATAATCTGTAAAAGTAAATATGAACATAAACTTTTAATGTCGATACAATTCCAGTCCATTTTAAGCACCTGAAATCGGGTCTGTATTAAAGTCAGGTACCTCAAAATGTGCGTCTTAAATAAACTTCTCGGGAAATAAATTTGGTAGGAAAGTTTTGAAAAAAAAAAAATACAGTACATACAGTTTTTCAACTAAATCATTCGGTCATTGAAAGCATGAATGGACTTGGACCAAAATTTTAAATTTACGCTGATGATCATTAAAATTAAATGGAATAAGCTTCTAGAATAACTTATCAAAACATCATTTTTTTCTGTTAACGAATTGGTCAGATATTTATGAAAATTTATCTGACGTTGAAATTGTCTCTGTGACGGTGACAGCATCTGGGCGGTTGAGCTCATTGCGCTGCTTTTGTTTTAACCAAAATTAATCTCCGAAATGTTATTTTGTTAATTTACATTATATTTCCATAATTGGGTCACTTAACTCTGTATATGTACGTAATTACAACTTTAATCGTCTAGTAGTGTCAAGGGAAACAGGCTGTGATAGACGGACAGACAAATAAACACAAGAAAGCTTACTTTTTTTCATCTCGAATGTCCAGAACCTTGAAAAACAGTTTATCATTTACAAGATGTAAAACATAAATGTTAATATTTGGGTAGGAAGAAAAATAAAAGGAAATCGTGAAAATATTTCGAACGAATTGACATGCGAAGGAAAAAAATATCATGAAATTTAGGATAAAAATACAGGAAAAAAATAAAAATGAGGAAGTTCGCTATGACCATCAATTACTTCGGAAGGTAAAACACTTAAAGAGTTAAGTTCGGTTTGGAATTACGTAAGCGAGTGAAAAGTGAACGTGTGCCAGTGACCAAAGTGGTCGACTACTTGCACGAGCTTTTGAGGGCATCGAGAAGCTTGCAAGTTAAGTTAAACATACTTATTACCACAGTACTTCCACTAAATACAACATATTTAAACGTAATTATTGGCTACTCTCGTATACACGCTTGAAAATATAGTTAGGTTTCGAAGGACTCCGGCTTCTCAGAAAGAGTAAAACATAAACTAAGTTAAACGCACGTAAAAGACCGGAGTTGCGTCAGTCGGTCTTGGGTTTTCGTGATACAATAATGCTGAAGATTGTTTGATCAGTCGAAAGGTGTGTATTTTGGATTCAGATATGATAAGTCGATTACAATATGCCTAACAAAGTCTCCCACACACAGATATCACCGCCTTAAACAGAAATATTTTGAATTTGTTCTAGCGTGGCACGTTTTTTTATGAGTTTTAAATAGGTAGATTTGCGATTCCGAATCAAATATGACTATCCTATATCTACTATCTACCCATCAGACTGAGAATATTTTATTTCTAATTGTATGGAAAAGTGTGTATGTAGGTTTAAGTATTATAAATCTGAGTTCATCGGAGCGCACCAAAAACTATTATATTCTAAGTATACGAGTTGCAACTCTCTTGCGTTTTCTCATTGGACAATGAAATGGTCTTGTAGCGCAGGTCTCTCAAATAATAACGTATTAATCTCGCTATGCAAAATAGTGCGACCCATTTTTTTGAATAATTTTTTGAAGTATAGATTTAAAAAAAATGGAATCACGCCTTTTTATGTATTTATAAGAACACGGAAAAACAAGTGTCATACAAAATTTTTATTTCGTTTGCGAGTAAGTGCATAGGGTTTAGATTTTGAGTTCGTTAAAAATACAACTGCGCGTAACTGGGATTGAAAATATTTAAACAACGTGTAGGTATATATAAATAATAATTTGTAATTGGAGGCTACAATGTAACATAGTTCACAAACTGAGTAAAAACAATAATAGCCGCTGGCATTCCAGCCTGCAGCTACATCTTGTTATATAAAATCTCTTCATTTGTAATCGATTTTTCGGCCACTTTCTCTTGTCTTGTGATGTTGAAATTGTGTTCATGTATGTGATTTCGATGACAATATAATAACGTGGCGACTATGTCCTATTGATGCAGCTAGGATCGTCTGCTCATCTGCTCAAGGAATGTAATATAACAGATAACTGAATCAATTTGAAATTTCAGAGATATTTATATTTAGGATGGCAATTGATGATTATGATATCATCGAGCTTATCAGGTGACTCTTTAATGGATACTATAGTAAACCCATTGCGGTTGGGCTTACTATATTCGTCTTCATGACCACTTTTCATAGCACATGGTGGCGAAAGTCTAAAGACGGAGTCAGAAAGTGAATAATAATAGAACATGTAGTCTTCGAAATGTTCTATTATTTTTCACTTTCTGACTCCCCCTGTACTGCTTTTGGCCGGGCTAAGGAAGGTAGGAGCATTAAAAAAAGAAACCTATGTCGCGAGTAATCAACTACCCAAGTTCAAGGTAAGGTATGGAGCTGGATGGCAAGGTATCAAACACATACGGATCTTATGTATTAAGAAAATTAAAAAGACATGTTAATTTAAAAATGTCTAAAGTCTTAGAAGTGTGCGCGGCGAGGAGGGAAGGCAGTTCCTAAGCGTTGACCACGGACTGACAGAGCAGATCTGCTTCCATCCGCGCCGCGCACATACCAAAGGTACAGCGGTACAGCGGTTTTGGTCAAACTATGAATACAATTTATTCAAAAAAATATCAGCTTTGAAAACTGACAAGTATATCTATTAAGATATATATTTTATAAGTTTGAGGCGTCAAACACCATAAGTAATACTATTTTGCAACTTTCTAATTAAATTAAAGTCTCTTTCTATTCGAATAAAATTTAGTCTATGACATCTCGGAGACGAAGAACAATATATCGACATGTTGCATTTCAAAAACCTTCAAGTTTAAGCTAATAATAGCAGGTGAAAGGAAACAAATAAAGAATGGATACATATAGCAGGTATATAAAAACATTACCCTCCTTCGGAAAACGGAAATTGTAATTACTTGAGGTTGTTATCATAACCACGCGACCGACATCAGATCGATCAAATCGGTCGATATCGATCAGATTTTTTAGATTTGATTTTGAGTGGTGAATAAATGGATATGAATGAGTTTTTCTTCGTTTCTGTTAATAGGTACTCGTGAAACATAATCCTTAACGGAATATTGATTGCTTCAGTAGTTTTAAAGCATATGTAGAAAAACTTTGTAGGTTTACAGGTTTTACAAGGCCTACATTATATGTTTTATGAAAGGAAACGATGAAATATGTTCATTAAGAAAAAAATATCTTTTTGTATATTGGCTACATCTATATTGTCCAAAAAGTTGCACTATTCAGACCTTCATCATCATCATCATCAGCCCATTTTACCCCACTGCAGGGGCTTAGGCCTCCTCCAGGGTGAGGAGGGGGTTAGGAGCTTAAATCCACCACGCTACTCCACTGCGGGTTGGGGATTGTAACGACCGCCATCTATTGACAGCGTCCGGGACCGACTGCTTAACGTGCTCTCCGAGGCACGGAGTCAGTGATAGTTAAGTCAGAAAAACTCATTGGTACACGCCCGGATTCGAACCATGGCCTTATACATTTGAGACCTTAGGCTTCGGCAACTATTGCTTATAGTCAGCGGCTTTTCAATAAGCTCAGCTAATATTAAGGTAAATCACTACCAATCAGACTGTCTGTCTTCGTGGCGAAGCGTAATTGTCTCTGGCTCTAGTAAGCCATTGACTGTGGGCTGTGACCGTCGCCTTAACATTGAATAGAATCGTCCAGAATGGATTGGTATACGTGCATGACTAATCGATTGAGTATCGAAAAAAAATGTCGATCCAAATTAGTCGATTTAATTTTCGTATCGATCGTCTTCGATCACAGGATATACCAGAAAACGAAATACTATAGTACCTAATAACGTATAGCTTAAAAGTAGGCTAGAAAACTTAAGAAAGTGTCAACTGTATATAATATATGAAATGTTTATTCGTATTCAACACGGTAGTTTCCACTTTTAATGCATAAGTGCGTTGCATCATTTAAGAACCGAGCGAGTGACCCGTCACGTCGCGTCGCGATGCCGAGTGTGGTCACCTGACAGGCTTAACGGCTATGACGCGTGATATAGTTATCGTCTTTTGTAACCCTTTCACGTATATCCTTGATAAATAATATCTAATGAAAAGTTATATTTACTTTTATTAATAATAATTTTCTTACACGTAAATCTATTGGGAAAAAAACAAAGTATTTAAATTAACAGATATTCACTACATATTATAACATAAAGTCTCCCGCCGCGTCTGTCTGTCTGAACGCGATGAACTTAAAAACTACCGAACGGATTGGCATATTATTGGCACCAATGGGCGGAGTGATTCAAGAGAAAGGTTTACGTGTATGATTTATTAATGTTTTGTAAAAATTAGTTGAAATTATGACGATTATTGGTGAAGAAGTCGGAAAAAAATCAAGCCGGCAGGGATCGTTCATCGTAGTTCACTGAACATATTGTTCAGTCATGGAGCTGTCCATTCTGTTAAAAATGTAAAAATACTTGGGACATCGCAGTCCCAACTCCAGTCGCAACCCAATCGCAGTCACAACTAGTCTAGCAATCTAGTCCTAAAATAAGCAAGTATTATGCTTGTGTTATGGGGTACTAGACGACTGATGTACATACTTAAATATTCTTTGTAATATACACATAAAAATAATAATAATAACTTATACGTGACAACAACGTCTAGGCCCCAAATTGAGCATTAGCTTGTGTTTTGGGTACCAAGCGAAGACACCATCACCACATACATATAACAACCAAGACTCGGTACCAGTATCAATATTCATCATATAAATACAGACCCAACCTTGGATTCGAACCCGGGACCCATAGCTTTGTAGGCAGGGTCGCTACCCACTGGGCTAAGCGGTCGTCTATATAGGTATAGAATATAGTATATAAAAGTATCTACATGGGTATAGATACCTTTATACCCAGACACGGAACGAATAGACAAAAAGGATTTTATATTAAAAAATCGTTTTTTCTGCGTCAAAAGATTAAAGTGCTTTTTAAGTTATTTTCAAAAAGTTAGCAGTTTTATGATTATGTATATTGATTTTATTGATTTGTATATTAATTTCGCATTATTTCTTTTATTATTATTAATCAGTACAAAAAAGGGTGAGTGAATTTTGATGTACGATTTATATTGTTAGAACAGCGTTGCATTTTGTTATTTACTCATCAATTTTGTATGTCTAAATAATGGTATTGACAAATTAAATTATTATCATTAATAATTATAATTAATTATTATCAAAACGATAAACATTCCTTAAAAAATCGACATTACATCGACACATATTAAGCAAATAAATAAATAAATAAATTATAATCACAAACAAAGATTTTAACCATAATGTTACTATTCGGATTTACATTTAAAATGCAAATATCTATATTTTATGATTTTAGTAATTAATATTTCTTTAATAAAAGCTTGCAAGCACGTTTAGAATTTCAATAGCCTATTATTCAATATAACATCGTTATTTTTATATTTACCAAGCTTTTACTTTAAGTGATGCGTGAAGTATTTTAGTTTATGCATAAGCTGTTTTGATCATAGACTTTGAATTATTATTACGTAAATAAATTAAACAATAGTTGTTACCTACACATAGTAAATTAAATTGCTTCACGCATCGTACAATATGATCGCAAAATAAATATAATTCCGTGAAATGTTTGGATGATACCTGTGAAATTACACGTCATTTTGTTGTTAAGCGTGATACAAGACATCCCGTTATTATTCTAGTATTAATGGGCAGAGACTTCCTCTCACCGAATGTGATGCGTGTACGCAAGCACATTCGATTATTGTCACAGAGTCAATGAAATTTTAGAGCGGCATTTTTATTATTTATTATTAACTTATCTAATATTGAAAAAAGTAATATATTCGAATCAATTATTATATTTAATTTTTTTTGTATACTTACATAAGCTATGTGTACTCAACAAAATAAAATATTTTCTACTCCTTTAGAAATATTTTTCTACTCCTTTCCCTCGTGTAGAATATAAAATGAGTACAATTCCTCCCAAATTCACGACCCAGACATTGACTTTTTCCGTGGCTCGTTTCGCACTTTCAGGATCTCTTTTTGGGTAAAATTTTTGTATACACAGTAGGTAACTACTTAAAGCTACTTTGTAGTAAATATTATGTACACCATAAGTGGCACGTATATTAGAATAACACTATAATATAATATTAATTTCATTACTTTGAAATTATGTAATGTGGTTGTGCTTTAATAAATAAATAAACATATAAGCTCACGTTTGATTACCAAAATTACTCCATTGTTTAGTAGACTATTCGTTTTACACTAAAATATTGTAGTAGGAGGCCTACATTCCATAAGTTAGCGTTACAAGTTTATAGCATCGCAGTCATATATTTGGTGTCGCTAATTACGGTCAAGCGGCATATCATAGTACGAACCGTATCATAATATAGAGAACCGTTAATAACTTTTTTGGAAATATATTCTGTTAATCTATACTAATATAAAAAACTACTTAACTAACTTAACTACTACTACTTACTTAAGTAACATGGGCTGTACTTTATTTTCAAAGGGATCTTTATATTTTTTGTAAATGGATTATAAACTGAATAGTGACATAGGTTAATTTTAAAAGGGGTCCCGGTACAACTATGTAGCGTACACGATCGAAGCCGCGGGCGGAAAGCTAGGACTACCTATATATAGATGTCTACTTGGTAAAGTCATAGTGTATACGTCTTTCGCTTCATAGACATAAAATAGTTTGATGCAAGCTCGTCATTGTCACAAACTTGGTCGACGTACGATTCCAGGGCCTCCTTACCGATCCTTTCATCATAGACACCAACGCTATATATTTCTTTCGTCACTCTGATTTGATTCACCTTTTGTATATGGCAAAGTACACATTTATACAATTCAGATATAAAATACGCGTACGTTTAATGATTTATTGTAATTCAATTTTTGCGTCCTGCTGCACGGTCAAATATTTTTCGGAAAAACATAAGGCATAGGAACATGTATCATACTTCAAATACTTCAAGATATTCCATACTTAAAAAAAAAATGCGTGACAACGCTGACGACCTAACGATTCTTGAAGGAACCTCGGTTTGCTCAGTTTAATCTCAAACTGCTAATTTTCATACTTAAGCCGGGTGTTCGACTGAACGTAGTCCAGACTTAGAGAACACGTAAAGCTTAACAATAGTAAAGCGAAATAAACAAAAAAATGAGCAGGTGGTGCGAACTAATGGTTACTGAGAAAAACCTGTTTGAAGTTGAACTACGTTCAGCCGAACATCTCGTATGTAATGTACCACGTGTTTGGTTGAACGTAATCCAAACTTATAGTGTAGAGTGTAGACCTTAACGAACTAAACAAAAAGTTTCGAGTGAGCAGATGAAATAAACTAACGGATATCGAGAAAAACATGTTCAAAGTTTCTTTTCATTTCAAGCTCTACACGCTCTATAATTTTGGGCCACGTTCAGTCGAACACATATTGAAGTCTATGGTAAGAGAATGAAGCGCATTATATCATAAGATACATAATAGCATCCGTCGTGAACTGTTCCATACCTGATTGCTTTTACTTATAGAAACTTCACTTGGCCTATCATATAAGTATATTCGAGATGTATCAGGAACAACGCATATGCTCAAACACACCAAACAGAATATTCCATACGAGGAGAATGATTCGTCTACATTCAGTGTCGCTAGGTTCGGTGAGTGAACGAGTGCATAGTTGTTTCAGAGCGATAATAATTTTTAAAAAGCTTAAAAAATGTGTGTAATAATAAAATATGGTTTACGCGTACATGTGACCCTTTTTAGGGTTCCGTACCCAAAGGTAGGAAGAATAGGAAGGAACCCTATTACTAAAGCTTCGCTGTCCGTCCGTCCGTCTTTCACAGGGCTGTTTCGTCTGAACCATAATAAGTAAACGCTTGAAATTTTTATAGGTTGTTTACTATGGGTGCTATTACAACAAATAATAAAAATAAAATTAAGTTAAAAATTAATGGGGCTCCCCATAGGAAAACCGTGTATTTAATATTGTACCGTGGTATGAAACCCTTTGTTTACGCGTCCGACTCGCACTTGACCCGCACCCGTAATTAGTGAGGTACAAAATTAAAGCATTTATATAAAAACTAGCCGCTTCTCTCGTCTCGGCTTCGCACGGGCAGATAGATATAAAGATAAATTAGTATTTTATTTGGATAAATAAAAAATGTATAGGTAACTAGTAGACGAATCGTAGGGCTGTCGCTCACACCGTGACATTTTTGTTAATTTTAGCATTTTTATACTCATCGCAACTTCTAAACGAAAGGCCCGATTCCAATAATTTAAAAAGCGATTTACATGTAAAATCAACCTCGATTATGAAACTACTTGGTTAGATAAGAATCGATATCATTATACGAAGTGCAACATTTTTTGATTCACTGATTTAAACAAAGAACGGTTATTGTGATTTAACTGTAATAGTTAGACATATAACGTTGTGGATTTTTTTTTGTGAGCACCGATAAGTACTACAAACGCTTAGTAAATTATTTTGTGTGTTATCAATAGTTAAAGCAGCTCACGCCAAATAATGACTTTTATAGGCAAATTTTGGATACCTTGGATTACATTATTTTAATTTTCGTAAGGATCTCTGAGTTTTTTTTTCTTTAATAAAATACAGGCTATGTTACTCTTTGATAGTGTAGCTTTATATACCTGAAAGAATTTTTTAAATCAGATACGTAGTTTTTAAATTTATCCGTTACAAACAAACATACAGAAAATAAAATCTTTTCTCTTTATAATAATAGTTCAGATTGTTTGGAGATATTACAAGCATTACTACTTGTAATAGAGAAATTAATTTATTTTGCCAAACATTTTCTATTGATTAAATAATAATTATTTGTACGAAGTAGTAGTACCACTCAAGCACGTAAGTTACGCAAGAACATTCTTCCATTCCTCACACCGAGTGAATGTCGGACAAAACAACTTTTGCTTTTATAGTGTCGAATTTTATAGTCCAAATGCGTGTTGTGCTGCATCGATATGAATGTAGTTCACAGTATGATCTCATCGTTCTTTACAAAAGTACTTTTCACTTTTGCGTTTTACATATTTTTTTCGCACGAATGAGTGCGACTAAATTTTTTGACAACCAAAGTCATAGTCAAAAATATCGTAATAGAATAAAGGAAAAAAAACAAATTTTAGTAATATATGTGTACGTACTTAGGTTATGTAGTTATCTTTAAGTAATACCTAGATAGAGAGTCTTCATCAAAAAAAAGTAGATAAAATAATAATAACTTATACATGACAACAACGTCTAGGTCCCAAATTAAGCATTAGCTTGTGTTTTGGGTACCAAGCGAAGATAACACATACATATAACAACCAAGACCCGGCAGCAGTATCAATATTCATCATACAAAAACTGATCCGACCTGGGATTCGAGCCCGGGACCTCCAGCTTCGTAGGCAAGGTCGCTACCTACTAGGCTAAGCGGTCGTCATTATCTAACTGTTCGGTTATATTTCACGCACACAAAGACGGTTTGTACGTTATTATTATGGCGTAGAGAGAGTATGTGGTCCGTTGAGTCACACACACAAGTATGTAAAAATTGGTCTGTCTTTTTTAACCACAACACAAATCCACTACATGTATAGTAGTACAGTACCCATAGTACTGGATCTGCCTAGTTTGGGACTAGTTGATAATCTTTGAGATGTTCCAGATATTATTATTAATGTAAAAACACTGTAAAAAAATATTATTACAGATATATGGAAATTTAAAGATTATAACAATAAAGGTTTCTTTTGCAGTTTTTGCCAAATTATCTATTTTCTATTTTCCGTCATTCCTATTTCCAGAGATGTTTTTAATAAGTGACTTTATTTAAATGGCAGGTACTAATATCTCGGCAGATGAGTCGAATTGGCTCTTGATCTTTTATTTAAACACAAAACACTAATGGGTTAGGAAATGATGCAGTGAAAGTTGATTAGAATAAATGCATCTTGGATTCTTTTCCAAAAGAAATCGTTAAAAAATAACTGATATATTTAATAAACGTTATTCACAGTTAGATATTTTACTACGCCTTTGTTTGGACTCGTTTCGAATTGCGACGACATCGACATTTAATTTTACAAAACCCAGTGCATTAACTTTTTGATTCGAACTCACGTTGCAGTCTTGTGTTCGTCGGTTATAAGTGAGTACGTGTGTATGAAATATTTATAAACGCGCTGGTAGGTTTTTGAGGGCTTAAACTACTTGTAATGTAATAAAAAAGTTTGAGCGTGGCCATAAAGACAACGTTCGAGAGGTGATAACTCACGGCTTGCTGGTTAGCGACCCCGATTTACTTCGAATAAGTCTTATCGCAAGGTGGAGCTAGCCAACCGACAAACCGACCAAAACCGAACGTGCACTAAAATAGACTTATGAAGACCATGCCTAAATGAGCCATCGACCTGTTAGCAGCTGAGCCAGGTGAGCCTAGTTAACTTGCAAATGTCTGTTGTTTCGCAGACGCAAAAGAGAACAACGACAGATACGATATCACGCCTTACTTTTGGTTGTTTATGGTGCAGGGAAGTAGGTGAGACGCGATGTTCCCATTCGATATTTTTAATATTTTGGGTGTGTATATTAATAAATAGATAATTAATTATAAATTAATTGAATAATCTCCATTGGTCAACTTGCCTTTATTTAACATCGCAAGTTCTTTGTAATTTTGGTATGACAGTTTGTTTGTTTGTTAGTCCTTCCGCTCTCCAATATCGTTATTTTGCAACGGCTTTTTTTAAATTAGGTACAAAGTGTCCTTTGACCTCCATTTTGTAGATAGCATTTTCATGTAAGTATATTTATTTTACGTTTGACTATTTATTTAATTTTTATATTGTAAAGTTAGAAGTAGGTACTGTAGAGAACTGCAATCAGTTCCTAACAAGTGACAACTGCAATACGCTCTATAGTTTGCAGTAGGTGGGAGTGTGACTCATTCCTATTCTTCGAAAACGAACAACTGCGTATCTACGGTTCTATTATATTTTTAATACTAAGTATCATCTCGCTAATAGGTAATTATGGGTGATATTATGATAAATTGTGGAAGTTTTTATCTATTTCGGAATTAACATGAATTGTATAACCTCGTCTAGACTAAGCATGCGTTTGGGTCAATATTCCGACCGCAATATGCAAATTCACTCACCATGAATTCAGGTTCACCATGCCTTGGAGCGGTTAGTGGTGAAAGTAATCCGTACCCACCTAAGATGTGCGGTCACATTGAACTGTGTACCGTAGTCATATGATAATTTATTTTTGGGGTCCTGACAAGTGCGATTTTATTTAATACTAGCCACCGGTTGCGACTTCGCTCGTTTTTTTTTCTCATGATTTCTATAGTATCTATAATTTTAAAAGTGTACGCAGGAACCGACAGACAGACGAGAAAAGTCGTGTCCTTCCTGACAACTTATTCTCATGTCAAGAAAATTTGATTAAAATCGGTCCAGCCGTTTTGCATATCAGCCCAAACAGACAGAAAGACACTACGATTTAAATTAGCTTTTGGTTGGGGCTCCTACCGCATGGAGAAACGTTCTTGAAACCAAACTTCTTCCTCTAATTTTTCTTAAGTTCTTCTTCCACTACTATTCTATTTAATTCTTCAGTTCCCAAATACTTTTCTATGCTCTGGGAACTTTCGACCAAATTAACTATAGCTTTATATATCTTCGTGCAAGAAATAACAAAGTTTCTTTTCTTCTTCACGACGTGAAGAAAGGACCAAACATACTTCATTTTAGTCAGGAAATGTGATAATGATAGCTAAGAAGCACATATTTTAATTTTTTAAAGATTGATGCTATTCAAAATGTGTCTTAGAACTAGTATCATAAATAACAAAGCACAATAAAATTTGTATCTACATACGTTTAACGAAACCGTTCGTCTTTGAATATAGTAGGTAGGCAACGTAAATTTTGGAAAACATGCTTTTGCCCTCCAAAATCGCACGTTTTCAGCAAGTTTTAGGTTCAGTAGTAGATACCGAGTAATCGTGATCTCGAAATGGAGTATGTAATTAGAAACATTTATTTATTTTTTTGTATTTTCGACGTTAAAATCAGGTTTTCTGCAAAAATCCATGTACTTCTGATGGCAACGTGTTTATTAAACATCTGTGCATCTGTAATTGTATATTGATACTATATTTCAGGGCCATTAAGATGCAACAAAAATTTCTGACATTACCCGCCCGGCTGCGCCTTCTTGTGGGTTTCTAAATAATCACACTAGGTGTGCGCAGGCGCGTCCGAATGAAAACACGTCTTACGTATTTTAGGAGCTATATTGAGACCCTAATAAATTTATGTATCAACGTGCATTATCTATATAAATAGGCGAAAACAAAAGAGTTCAGTATTTTTTTCTCCTCTGTTTGTCAACCGATTTTCTTTTTTTTTATTTAATAGCTATTGACGAGCTTTAGTTTTAATAAAAAAAAATCGAAACAGTTTGTTTTCCTTACGTGCGATGTCGAGTTTCAACTGTACGTCGAATGTAATGCCTTTATTTAAAAATCTCTATTCGTCATACTTTTATACTTTTTACGTTTTCTACTATTTAGCATTAATTATATCTGTTACATATAATTAATTCTCTATGCGTCAGAACATTGAAACGGAAAAAAGAAGAAATGGCAGAAACAAAACGAAATAGAAAATGTTGCGCCAAAACGCAATTTTGAACGAGCCTATGAGTCGTTTGTTGCAATTTGAATTTACTCTTGTCTAATTATTATTGGTTGTTTCAAAAAAGTGAGTACGGTCGAAGTTCGACCGCTGAGCAACCACGGGTTTCTGTAAAGTTTAAAGTATTAATAAAATTTAAAGGGCAATGTATACGCTTTTACAATAAGATCCCAGCTGACATTCAAGATCTACCCCTTAAAAAGTTTAAAACTACAATAAAACGAAAGCTTTATGCAAAAGCTTATTATAAAGTATCAGACTACTTAGATGATAAAAATCCATGGGTGTAAGCCGCTCGCCTATCGGTTTGTTTCAATAATATTATTCTTGAAGCACTTATTGTTAAAAAAATTTTTATATAATTTTGTTAAAAAGAGCGTCCCTCAGTTTCTTGCGTATATGCGCCTTTGTGGTGACGTTTTTCCACAAAGTAATAAAATTCACTCTTAAGACGTATTTCAAGATTATGTTACATAACTACGAAATAAAGACATTTTGATTTGATTTGATTTGATTTGATATATCTTGTAGTGCAAAACATGCATTATCATTATAATTACTTTGTAAAATAAATCCTATAACAAAATTATAATTAAATTTTTAATGAGGTGATAATAATATCTGGGACATTTCACACAGCGCCATCTAGTCCCGAAGTAATCAAGTATTATGATTGTATTATGGGATACTATACGACTGATAGACATACATAAATATTCTTTATGCTGTATACATATTATATAGATACTTTTACACCTAAACACGGAACAAATAGATATGTTAACGCTCACAAATATTTTTCTCGGGCGGAAATCGAACCCGCCACCCTTGATTCCGCAGTAAGGGTCTCTAACCACTTGGCCAATCGGTCAGTCCAGTAATGTTATGCTATAAGGCACTATCTTGTCAATAGTACGAACTGACAATACCCGTTTACTTTAAACAATCTGTTATTTTTTTTTTAATATTTGAATTATATATTTGCCCACAATAGGTTATTAAAATATCAGCTGTAAACAACTAGTCATACAAGTAATATTTTACATTGTTTTTATAACACTAGACGTTTAGGAGGGGATATTTCGTGGCACGGAATACGGCGCTATCACAATGTCCTCAGAGTTCACTCTAGCTTAAGTAAATTAACTTCTTTTATTTTTATCAACCTACAAAAAAAGTACTTTTTTTAAATAGATTTTTTTACTTTTTACTTCATAAATACAATTTTACAACAACACCACTAACATATTTATTTAATTAAGGTAATTTAACATAGGTAACATATTGCATACTATAACCGATCCATATAGCCACCTCATAGGTAAACGTCACAATTACAAAATTATTGGGTAATTTGTGAGTTATGTGAAAATTATAAACCACCCGAAAATCGGTTAACCTATATATACAGGTTGATTCTATAGAAATCAATGTCACATATTGTCTAGTTTGCTTTGAACTGTACCCGCTTCAGCATCCTGTGTAAATCACATTTAACGGAAATAAAAAAAAACTTTAAAATTGAGATATTTGTGTATTCCTTTGCTAAAAACACTGATTTCATAAAAATTGCATACACATTCTACTAGACTTGTTAAGTAATTAAAGTAAGTTAATGAAATCGACTCTTTCGCTAACTAAATTCATACTTAAATTTCGTGTAATATTCAAGACAATTGAAAATTGAATAACTTAAAATTAAATAATTGAAATCATAATATTGAATCTCAACGGTCGAAAGATTATACAATTTAAGTTACAGTCGAAACTCGCCGCACTACAATCTTCGGAACAAGAAAGCCTTTGTTACGCAATCGAGTTTATACCAAAACCCGACAGAATATGCAGTTGTGAGGATGTGAAAGTATTTAACTGCATATTTACCACATTAGGATGTAAATGACCAAACAATAGCCCGCTAATCGCTATTAGGAAAAATTAAACAAAAATCAAAACAATATTCAATAATAATTAACCGAGCACCAGTTTCGGAATTACATAACACTAAGTTGATTTTTGTTTTGCTCAACTTACAGCTTCTCGTTTCCAAGGCGCATTTAATATTACTTGACATTGATGTATCGAAGGCCTTAAACTGATTTAGAAGGTGTTGATTGCCAAAAAAAAATATTAATGCAAAATAATTACATATATTATTATTTAACATTATTTTCATAAGTGTTGAATGAGTAATCGTGTTTAAATTAGATAAACGGTGATGTCACGCTAGTATGAAAGTGAACGTGAGACGTTTGACGGACATCGGATGCGAACTCTATACGTAAAATGTACTAAAAAGAAAGGTGTGTGTAGGTTACATCACATGATCCGCGCTCGCCTATCCCTCATCGAGTCACATTTTAATATCGTTGCCATCAGTTCGGCAACTTTCGATTTCGTCGCCGGATTGCCAAATTACCTCTCGGATTTCGACCGCACCACCCTGAACTGGTTCTGGGGCGGCCTCCTTGACTCGGTGATTATTACGGACTTAATGAAACAACTCTTTATTACCCGTAATTGACTGTGTTGGTTAGGCTGTCGGCCTTATTAAAACCCGTCAGTTTGCAGTTTTAATGATTATTTTGACCATCGGTGCTGGCGTTGTCCTCTTCCTTTTGTCCAAACCGACTTCTGTCTTTTTGGTAAACATATAGGCAGTCCTCGTAACTTTACATAAATTAATAGGCTGTGTGCCTATGTCGAATCCTTCCTTGTTCATCTGCTAGTTCTACTGAATAATGCTAGAAATCGCGGCAGACATGACTGAGAAAGTTGCGTATGTGGGTCCTTTCATACGCAGAAATAACATAAACAACTTTTCGATTTCATCGTATTCGATAGAAAAGGTTTATTTACAGAAATAATAATACATTAACAACAATAATATAATACATATTATTCTAAGATGCGATCACATGACTTTTTGTAACATTAACTCTGATGAGATGACGTGATATGACTGGAGCGTTTCGTTATGACTATTTAGTGGGGGGAGCCGTATGATGAGGAGGGGACGCCATACGAGCCAGATGGGATCCCGATGGTGGCGTAGCCGATCGAACCACCGCCACCACCACCATGACCGCCGCTAGAGTAGCCGCCGCTGGAGTAGCCGCCACCGTGGCCGCCGCTGGAGTAGCCACCAGAATAACCGCCGGAGTAACCACCGGCGTATCCTTCTTCAGCCTGGTGATATTGCGCCACCTGGATGCCCTGCTGGACGTGGTCAAGCTCAATGCCCACTACTCTTTCATGAGGTACCCCATATACTGGGGATGGGGCTCCATAGTGGGAAGAGATGCCGTGGGAGCTGTGGCCGCCCGAAGACGACTGATACGCTTGGTTTTGGATTTCATCCTTCAAGATGATATGCTTGATCTTCTCGAGGAGATGGGGGTCGACATGGTAACCTTCTGAGGTCTGATGGCCGACCGGTACAGCGGTGTAATGACCCCCGCTGCTCAAGCCTCCGGAGCTGTGTCCGCCGCCGCCACCACCCACGACGATGTATGATGATGGCGCGGAGTAACTGTACCCCACTGGAGGTTCCGCCAGAGCGCACCCCATCAACGCCGACACGACCACCTGTAATCAACGGACAATGCTCAAGGACCATATATTTCGTAATGAAAATTGCGTATATTACATTCCATTAATCAGATTACGCGAAACGTTTAAAAAATCAGAGCGTGAAGAATCAAGGTGACGTACGCGCATCACGAAACGAATGCAAAATTGAGATCGGTCTCACGTAACTTTATGAATATTTAAACGTCTGCGAAAATGTTACGCACGTGATTTGTTTTTTAGTGAACAGACTATTAACCTACGTTATGTTAAATATTTATATATTATGAATATTAAAAAAAAATTAAATTTTCAACATAATTAACAAACTGAAAAAAATTCAGGATAAAAAAAAATCGGATTTATTTTTCGTATCATCGTGTGTCATCACTCCACAGTTCCGATAATATATTTCATTTTTCTATTTAAATTCACAGCACAAATCCTCGTATCACTTCACTGCACTCCACTGAGGTGTGGTCAACTTACGAGACTCCACTTGGCCATTGTTTCGAAATGGGTATATATTTTGGCACGGCTGCCTACTGCGATGTTCCTTCTGCAATGACGCTGTTTTGCCCGTCTGCATCTTATATACCGTGGGATCAGCTCACGGATGCCCACTTCTACTTTTACTTTGTCGGCGAGACGCAAAAGCTTCCGAATGCTACGGTCGATAGGGCGTAACTTTGATATTAAACTTTAAATTAAAATTTAATACGGTTCATTTTAAATTGGTACATATATCGGAATTATATATATTTACTTAACTTATCCCTTTTTTGAAAACTTTAAAAGGTCCTCTCTTAGAGTTCCGTATCGAAATAAAAAGATTTTAAAAACTTGTCTTCCAATGCGTACATAGACAATGATTGTGACATTCCGTCGTATTCCGTGGGTTTGTTAATTAATTTTCAATCTATATAAATATTGTTGACATCTTTAACATAAGCTGTAATTTACACATTTGATATATATTGTACAATGCAAATCTATATTACTTTTTCTTACTACTCTGCTCCTAAAACTATTATAGCAATCATGAATTAATTTTTGTAAAGGTGAAAGTCCATCAGAATAAGTTTAGTGGAATTTGAGTGACAAGCGTTGAAACGAATAAACAAATACGGCACTTAAATAGCCGTAATTAAGAGGAGTGTCTTGTGGCAAATTTTTATACCGACGGCGTTAACGGTTGCACCTCATTAAACTTTAACAGATTGGCGCAAAAAAATTATATGTATTTAGATCAGATTAAACTTGGTCATAATTTTTTTTATTACACCTTTAGAAAAAAAAACTTAAATACGCGGGATTTTTTTTCGAAATTGTTTTATTTTTCATAACATGTTCGACATGAAACTAATTGAATTTTCACATTTTTTTTTAAGAAGAAAAACGAAGAAATTTTTTTATTTTTCTCAATATGTGAAAATGCAATTAGTGTCGTGTTGAACATGTTGTGAAAATCAAAACAATTTCAAAAAAAAAAATCCCGCGCTTTTTCTAAAGTTTTTTTCTAAAGTTTTTTTCTTATGATGTATTCAAAAAAAATGTTAAAAATTAAAAACGTATCTAGTTTTTGCTGATCTGAATACCTACCATATATTTTTTGTACCAATCGGTTGAGGTTTATTGAGGTGAAACCGTAAACGTCATTTTTGTATGGGAAGCCAGTACACATTCCTCTTAATTGATTTTCAATCTATATAAATATTATTTATGTCGTTGACGTAAACAGTAATTTGCACATCTGATATATAACGTGAAATCAGATCTATATCACTTTTTCTTACTACTCTGCTTCTAAAACCATTAAAGAAATCATGACTTAGTCTTTGTAAATGTGAAAGTCAATCAGAATAAGTTTAGTGCTTGTTGAGCGTTCAAACGAATAAACAAATAAGATATTAATAGTACCTACTGTTAGTAAAGAGCGATTTACAATAAATTGCCAACAATATCTTCCATGTACAGACGTCATTATATTACAGTTCTTTGATAGAATAGATTTAAAAACTGGCACTGAACTTAAGTTACCCACCTTCATGATTGCATCTAATTGGTACTTAAATTCAAATAAAAAAAATATCCAAAAAAAATTCCAATAATTTCCTCCATGTATAGCCGGGGACTTAAATTGACCTAGGTCAGTACGTACTCGAGCGGTTTTCATGACATTTCGGATTCCTTGCATTGTAGTTAAAAGTCGAAAATAAATATTAAAAGCAACAAACAATTATCGGTTTCAGGGCAAGGTTTTCGACGAGGATGTATGTTTACGAGGTTAAACGAAATACCTTGCATAAAATGTGTTTTGATAGAAATCTGTTTACGTGACATATTCATTTCTCATGTATAGTATATACATATATAATAATAAAGTAATAAAAATAAAATAAATAATAATAATTTATTGTGTTACCTTTTGGTGCTACCTCCTTAGTCATTTTTATATTTTTACACGTTATTTACGTACAAGTTTACGTATACTATTAAACAGTATAATAAAATAAAATATTGACAAATCATAACAAAAAATAAATAAAATTAAAATTAAAACTAAACAATCAGACAATTTTTTAATTTACATGCAGATGTACTCAATGGGCCATCAATGGAGAGTCCCATCTATCAGCGATAGTGTCCAGGATATAATATAAGTATATATACGTTTTACTTGCTATTCGAAATTTTATCACCTTACGTTGTTCAATACCTCAATCGTTTGATTGGCGTTTATGATCGATGATGGTCTTTCCATTTTCTGTTTATGCAATCGTTTTATGGTGTTACAATAATTAAACTTCCATGATGATGTATATTTAATCAGGTATTTTTTAATTCACGGAACGTTAACTTTTCATACGTCACATCGATATCTAAAATTTACTTGTGTCTGTTACACAAAATGATGAAGTGATTTTTAGTATTTTTTAGTTCATTACATGTTTGTTTATTTTTAAGAGAAATTCTAGTAACAACATGAGTCCATCACTTTTAAAGCTGCTTTTCTCGAAATTTGTAAACTACACGTGGGTCCAAATTTATACAATATGTAGGGCAATATACATTTAATATAATTTGCATAAAATTTCTAAGCTCTCTGGCAACGAATAAACAAACAAGTAGGAAATGTGTTGATTATGTTTTCCATAAAGATTTTTTTAACTAATGCGCTTGGACCAAAATTTTAAAGTTGCGCTGATAATCATTAAAATTAAAAGGATTAAAATTATATCGTAAATAACTTCTCGAAATATAAATTTTGCCTATTTATGAATTTCTCAGATATTTATGAAAATTCATCTGACGTTGAAATTGTTCCTATGACGTCATCGAAGCGGTAGAGTTTCTTGCGCTGCTTTCCGCAGTAAAAATTCAAAGCTAAAACTAAATAAAACATATTGAAGTAAGATTACTACGTGAATTAAGGTATCAATAAAAACATTATAACTTTTTTAGTTTAATGCAATTAATTTCTGTCCAATTGGAATCACAGAAATAATTTATTCAAATAAATTTTAGAAAAATAAGCTAACAAAATTAAAGATTAGATTTTATGCATTTGAAGAGAAAAATATAATAAGTTGATCTATATTTTGGAAAATAAAATTGTAATAACTATTTGTTAGAAAATTTGGTTCAAGTCCAAGCTCACCCTAACAATTTCCTGACATCATTTTGATTGCTCTACGTTGTTCTTCATTTTGCTCTTGGTCCACATCAGTGACCAATTTCGGAATACCTCGTGAATATATTAAACTTATTACGTCACGATGGACATTATAACTTGTTTGTAGCAACAGACCTACAGTTTCATAAGGTCCAAGATATAGTGTCTATTACTTAAAGCTGTACGAGGAAAATAAAGTAAACAGGTTTTGATATCAGATGGAAAATATAGTTGCGAGAAATGGGGTTATTGTCGTTTGTTGAATTTAAGGAAATAGGACTGGTCAATCTCAAGTGTTCGCGATCCGGTTAAAGTGGGCGTTATAGCTATTTCTTCATTAGTTTTTGTCCGTGGCTCCGCTTGCGTGAACATGCATAACGTTTTTATAACTATGTTACCCCACCGAGCTTCAAATCAAGCGGAGGAAGAGGAGGAATGCCGGTCTTTGGTTCGAAAACCAAAGTTATCACATTTGAGCCACTGTACGAGGAAGAAAGACGGGTACTTTTTAGAAACACGCGTATATGGCCCATGCGATTTACCTAGATTTTTGTGCTGTGTCTTCATCTTTGTGTATTACCCGTTACAACTAGTTACATACTATTGAATGAAAGGTAAAAATAAACCGATAAAAAAAGTGAATAAAGTTGACAAAAACTAAGACTCCAAGCTAACTAGCTTTGAGTCTTAGCAAGCGTGCGCCTTCTAGTTTGATAGATTCAAAGTTCTGTGATATAAATCCTATCAATGGTTACTTCGCTCCAGTTCTCACACCTTCGAATTCATTTTCCATTCCATTCCAACAGCCCTATTTATTGCTCACTGCAGGGGCTTAGGCCTCCCCTCAAGATGAGGGGAGGCCTAAGCTTAAATTTACCACGCTGCTCCAATGCTGGTTGGCGGACTGTAACGACCGCCATCTTTTGACAGCAACCGGGACCGACTGCTTAACGTACTCCCCGAGGCACGGAATCGGTGATAGTTAATGTACTTAAGTCAGAAAAAAGTCATTGGTACCACATTGGTACACGCCCCGATTCGCACCACAGCCACAGAGCCTTATAGATTTGAAACAGGTTCGCTGCGTTCGGGCTATCACTACATCATACTATTCATACATAATAAACATTTATATTCGAATTCATAGTATTAGTTAAGATGTAGATTAAGAATCGTAATTACCAATTCCGTAGCCAGTATTATTTTTTTCTATAGGTTTTTTCTACAGGTAAACCTTGTTGAATAATATGCATAATAGGGCTATTTACAAATAAATTCTTCAGTACTAATGACACTAAATGAAAAATAACATTTTCGAACGAACAAAAATTAAATTAATTGACTTACTGTTTTTTTTTTCAAATCATTTTGTTTAACAACAATTTTTTTATTAAACTTTATTTATATTTTAATTTATTTTGAAATATGTACTTGCAAATATTCGCAAGTGTTTCTTTAATATTCTTTTCTAAGCAATATAGCCTGGGAAAAGTCGAGTCATATTGATAAACTGTCGACAGACTGACTGAATCAATGATTGGCAATCTATAAAACAATTTTCTTCCACTGTTCACTCCAAAAATTTATTACCGTGAACATAATCTTAACCTTCTACCTTCGAACTTTTCTTACCATGTCTGACATTGCTGGTTACTCTATTTTGACATAAGTTGAATCGATTCGATCTCACGCGACACTGAACACGCGTGAGAAGGTCAAAGTGTCAATGACACTAGATGACTTTGTTGAACTTAGATGTGAAATTTTGCAAATACGATAAACAATCTAAATCTGATGTGCGTATAGTAAGCAGGGATATGAAATATGTAATAAGTGGTAAAATTTATGGAGGCGAAGTGAGTTCGAATGTAATCCTTTTTAAATTAAGAAAACAAGGTATATTATAATTGAGAATATGCAACTTAATATTACTGCTCCAGAATTTTGTTTATTTATATTTGTGGAGACGGAGAAAACCACACAAACTACACTGTGTAATTGTAATTCCTATTCATATTGTTCCGGTAATATTATGCGATTTCTAGAATAAATTGGTTGGCATAATTATGTTACAATAAGTATGACATGGCGTGTAACTAAAAGTAACTAATCGCTCTAATTTTACTAATTTGTTTAAAGACGGTTATTAATAAATTTAAAAAAAAATTCTCTTATTAAATCTATTATTATTGTTTTTTAAGTTATATGTTTTTTGGCGCTTAAACTATCATAGCTCTCTATGTCGCATTTATTATTATTATTTTTTTTTGAAGCTCACTTCGTCTTAATTCGGTCTTATTAAATTTGGTATAACTTTAAAAATTTAGCGATGACTACGAATCTAAAATGTTTCGTTTAGTGTTTGTGGTCTACTTTTTATTACTTCACCGCGCGATATACCATTTTTAATGATTAAATTCGATTCAACCATAGAAGTACGAATTAACTAGAAGCTCTCTTCTGCGTTTACCGTCTAACCACTCATACTCTAGCTAGCTCGTATAAGATGGCCAGTTTTATTCCGAGTTTCAGTGCACAAGGTTCCGCGCGCCGCTCTTCACCCCCGAGAAATCCCCGCCAACCCCGCAAAATTGCGTAATATCACTTCAATGCTGTGAATTGACATTTATGACTCTATATGATTAAACATGTTAAAACCAAACGCTGCTGTCTAATTAATTTACTCTATGGATTCAACTGACGGGCCGTCGTTATGGCTCCAAATACAGTACTATTTAAATCTTTTGAAATTTTTATAGTTCTGTGCTAGTACTTATTAACGCAGCGACGACGCGTCAGAACATGGATTCTAAAGATATTTAAAACTATGCTGCATGTGCCCGAAACTTCGTCCGAAGGAAAACGCCAATTTTCGTAGCCACATACAAACTTCCGCACAAGCAAATAAAACATGAGGGTCGTCATCGACCGATACGTCGTGGAAGGACGTCATCATCACCGTTATGTATCCATCGTAAAACATTAGTATAATAACTTATTTTTTTATTGTATGTTTTCATTTGTTGTGATCTGACTATTGCTGTCAAAACAAAACCCGGTCAAGTGCGAGTTGGACTCGCATGGAAAGGGTTCTGTACTTTAAACCTTCACGTTGCCTAGCGAATAAACCTGATTACGCAGAGCTGACCAAAATCTATGAAATCTGCATTGTTCGTTTTTTGGAAGTGGAGATGCATAGCCATCTCATCTTTAGAATATAACATATTCCTTTAGATTCGTTAAATTTAGTTAATGAAACTATGTTCTTGGGCACTACTATCGATGTAAATTTACGATGGGGTCCTCATGGTATGAGGGTGGCTGGTAAACTGAGCTTTTCTGTTCTTGCAATTAGGCAAATAAGAAGACTAACCGATGTGCCTACAGCGAAGCTGGTATATTGAAGCTACTTTCATAGCATAATGTCATATGGCATTCTGCTCTGGGGAAAGGCCGCTGACATTCAAACAATATTTGTTCTTCAGAAAAGGGCTATTCGAGCTGTATATAAATTAAAATCTAGAGATAGTGTGAAGGCTCACTTTAGAGAAAGTAACTTTTTGATAGTCTCTTGTCAGTACATTTATGAAAATATAATTTATGTACATAAAAACTTAAATGCTTTCTCTAGGGTGGTCACAATTTAAAATTAAATAAATTAAATTCAAACTATTATTATTGGTAGTCTTTTGTGTTATTATTATTATTTCTGCAGCTTCATTTGCTAGGTGCACGTTTGCTTTAGTTTCATTGCTTTTAATTCTAAATTTAATTTTCGAGTGAGAAATTTATTAGATTATAGTTGTAACATTTTTATTTCTCATATTGTACTTTAGCATATTTTAAATTACACCTAGAACTGTTTTTTCTCCTAATAAACAAATAAATAAATAAACTTAAATACAAGAAATAACCATATGTTATCGATTCCCAGGTTCAGATTCTCAAAGGTTAATAATTCTTTCATGGGAAATTTTATCCGGTTTTATAATACAATTCCAAAAGAAATGTTAGACTTGAATTTTAATCATTAAATCAGTTAAAGTTCAACTCATGAAAAAGCTTACTATTGTATTACCGAGTATTTAAACGATAAGTGCGCATGGACATCATTGTAATAGTTGTAAGCATATAAAGAAAAACCACTAAGCAAAACATATATTTAAATAAAATCCCCCCTCCCCCACACGATATTCTCCAGCATTGAAAAGGATGATTAAGGAAAAGCACAAGTACTTGCGTAAATTTAAAACTTGTGGCAATAAGGGTGACGAAGCGTCATACAAAATACTGCGCTTGCGGGTTAAGTACTTAGATGATTCGTGTTATAAGAATTACATTGCATCCATTGAAAAGTCAATAGAAACAAGTCCTAAATATTTTTGGTCATTTGTTGAAAGTAAATCAAAATCTCACTCAATCCCTAATAGTCTAAATTACCAAAGTGTAACTTACAACACTGGTGAGTCTATTAGTGATGCATTTGCAAGTTATTTTGTCTCTAATTTCTTAAACCTTAGTGTTCAATCTTTTAAACTATATATTGCGTATAAAACTACAGCATCAATTTCATGCATTTCAGAAATAGAGATAAATGTAGATCATGTATCCCGGCTATTGAAAACACTTGATCCATCAAAATCTGCTGGACCGTTGTTTTACCCGTTTTTTCCCTTATTAATTGTGCAGAAACGATGTCATTGCCATTATGTTTACTATTCCGTAGGTCGTTAAAGGATTTCTCGAAGGATTTTTTCGAAGTTACTACAAGATGACCTAACGCGGTTGAAAGAGTACTGTGCTATAAATCAGCTTGATCTAAACCCATCCAAGTGTGCACTTAGTACATTTTGACTATCGACTGAAGGGTCAGGAACTTAAAAAAGATAATATTATTCGTGATCTCGGGGTTTTTCATGACTCCCACCTATTATTTGACACCCACGTAGATAAAATCATAGCAAAGGCTTTTAAAGCGTTAGATTTCTTAATGCGCACTACGAAGGAATTCAATAATATTAAAACTATTAAAATTTTGTAATTTCTTTACGTTTATAGTTTTACTGGAATCCTTTATACAACACCTATATATCACAGATAGAGAACATTCAACGTAAATTTATACGCTATTTATGTTACCGCACCCATATCACGTACCGCTTTGAAGACTACCTACTCTTATATAAGAAACACCAGTTGCTACCGCTAAATAAGTGTCGTGAGAATGCAGATATTAGGTCTTAACCTATGAAGTTTCCGTTTTGTATAAAATAAGTTAAAGTATTTTTTTTTCAAACATCTTTATTTCTGTTATTCAAAGTAATCACCAGTGCAATCTATGCATCTCTGCCAACGCAGTGGCAGTTTATTAATGCCCTTCTTGTAAAAATTAACTGGACGGGAGGCAACAAACTCTCCAAAGGCATTTTGTACTGTCTCTCGGGAATTGAATTTTTTTCCCGATAAAAAGTTGTCCAAATTTTGAAAAAAAGTAATAGTCGGTAGATGCAAGGTCTGGTGAGTATGGCGGGTGAGGGAGAACTTCCAACCCCAATTCTAGCAGCTTGGAGACTGTTGTGCAGTGTGCAGCGGGGACGACCGATTGACCAAAGCTGGTTGCAGACGTGCGAGCTTCTCCATCATTGTCTTCAGTTCTTCACAGTACACGTCTGCAGTAATGCTCATGCCATTTCGTAAAAAGTTGTGATAAATCACACCGGCACTAAACCACCAAACAGTGACATTCATGTATTTAACATGTATTTAATTTAATATGATGAACCGTCGGAAGAGGCCGTTTTTCAGATGTATCGCGTCGCGTCTAATGACATAACACGGTAGATTTGAATGGTTCCCCTGTCATTAATTGAGCACATCTTTCTATTTATTTAGGAAGTCACACCCTTTTAAAAAATGCCGCCAGGAGTAAAAAAAACGACCAAGAGCAAGTTGGACTTGCACACTAAGAGTATCTACAGTTATGAACTTATATGGACATGTTTATCATTACTCGCCGCCACAATAACACGGAAACGCGTATTTAAAATAAGAAATATTTTTTGTAAGATATAGCCACAAAACAACGACTTTCAGATTTTTTCTTTTGATTATACTGTAGGATCTTGGTCTTTCATGGTTCGCGGTCAACGGGAAGTACCCTATAGGCCTTGATTTACGTGCGAGTGTTGAAATATGTGGCATAAATAATTTTATTTATTTATTGGGTTGACTTAGAACCTTGATTTTTACAGCTCTCAAGAATCGTAGACCTAAGCACTAGATATTAATTTCAACTTTATTAACAGACCGACGGACAGACGTACAACCACTGCCCTACTAGGGTTTGTATTTTTTTTTTTAGACATGGATCCCCAAA
Source organism: Luffia ferchaultella (assembly GCA_949709985.1). Classification (NCBI taxonomy): domain Eukaryota; kingdom Metazoa; phylum Arthropoda; class Insecta; order Lepidoptera; family Psychidae; genus Luffia; species Luffia ferchaultella. The sequence goes on along the minus strand of OX453244.1, from coordinate 24,991,067 downwards.
AATATTAATCGCGTCGAGTTATTAAATTTGGTTATCAGTGACTTACAGTGAGACTTGTAAACACAATAAATATAATAAAAACACGGTTAAGAAGAAGATGTGGTCAGAACATAAAACATGAAAATCTCAGTTTTGGAGGGGATAAATATAGATCGACTCATTTTCAATTTCGGGTTTCGATTCGTGGAGTATACGTAAGCTATGAAATAATGATTTGAAAGAGTTTTTACCGCCGACGGCATTTTTGATAAAGCATAACTTCCTAAAACTTCCTGAACGGAGAAAAAGACTAGTACCTACATTCGATGAAGGAATGACTTATGTTATCTACCGTATTTAATCATTCAGCGCTACTCAGTCATATGAATAACGGCCTCGGCCGACGGTCTAGTTACACCGTTCAGTAAATAAATATACCTACCTCAATATATCTCATAACTACGTGCGTAATCTATATATTTGTTAGTCCAGTTCTGAAAATGGAATATGGAGTCTGTAACTTTTCATTGTCGTATTAACAGGCTTATAAAGTCTTTAAATAAATATGTGGCTTTATTTTACGTATAATTATATTTATATTTTCATCGGAACGTAATCTCGGTAACTAGTGCTAGTGTTATGTAACTTCGTGAGAAAAATATTCTTATGTCCTCGGCAGAATAAGTGACGGGCTTCATAAACGTAAACATCTATAAATAAACGTTATACAATTTCTTTCAGACAGTCTGAGTTGTTTATTGAGGCCGTTTAATTAACTCTTTAATAAAAATACTGGTAAAACCCATAAAAATTAGAAACAGTTTTAATTTTGGTGATAAAACTTTAAAATTAAAACTGTTTAATTCATAAAGAAAGGGAGGCGTTACATGTATTATTAAAGATGGCGCTGCAATCGTTATAATGTCGCGGCACCAGCGCCCCCTTACGACAATACGAAATGTACATCACTTCGACATAACTTGAACTTCAAACAAGACATGTAATACTTAATATTATAATAAATGCCTAAAACGAATGGTTGTTTATATTATAAATAATCATCCTGAAGCCCGCCAACAACACAGTGATATGGTATAGTATCGTATCATAATGTGGATTACGTAACGAATCTGTTGTAATTAGCTTTTGAAGTTATGGATGTAATTGCCGACAAACCTTCAACGACAATCGTAGGCCACACAGTCTTGTGTCCTAAATAAATTGTATAGGTAGTTCACTGATTAATGTAATTACAATTTAATGAATATCTTTAAAATATATCAATCTAACCAATATTATAAAAGCGTAAGTCTGCCTGTCTGTACGTTTGTTATTTTTTACAGCTAAACCGCTGAATCGATCTTGATGGGAATTATAATAAACAAAAATAATTGAAGGGGTACAGAGTCCTAAAAGCTTTTGATACGAGTATACAGAATTTGTTTTCACAACCAAGCAACATGATTTCAAACACGAAGGTACTTGAAAGGACGCAGAGTAATATGGGCTACCGTTTAACGTGATCGAAGGCTCCCGTGGGATAGAAAATTTGTCATTTCTACACGTCGCGTTGTAATACGAAGATAGTTAAAGGGACGGGAAATGCCCATAAGCTACTCTTTTTCGTCATCAAAGGTTTTCATGGCATACAAACTTAATCAATATTCAAAATGAACGAGAAACCGGCTTCAATTATGAGATGAAATAGTATAGGAGCAGAATTCAAGAAATGAAATGCGAAATCGGTGATGGGATAACATATTATGATTTAAAAAGGTTATGCAATGCCCACGCGGCAGCAATAGGCAATGTTAAAAAAATTCCGATATGCTCCAAACAATTTTGTATTTGTAGGAATAGATGTCCTTATTCAATACAATGTAAGGTAATGTCGTGATAGCCCAAAGTGCAACGAGTCTGTCTCAAATTTGGCCCCATCGAGCCATGGTTCGAATCCGAGCGTGTACCAATGAGTTTTTCTGACTTAAGTACACAATATCACTGACACCGTGCTTCGGAGGGCACGTTAAGCAGTCGGTCCCGGACGCTGTCAATAGATGGCGATCGTTACAGTTCCCAACCCGCAGTGGAGCAGCGTGGTGGACTTAAGCTCCAAGCCCCCCTCCTCACCCTGGGGGAGGCCTAAGCCCCTGCAGTGGGGTAAAAATGGGCTGATGATGATGATGATGATGATGATGATTCAATATAAAAAATATGAAATTTTGGAGGAGTAATAACAGATATATAAAAAGAAAACATTAATGTGACATCACTATGGTGACGTAGCTATACCTAGTAGTAGTGACGTCATCATATATCGATTTTTATAACAAACAAATACATCAAAAAATAAAATATTCAAGATTGTCTATAATTTCATAAAAAAATATTGAAGTAATATGTCAAAATTGTTGGTCAATCAATAGATGGTTTTACAGACAATAGGCGAAAGCCGTTTTTCAGATGTATCGCTTTGTTTCCAATGGACCCATCAAGGCAGATTTGAGAAGCACTCCCATTCACAAATGCATCCGTCTTTCTAATCGTTTAAACAGATTTTGAAAATTGACTTATCTCAAAAAAGCTGTCTGAAATAAAAAAAATTAAACACATCGTATTACTACTTGTGATTATCGGTAGCCGCTATGAGAGTAGTTAACATAATATTTATTTAAATCTTTGTTTATCGGTCTTGGTATTTAGTAAAAAGTACAAAGTCTGTCTGTACATAAAATAATAATTGAAATAATAAATATTTATTCCGTCAAAAAATAACACCATAAAATTTCAAATACAAAAAGAAGGGAAAAAGTAATGATAAAATGAAAGTAAAAATATTCATTTTAATTTTATGACGAACATCTGCTTTATAATGCACTGATCTTACATTAACCATTTTGAAAATTGTTGACTGTGTGTCTGTTTGTTTATTTATATGCCTTCTTATAACTCACCAACGGCTCAACAATTTTGATAAGATTTGGTATTATATACAAAAAGGAATCATCCTTCATCGCATTAAACATAAGTTACTCAGCATATTGGTTAATCAATCAACAGTTTTTAACCCTCGATGTCGAAAACAAGGGATGTTTATAATTTTGAAGCGTATATATGTATCTATGTGTGGATTTGCGCGTCGAGTCGAGATAAACCGATTTCAATGCGGATTTTCGATTGAAAACTGGTTTGGGGATGTTTTTTAACTTTATATCTGTCTGTTCTTAAAAATCCTTTATTATGTATACATATATAAATATTCATAGTCAAGACATAAACCTATGTTTTTATGAATACACATAACAAATGAAACACATTCACAAACACACGTAAAAGACGGTTGAGAAGAACCTGTGTTCCGAATAATAGACGACAAGAAAATCATATTTAGAGGGAAAATATAGATAGATTCCTGTTTGATCTCCAGTTGCAATTCGTAAGGATGAAATCAGATAGCCGTTTCAAGGAATGGTTTTTTTAGGCGGTATTTTAACATTGCGTAATTTCCTAAATTTTCCTAAACGAAAAAGAGGAATCACGGCCTCGGACGATGATCTATTAAAAGTAGTGATTACAACGAGATACTAATACAGATATCATGTACATTACATTGTTTATAGCGGAAGATGTTAAAACAATGACCGACTAATATCGCCCTAGTAGCGATCGATTGCAAAATCGATCGGCCGACACGCCCGTCTTGCGTAGGTACGGAGAAAGGAGTTTGATGCACGCCTCGATACAGCATCGCCTAAATATTACTTATTTCCTATTCCACATACGACACGAGAATAATGACGTGGTCCGATAGAAAAAAATACTAAAAAAGATCGATTCAAAATAAAAGTTTTAGAGAGCGTTGGAAAAAATATTTTAGTTGGTTGTTAAAACTCAACTTGTGTACTAGTTTATATTATAATCTAAGGTATGTCTGCAAATTAATTATATTTTTAAAGAAGGAAAAGCTATTGGAATAGATTTTATTATTACATTTTACTAAAATGATTTTAATTTAAAATACGAGTATTAAGATATTAGGTATCCACTTAATATTTGTTCACTGTTTAAAAAAAAATACCTTACTTTTTAAAATATCTTATATAGTGTACAAGAAGACATTTTAGACAACTTCGAGGCTCTCAAAACGACACATGACTCTGACAAAAATTAGGACTTTAGGAGTGCATATCTCAACAACTGTTGACTTAAATAAAAAAAATGTTTGAAAGCTTGATATCATTTTTGAAGATCTATTGTTTGGGTTAATATACGATGAATATTTTGTTTCGTATTTCAGTTACATGTATGGCGACCTATCCCAAAAAAAAAATTATTTCATTACGTCATTGTGTAGCGGTTAACATATTACATCTACCTTCCAAATTTCATCTATATATTGCCAATAGTTTCCAAGAAAAACCACAGACAGACAGACAGTCACACGGACGGATGGACGGACATGGCCAAAGTATAAGGGTTCATTTTTCGCCACTTGGCTACGGAACCCTAAAAAATAGTATAAAATATGTTATGATTTAAATATAAAGCTTAAATCTGTTTAAAAACACAGCAAAAGTGAGTCTACCTGGTTTTTGTTAATTCTGTGCACACTACATTAACACGGCATGTCGACCTCTGAATGACGCGGACAGCGGCGGAGAGGAGGCATACGACATGAGAGTGCGTCATGCCGTTTGTCGTCAAGGCATACGAGTCGATTTTACCCCAAGGCCCACCAATAGATGTTTCACATGAAAATATTTTAATTGTACTGTCACGGGAATAAAACATAAGATTTTAGTTTCCATACTATACTGCAGATGGTGTTACTGTGCTTGCTAAGTCATATTATACAAAATAGTGACGTGTATGAAAATGAGCACGCACATCAAGTTCTCCGTGTCGCCTCGGACGAGTGCATGAAGACACCTGACCCCGTACATCCGCTCACTCGCCAATCTTTGTTACATAAACGGACCAACCCAAAAATAATTCTCATATCCCATCCAAATTGCTAGTCTAGTGTTAGACGATCGCTCGTCATTATTTATCTTTTAGATTGCACTGACTTGAGTTATAGGTAGAAAACTTTTAAATTAATATCTACGTAACAACAATTGAAGATTCTTGTATATCCCACGAGTTAAATAAATTGAGTAATAGAATACCTTTCGAAACTATAATGTTAGATATAAATATACCTATATTTGTCATAGAGTAAATAAATGTATCGTGATAGCCCGAACGCAGCGAACGTGTTTCAAATCTATAAGGCCATGTGGCCGTGGTTCGAATCCGGGCGTGTGGCAATGAGTTTTTCTGACTGAAGTAGGTACATTAACTATCACTGACTCCGTACCTCGAAGAGCACGTTAAGTAGTTGGTCCCGGTTGCTTTCAATAGATGGCGGTCGTTACAATTCGCCAACCCGCATTGGAGCAGCGTAGTCTATGCAAACTCCAAGCCCACTCATCTTGAGTGGAGGTCTAAAAGAGCCTCTGCAGTGAGATATAAAAAAAGGGCCGATGGATGGAAATAAATTTGACAACAGCGTTTGGTTTTAATCGTCATAAATGTCACTTAACAATAGCGAAGTGACATTACGTAATTTTGCGGGGTTGAAGTCCAACGCGCGAGACCACGCGCATTGAAACTCGAGTGGTTAGACGGTAAAACGCAGAAGAGGGCTTCTAGTCAATTCGTACTTTTATGATATTTGTTAATGTATTTAACAGATAATTTAAATTTGAGTCAGTGTTTTTAACCTAACTATTATAACATAACCCTAAAATTTCTAACATTAGGCTTCGTGAAGTTGGCGTTTCCTTCAAGGCCGTTTTTATAAGATTTTAGGAGGGGTCTCGAGTTTTGACAAGAAATTTCCAATTAATAAACTTAAAACTTACGTTAAAAGAATATATATACCGAAAGCTTGTCTATTTTGACAATGCCCCTTTACAGCAGCTATGTAGAATTATTAATATCAAAATATACAGAGGTTACCTAGCTATGTTTTTATTTTATTTTATTGTTTCTGCATTCTTATCATTATAGCAGTACTATCCATCAGTAAGAACTTTTAATAATATGAAGCTCATATTAAATAAACTATAAATAAATAAAATAAATCAAAGTTAAATACGTATTTAACTTTAAGTCATCGTCATCATTGTTTCGCCGATGTGATCTGACTTTATTTGCTCCTGACCTATTCGCGTGCACATCAACTTTGTGTAACAGTGTCTATTATACGTGTATTCTTTGATACAGGTATGCATACACTGAACCATAAAAATACGAATCGACTTGAAGGCTAAAGCTCTTCTGCGTTTACCGTCTAACCCTTATACCCTAGCTAGCTGGTGCAAGACAGCGAGTTTCACTCCGCGAGTTCCCCGCGCGTCGGTTTTCACCCATGCGAAATCGTGTTTAACATTTTCGATACTATGAAGAGACATTTCTCACTCTATTAAAACCAAACGCTGCTGTCAAATTCATTTATTCTATGCACTGGACGGTAAATTGCACACACAAACATAACACGGTAATCATTAAATATTAATACGGCAGGTGGAACCAGGAAAATTTAATATGAGGTAGTATTAATTATTATACATCGCACAGGTAATTTATTTATTTACATCCACATATTTATATGAACACGTATATCAACTATAATATGTAGTTATAATTTCGAAATCGGTTTTTTGCTTGTATGTAATGTATAAAAGGGGTTATCTACTTGAGAGAAATAGCATAGCAGCTTTTTCTAAACCTTATAATTTACAGAATTTTCATTAAAATTATGTATAGCAATAAAAAATTTCCTAGTAATGAACTACATAAAGCAGGCAAAATTTTACTAGGAATAAGTTATCATATAAGCATTTTTTATATAAATTAAGTATTTCATTTAAGCATAGGTAGAGTATTAATGTTTATATTTTTTTTATCATCTATGTGAAAAGGGGCGTCAAAAATATGCTAATCCTTAGCCTGAGGTGATAATTTTTACTATCTTGTATTTCTAAAGTTTCAACGATCAATCATATATTTTTTTAATTTGCGTATTTGATTTACAAATAAATTACTTACCTACCGATTGAGGAGAAATTTCAAAATTTCAGTAGTTTCTATGTAGTTAACATATTATTATTATCTTAATCTACTAACTTTTGAATGTAACAGACTAAAAGACTCATGCTTATACTGAACTGAACGACTCAAAGCATTTTGTAACTAGTCTGACGGGTAAAACACAAAAACACAAATACAACACAAGCATCTAGGTAACCAAAAGCGTGGGTCATACGCGCATCTCGCCCTTCTCCCTTCCTCATCCGATGGCTCAAATGTGATAACTTTTGTTCTCGAAATAAACGATCAGTTACTCCTCCTCCTTCAGTTATTATTACTCCTCTATTGAAAATTTAAAGTTCGGTGTCTTGATCACTTGCACATACGGGCGAAGCCGTGGACGGAAGCTAATAATGATACACAATCTGATTGCTGGTATGGTTGACGCGGCAACTACTCGACATTCACCCTGCTGTACTCGAGACGGCCGTGTTGCGTCACGACTCGTTATGAATACCTCGGATCCTCGAAGAAAACATACTGTGATCTACATACAAGTATTTTGATGTACGGAGTAATGCGTCTACGAAATTAGTGTTAAGGGAGTATTAAACCGGCCTAGTGTGAGTCGGATTCACACACAAAAGGCTCCCATAACAAAGCACGTTTTTAGTATGTCCCTTTTGTTTTTATTATTTTTGTTGTCGAAAATGTAGTAGTACATACTTCATGTAAATTTCAAGTGTTAGCAATGATATCACAATTACCAATCACGAAAATCGCTAAAAATAATAACACGTTTCTTGTGTGGAGCCCCCTTCAATTTTTTCCTTAATTTTATTTTTATTGTTAATTGCTCTTATAGCGGCCAAAGTAATACAAACTTCATGATAATTTCAAGCGTAAGTAATGAACTATCAATCACCAAAACGTCGAAAAAAATAGGTTTCTTGTATGGTTACTTCTATATTTGGTATTTCAGCGGCCAGCACACTCTGTCAAGTGTCTACAGTTCCAATCGAACTTTATGGCGGATCCGAACATAGGCACAAGTCGCGTCCCAGTAACAAGTTTTAGGTGTAACGGGAGGCAGTGGAGCGAGGGGTATATGACTGTACTTGCGCAAGCACACTTATAGCGTTGTATTCCGATCCGCCATAAAGTTTGAGACGAACTATATCTATTATTATTCAGACGATACAGTCCTGTGATATATTTAATCCACAACGCGGCTCCAATGCGGGTTGGTGGATTTTAACGACTGCCATTAAAACCGGGACCGACAGCTCAACGTGTTCTCCGAAGTACGGAATCTGTGATAGTTATATATTTAAGACTGCTTATACTAAAGTCCAAACCAGTGACCCCAATGTCGCCACATTTTCAGATAATTTTTCACCGTCATTTATTTTTATTGAAAAACAATATTTCTGCTAGTTCAGTACACGTGGCATCGTGCGGCCCAAATACTTTGGACTCTCGGATGACACCAAACGTTTTTTGATTGGCCAAAATACAAAGCATAAAACGTATAAAATACCTAGCAACAATATTAATTGTTACCAGTAGAAACACCACCGCACTCAGGTATGCAAGTCCTTGTCTAGACTTGTGTTATATAATATTGTAAATAATTTTTGAGTAAAGTTTATGAAATTTATTTTATTAGTAAATTCATTTTCGTTTTACAACAACGTCTACTGGTCGGCGAGACGCGGCTGAGGTCACGAAAACCTTCCCTTCTTAATACAAGTACAAGAGTCAGACAGATGTCAATTTTCTTAGGTAGTAACAACCCATTTTTTTCTTACCCTTATATGTACATAATTAAGAAAAAACTTATTGGTACATGACATGGGATCGAACCACGGCCTTCTAAATAAGAAGCGGGCTCTCTACCACTTGGCTATTACGACATTACTGTTTTGGACATTTTGTAATCAACTGTTGTGAATCGCCAACACTTATTTTAACCTTTGATAATTCAATATCTGGATGGACCCTCACAATACAATGTCAACGAAAATGACAGCTTTTACATATTTGTGTGTGTGACTCAATAGACCACATATTCTCGCTACGTCATACTGTGTACAAACCGCCTCCGTGTGCGTGAATTATAACCGAATTGCTAGGTGATATTTTAATTTTTTTGACTAATCAAAGATTATAATAATAATAATAATACATGGGACTTCCCACACAGCGCCATTTAGTCCCAAATAAGCAAGTAGTATGCTTGTGTTATGGGTTACTAGACAACTGATATACATACTTAAATATTCTTTATAATATATACATATATAAATATTTTTGCGAAGACACCACACACATATAATAACCAAGACCCGGTACCAGTATCAATATTCATCATATTAATACTGACCCGACCTGAGATTCGAACCCGGGACCTCTAGCTTCGTAAGCAGGGTCGCTACCCACTAGGCTAAGCGGTTGATTGAAAACATTGTAAATGTATAATGGGACGGTTTTCATTTAAATATATTACACTAATGACGTCACGCAAATGGCATCTGTGGCCATTAAAGAGTAAAACAGTCACACTTCACATTTAAAACCATCATAAAAAATACTTGCAATTTTAAGCTATAGGCAGTGAGATAATTTTTCGGAAACACAATACATGTCCAACCCGTCACCAATATATATTTTTTACAAAACACTAGAAACCATCACAAAACACATTGTTCAGTTAGTCATTGGTACAGTTATACATTTTATTACATTTATTTTTCTACCAATTATGTCAAATAGTAAATGATAAAATATTTCATATTTCAAAGTCAGAATATATCTCATAACAACGTAACTTACAAATAATAACAAACAATATCAAAAGACGTTTCATAGAAGAGTCTGTATAGAATAAAGTTTTCATTGATAACAATATAAATCTGAACAAATATTTGCCATTGTGTCTATGTTGGCATTTCTCGCATTTCTACAATAATACGTAAACTTAATAACATTATGATAACGACAGAAACCATAGAGCACAGAATACTGTACTGTCACCGTCAATAAAACAAGCGTATTGACAATAGAAGAAGAAGAAGACACTAATGACGCTACACACCAACGGAAAGTGTCCGAGTTTGACCGAGCGACTAAAGTATCCAACAAGAGTCCAACAGCGTCCTATACTACGAGAATTGGATTCATTACTATAAACAGAACAATAAGACGTTGCCTTAAGTCAGCGAATTATATAATATTCTTATTAAATCAAAACAGCGATTCAATCGATATATAAGGACAACTTGATTCCATTTAGTAACTTATTTTTCGATCATTCGATCGTAAACCTGTTCCAAATACTCGTCTGCCTTGAGGTCACTCTACTTTCGTGTAGTGTCGAAGTTGTTTTTAAAAGAAGACGGTAAGTTACTTCATTAACTTTTCTGGGTTAGTTGTACCGGTATTTGTAGTTACGTCAGTTATATAACTCCTGAATATATAGTCGGGAAGCCCGTTATCAAAAATGGTTACGAATTTCTAAATCTGAACTTTTGCCAAGTGATTCACGCACGTGCACGTGCGGTCAGTTAGCTTTGATCAGCTGGATATGTGTGCGTTAAGCTAGAGCTGCCATCCGTCTGGATATATCGGAACTGTTACCGTTATTAAGTCCCCTGTCCCGATGTCTCGACAAAAATGAAATGTCCCCTTATTTCGGGACACAAGCAACAAATCGGAACAAATACACATGTTCATGCATACAAATATTTGTCCCGGGCGGGAATCGAGCTCGCGACTCTCAGCTCCGCAGTTAGGGTCTCCAACCACTCGGGCAACCGGTCAGTCAATAATACAGCAAGTACCTCTCCGTTAAACTACGTAAAATATGTTAAATGCATATCTAAGTTTCTAAATAAGTGAATAAATATTTGTATCATCCTAAGCCGTCCCGATGAGACCCTAACCAAACATAGCAGCCCTAGTTAAGACGTATCGTATTTTTTATTAATTAATTGAAAAATAATTCATAGAACGCACACACGTAGCGTCGTGGTAGCCCAAAGCGCAACCAACCTGTCTCAAATTTATAAGGCCCCATAGGGCCATGGTTCGAATCTGAGCGTGTACCAATGAGTTTTTTCTGACTTAAGTACATTAACTGTCACTGACACCGTGCCTCGGAGAGCACGTTAAGCAGTCGGTCCGGGGCGCTGTCAGCAGATGGCGGTCGTTACAATCCACAACCCGCAGTGGAGCAGCATGGTCGATTTAAGCTCCAAGCCCCCTCCTTACTCTGGGGGAGGCCTAAGCCTCTGCAGTGGGGTGAAAATGGGCTGATGAAGATGAAGAAGAAGACACACGTAGCGGCAAGCCCGTCAACTGTTTAGTTGCAACCATGATCTATCTCTAAGGGCTATGCATTGCGATTGGTACACACATTTAGTTTTCTTGTGCCATGCAGGCATAAAGCATGGGAAAATACCAATTTCCTTATCCGTCAGAGCGTCGCTTCAATACAGATTTTATATTTAATTTTATAGGTATATTTTAATAGATAGAATAGAGGATTCCACAGTTTGCCCTTTAAATTTAAATTGGAATATTATTGTTGAGGACACTACACAAATAGCGACTTAAAAAATATATCTATTCAAAATTTCATCAAGTTTGTACCTACCTACATACGCTATGAAAGGCTTGTAAATATTATTCGTGTACAATATAAAAATAGATGGTATTTGAAAGAGTCAATATAGGTTTATTTTTAATACAAAAAAAAAATTATGATGCAGTACTTGAAAATTATTAAATAGAAAGTATTTTGTATTCATTAAAGAAGTCATAACATTATGAGTATAACATTAAAAACCATAGTTTTTTTAAGTGGCAAAAGAAAACGAATAATTTTGCTTTCTATTTATTTCTTTATTGTGAAACGCATTCGGGGTGTTAATGGAATTTTAGGTATTATAGATTTTGGTTACCGAATTTCAAACCAACCCCTGAGGTATAAACACAAAAAAATATATAGACTCCGTAACTTGAATTGTATACTCACTGAAAGCATCAGTCGTGGTAGTGATAGCGGAAAATGATGAAAGAAAGGGATAAGCCTGATACACAGCAACGACAACTTAACTATTTAACGCATTGTCGTCACTTTTAGGAGAGTTTTTATTATAGTTGGGTCGCAACACGCAATCAAACACGCAATTTCCATAAATTTCTCATAAAGAAACTATCATATTATCATATTATATTAGATATTGAAATAAAATTTCGTGTCTTTAAACGTCCTCATAATGATTATCAATATCAAAATGACAGTTTCGTGTGATCAAAGTAGAAACTCCTCCTAAGAGACGCGTCTGGGTAATTGACTATTTTTTGAAATTATTTTAATGAAAGAGATATTTAAATATGTAGTAATAGCAATTAATTTAAAAAAAAATAATAATAATAACGTATACATCACAACAACGCCTAGGCGCCAAACTAAGAATTAGCTTGTGTTTTGGGTACCAAGTCTTCACATCACATACATATAACAACCAAGACCCGGTGCCAGTATCAATATTCATCATATAAATACTGACCCGAGCTGGGATTCGAACCCGGGACCTCCAACTTCGTAAGCAGGTTTGCTACCCACTAGGCCAATCGGTCGTCAATAATGACATAGTTAATAAGTAATAATAAGTGATCTTAACTGAACTTCTTTTATTTAAGAAGGAAACAAAGATAATCTTTTTAAAGCTTATAAATTCTGTAATCTTATTATTAATAAATTTCGTTATCATCGAAAGTGTATTTTCGTATTTTCTTGGTAGATATAATATTTTCAATATTAGCCAAATACCCCATCGCATTTGCTTGCATTTTAACAATAATCTAACAGTGCACTTCATTGCGAAGTTCCAAATAAGATATGTCAATACATTTGGAACATTGAACAATATCAAATTTGATACACACCACTACATACATATTTCGCAATATGCTACATTCAAGGTTAATAAGACACGAAAGTGACGGGTGACCGCAGAATACGTCTCAAAAATATAATGTTTATATTACATTTCATAATCGACGTGTTACCTTTAAATTGTCGGTTAAATAAAAATAAGCAGCCTGTATGTAGCACATAGCTCTGACCCGACTTCCGCTGATGATTTGAGCGCTTGTAATGTAAAATGACTTGAACCTTGTAATGTTACATAATCTAGTCTTACACTGACTCATCAATGAGTGAATAAAATATATTACTATGTGTTTTTTAAGGTACCAACGGCAACCCTATTACTAAGTCCGCTGTCCGTCCGTCCGTCGGTCTGTCGCAGGGCTGTATCATCTGAACTGTAATAGGCAGACATTTGAAATTTTCACAGTGTGTATTACTATAGTATATTACTATAACAGCAAATAATAAAAATCAAAAAATATAAAACATTAAAGGGGATTCCCATATAAGAAACATGTTTTTCTTAAACATTTTTCTATTTCGACAACAATGTTTGCATACGGAACGAGTATGTTGAAGTCGGAATTTGAGGCTTGATAATTGATAAAATCGATTGGTTTTAATATCTCTAATACTATACTGATACCTTTAAGTTTATTTCTTAGTTCAACAATGTGTCATTGACAACAATGATACCACGGAACACCCCATAGTGCAATATGCAACATTACCAACTTCATTTGATGAAAATGTTCTAAAAGCAGTAGAGCCTTTGAAGCTTCGAATATACAGGACATATTTAACAGCCATAGGGTGTTAGTGGAGTCCACCCGACAGCAAAAAAAACATTTAGACAAAAGTGCAGAAATGTCAGTGTCAAAATGACGTGTGGATTCGTGATGCAATATAGCTTGTAGACTAGATGTTATACCAATGTTCATAATATTAAAAAAAAAACTTTTATAAGTCGGATACGAGCTAAATCACATTTTAGTGTGCACATCAAAGTACATTCTCTAACAAACTGGTTCCCGTTGAAAACATTGCATCTATATCTAACGTAACGTCGGATGTTATCGAAACAATCTAAAATTCTATCTCTTTTTTTTCTATTTATTTTCCAAATGAGATAGATCCAAAGAGATTGCACAACTGCCTACTGAACGCCTTATATGGCCCAACGTTTTATATAACGAATCCAACCACTCAGTTATAATAACATGAGTCCGATGCAACTGGACGCGCGGACCGTGCACTTTTTCGAAATACAAGCAATTTAAGGTTTTTGCAATATCTTCACAATATTACTTTAAAACGATGAGTAATGTAAAGCAATTAATGTTTCGACAATCTTAAAGCGGTCAAAAATTAAACAGGCATGTTGTCCTAATAAAAAAAGTTATAATTACAGCAAATTAAAATTTTGTAAGAGAGGAATTTATTGTCCAAGTAGTATAAGATACAAAGCTTTAAATTGGTTAATTTTTAAAATAATTAGTAATAATACCTGAGACATTCCACACACGGCCATCTAGTATCAAAATAAGTAAGTATTATGCTTGTATTATGGGTTACTAGACAACTGATACACATGCTTAAATATTCTTTATAATAAATATGTAATATATAGATACTTTTACACCTAGACTTTACAGACTTTTACGTCGGTAAGTCAATTAATATTTATAAATGATTAATAACTTTTTAAATTGAGGTATATTGTTGTTTCCAAGCCCATGAAAATCAAAATCGACTGTAATTAATGAAAGTAAAGGAACCTTAACAATGAAAGCATAGAATAATTAGTTAAAATAAAATTTTAAAAAAACCCTACAAAAAAAAAGCTACCATTTAAAAGTCTTAAATAATACAGGTTCGGTCATTTTCAAATGATTTTCGATCCTAAAAGCGTCGGGACAGCTAATTACTACCTATTTTAGTTTACAAGAGGTCCTCGTCGCTTTTAAGGATGAAAAATAATTTGAAAATTAACAAACCTATATTATTTCAGACCTTAGACTAGGGACCCATTGTCTCAAAGGCAAAAGGTATGAAAAAATCAAATATTTCATAAACTATACCTAATTTTGAAAAATCATCAATGCCCTTCATAAAGATTTGAAAACAGAAAACAGTTATTCAACATGACTCCACTTGAGGAGTATCTTAGAAAAAGTGTTCTCTAGCATTGCATGTTTAAAAGACACCACTGAATTTTTTTTGTAAAGTATTTTTTTTACTTACTTTTACAGAGATTTAAAATATACAAAACCACGCCTGTATATGTATGTGTAGAATTGATAGTTTGCGAGTACATAATAAAGTAACTGGACATACAGACAGATATACGGACTAACATGGTTAAATTATAAAGGTGCCTTGTCAAGCTACAGAATTCTAAAAAAAAACAGCCGATAAAATAGCATAACAGATTAATAATAATACCTGCTACATCCCACAGCGCCATCTAGCCCCAAAGTAAGCAAGTTTTATGCTTGTCTTACAGGGTACTAGACAATTGGTAAAGATACTTATTCTTTTTATAATATATACATTATATAGATACTTTTTACACCCAGGCCCGGAACAAATAGACATGTTCATGCACACAAATATTTGTTCCGGACGGGAATCGAGCCCGCAACCCTTGGCATCGCAGTTAGGGTCTCTAACCGCTAGTCCAATCGGTCAGTCATATTTCAACAGATTAATTATATAAAAGAATATCATTCATATGTTGTTTCAAGAGGATGCTCATATTACGTCGTCCATTACGTTTTGTTTGTGTCAACGGGTTACAGCATAATTATTATAAAAATTTATGTATGAGGTGTACCTATTGGTCTCTTAAGTAATTTCTTTGCTTAATTGTTATTTAGAACTACTTTAATAATAAAACCGTATAGTCTTACAGTATTGGAGCTTTTAGATTTTACAAATATAAGTAATATTATTATGGTTCTGGATTATTAAGTTATAACTGATACAAACCATATATTTACTTAAACTTTTACTTATTAGGCTAAATATTTATAGTTTCCGTTTTATGGACAAAGCTTGTGAATGATGTGACAATAATATTAAGCTACTGAAACATTAAACCAAACACAATTATTTCATACAACCTTGCTATTGGAAATACTGAGCTACCGTGAGAAAACCTGATTTTACCAACGAAAATCACAGATTTTCCGGGAGATTCGTTTGTAATAATAATACTGTGATCATACTTGGGACTACCTATACAGTATCATCAAGTCCCAAACTAAGCAAAACTTGTATTATGGGTACTAGACAATTGATATACATACCTAAATAATTCTTAAAATGCATACATATATAGATATTTTATATCCAACCACGGATACACATGTTTCGAGATACAAATATTTGTCCCGGGCGGGAATCGAATCCGCAAACTTTGGTTCTGCTGATAGGCTCCCTAACCACTCGGCCAATCGGTCAGTCAAAGTCAGTTGTAATCAAGTATAATCGCAACGTTATATTAAAGTACGAGTGTTTGATTTTCATTGCAAAAATCATGTTTTCCGAAGATAGCCGAGTATTTTAGGCGGTAATGACAATTCTGTAAGTAGTGTTTTGAAGATTTTTCTTTCCTGTTTAAGGCAAATTAGAAAATAAAAAAAATCTCAATCGTTTTAAAATGCTAGTTTTGAAGAGATAAAATTAAATATTTCTTTATAATTTTAGTATGCATAGTTTTAATTACCATTCCCTTCTTTTGTCTCTGAACTGTTTCAGCTACAAATTTTTGAAAATATAGAAC
Source organism: Luffia ferchaultella (assembly GCA_949709985.1). Taxonomy (NCBI): domain Eukaryota; kingdom Metazoa; phylum Arthropoda; class Insecta; order Lepidoptera; family Psychidae; genus Luffia; species Luffia ferchaultella. The sequence goes on along the minus strand of OX453244.1, from coordinate 24,974,283 downwards.
TACACTTATATTTTACAGGAAAATAGTTATTTGACTGCTGCTTTATTTTGTCACACAATTTTGTTTCGTTTTATCGCATCTAAATACATATTTCAGCCCAGCGGAGACTGAAAGTCGTATTTTCATACAAAATTTATTTAATGTGACCTTTAGAGGATGCCGCGCAAAATTTGCCATAGTTGCATAGTGAAAATTACGATAGTGAAGTAGCAGACAAAAGCCTAGACAATAATAAATGCACTAAAAATAAAAGCGGACTTAACTGTGGCCGTGATTGGAGTGAACGTCTTATAACATCTGTGGATAAATCTTTTGACCTATTCAAAGACAAAGAAATAATAGCCCCAAAGGCACTTTTATATAACCCACCAAATGAGGTTTAAGAACTATAAACTGTTACACAATAAGTCCTAAGCGGTCTACGTTACAAAAGTCTGCTTTATTGATACTACTGCACTGGTATTGTAAGAATAAGTGGTATGATGCACATATATGCTTCCATGACACTCACCACGGCGTAGATGAAGTCATTTGAGGATTAGAAACTCGACCCATAGAAATAAGTTTTCTATAGTAGTAATATAGCAGAATGTATTACTTGATCGTTCTAAGCCATTGCTATGTAAATAAGCTGTTATGGCATATTATCGTTCACCATATATGTACAGTGTAGCTCACAAATTTTGTGTGGGATGAAGTAGCGAACATTTATTGCTGCATATGTAGGTACCAATAAAAAGACATTCTTACTGACATAAACTCTCGGTGGTGGGATTTGGTAGGACTAATTTCGTGAATGCGAAAGAAATGTTCGGGGAGCTTCGTCATCTGTTCTCATCGCCATTACGAGAATTTCTGCAGTCAAAGTTCTTCAACCAATGTTTCTTGCCTACAATGACGTACGGTACGAAACACTCTCACGGCAGGACTAGTCCACAAATGTAAAGTTGTTATGCTCGGTATTTCTTTGATGGGTAAAATCAGGAAAACTGAAATTCACCTAAAAACTAAAGTTGTCGATATAACGGAAGCATTATCATAGAATTAGCAAGCTATATTTGTCATGATAATAATAGAAATGTGTGACAGGAAGTAGGGAAAAAGAAGAAGCCCTTGCTATTCAATGCGTTTAAGTTAGACGATATACATATACTACTGCAAGACTCGTTCTTTTTTGCATTCAGTGTTAATGTAGAAACGCAAAAGGACCTTCCTGTAGTGAGGTTGGATGTTTTAGCTTCGTGCGTCGTTTCGTTTTGAAAACGAACGAAGTCGACACGTTTTATCGTTCTGAATGTCCTGAATAGAATATTGTGAGGAATATAGATGTAGTTATTCAATTCAATTCTTGTAACTCAATTTTTGTAACTATTAAACTTGTTGTCCAAATACCTATTTTATCATTTTCCTTTATTGATTAAAAAATAATAATCTTAATATTTAAGCCAAAGGGATATTTATTCAACGCGAGTCATCTCAGAGATAGTGGGGCAGGAAAATAAGTTGATGGTACTGCTCTGTGAATGGCCTAAGCCTCGAGAGCTCGAAGTGTGCACAGAATTTCTAAATCTTAAAGTTCCAAACAGTACCAATACCAAATACAAAAAAATGTAGTACGTAATGTATCGTTGCTTCACGACTTTACTTTTGAATGGGTGAGCCGGCAGGCTCGCCCATTCAAAAGTAACGTGAAAAAAGAAGAAAAGAAAGAAGTGTTTCAGGGAAGAAAGTGAAAAAAGAAGAAAATCAAAAACAAAATAAAAAAAATTTCAATATATGATGTATACACACACTTATTGAAAGTCAAAACGAATGGATTAAGTACTGGTACGGAAAACTAGAAGGAGAAGAACCGGCAAGAAACTCCTCCCGTTTTTTTATTTAAATATTTGTTTTTAATTTTTTTTTTTATTTAAAGTACTTACAACTATTACAATGATGTTCTGCGCACTTATCATTTAAATAGCCGGTATGCCTCGTCTCGTCTTTTTTTACTTTCTTTAATACTCTGCTTGATTAAAAAACTACATTTTAATGTCATCAGCCGCTATCGAGGAAAACGGAAACTTCAATATAAATCAATACACTGCAGTCAGTTTTGTTACCATGAAAGTTGTTACTTTATGATCAAAACGCTGTCATCCACGTTTATGAATTACGTATTTCTAATTACATATATCTTTTTTGTTATGAGACTTATTTTAGATCTGAAATTCGTGTCATTCGAAGAAATCCGACTGCTTCCGAACTCAAAAGTTTTAGTTAAACGTCTGTAGCGCGATTTACAAGAAAAGGCCTTCGCGTACCATGAAATTTCGTAAACGTTCTGATGGCGTGCTCGAGATGCGTTTTTGGCGAAGGTCACGTAGTGGTCTATTTAACCTTTGCAAAAAATCGCATCTCGAGCAAGTAGTATTCGAGCTATATTCGTATACCGAACTTCGTAACGTAACTTACACGTAATGGTTTTGCGACCTCACGTTAATTTCACAGAATTACAACCATATTACAACAATTTGACTGATCGATTGGCCGAGTGGTCAGAAACCTTAACTGCAGAAACAAAGGTAGTGGGTTCGATTCCCGCCAGAGACAAATATTTATGTGCATGAATTTGTCTGTTTGTTCCGATACTTAGTGTAAAATATTTATATATGTAAGTATGTATGTCAGTTGTACTGATAATACAAGCTGGTGTTGGATTTCCTAGACATTATTATAATATAACTAGCGACCGCCCGCAGCTTCGCCTGCGTAGACTACACATTCCTGTTAAAGTGATCTATTATTAACATTCGAGATGGTTCCTGTGTACTTTTTGCTGATATAAATTTTGGTTACAGTCATACAAACTTTTGACTCCCACCTCCCCCTTAAAATTTGAAAATAAAAAACTCTGAAACACGTCGTTACTTATTTATGATTAGCGGCTCCGCCCGGGTGGACTACAGAAACGTTCCCCATCGCGTTCTCCCTCCCCTCCCCTTTTCTATCACTTCATTCCTAGGTAACTAATGTATTTAATTTAATAAGAATTCATAACATGTTTAAAAAACATCTTCGTAAATAGTGCATTATGTTAGAATAAATTTGATTGCCCTAAAAAAAGTTATAGTAAACCAACCTTAACAGATACACATATGCTGTCGCGGACTTTTGGTTACAACTTTCAAAGGGGAACAATCCCGTCATACATTATTTTTGCTTAACATCAACCGTTTACGGAAACGGAAACGGAAGCTCTTAAAAAGAATATTTTTTCCCGTTTTTGGAACATTTTTTGTTAGTGCTCCGCTCCTATCGGACGTAGCTGATATAATAATAGTCTATAGCCTTCCTCGATAAATGCACTATCCAACACAAAAAGAATTTCTCAATTCGAATCAGTAGTTCCTGAGATTTGCGTGTTCAAACAAACAAACAAACTCTTCAGCTTTATAATATTAGTATAGATGATATTATTTATTATATTTCCACCATAAAAGTCCATACGGCAAAGTTGATAACTATTTTGCTTCTTGTCGTGTTTACCACAGAGAATCGAATAGGTTCGAGGTGTCATGTGACGGTTTTTGTTCAGAGACACGTGTCCCAAAAATAATTGCTCACACAAAGAATATGAGTAAAAATATTATACATACGTAAATAGTTTTGCCTCAAATTTATATTATTTTACAAAACTGTTAAGTAGCTCATCCCTTTCACTCACATCTTTGATATAACTTGATGTCGCATTTTAGAGTTTAGATTATGGGATCAGTCTTCAGTATAGAATATACTGCATATTTGAAGGGTACAGCGTATCCGTCTACATGCCAACTCTAACCTATTCTAATGCTCTGTGGTGTTCACTATCTAGTGGCCACTTTGCTCATTCAGCAGACGAATTTCAAAGATAGCGTCAAAGTAAAATTATTCAATTGGAATGACAAGAGTACAGATGTTATCTTTATTTTGGTGTCTGACACTTAACTTCATTGTAACCAAGCGTAGTACTCACAGAGCATTAGAGTAGGATAGAATTGGCATGTAGGCCGATACGCTGTCCCCTACAAGTATGCAGTATGTTCTATACTGAAGACTGATCCCATAATCTAAACTCTAAAATGCGACATTATATCATACCGAAACTGTAAGTGAAAAGGATTAACAACTTAACTGCTTTCTAAAATGATTTAAAAATATTTACGTATGCCATATATTTTTACTGGAAACTAATGCTCCTCACTGATATTTATTAACACACTATAATATCTATTACCTCTCCTACCTCCTTTTTCTGGCTAAAGGTTGCACGAATACCGGCTGGCTCTCATTCCCGTCACTCCGAATCCAAACTACAATCTACACTCCATCCTTTATCTACGTTCCCTTTGGTGTATTGGGACTAGTCCCTTTCAGACATTGCGTCTGGCTGAAGGTCGAACGAATTGATTGAACTGATTGATTGATTGATATTCGTTGTGTGAGTAATTGTTTTTGGGACACGTGTCTATGAACAAATTCCGTCACATGACACCTCTTACCTACTCGTTCTCTAAGGTAGCACCTATTACATGGATAGTCCGGTCGCTCCTAACGTTTCCAGAAAAATGCCTACAAATTTTATTGGTATTCCCTTGTTTTTCATGGAATGCTCAGGTATATATATATAGTACTTAGTTATGTAAAATGGAACTATGTAGTGAGGGGAAACGTCGATAAGCAATATAAAGAACGTGGACCACCGAACTTAGAATATAGCAGACTAGAAAGCGCAAGTTTGCTAAACTCCACTACTCAAAACCGACAAATTCTCTCAATTTTATTTACATTAAAAACGTTATACGGGTATCGCCTTTCATTCAACAGTATGTAAATAGTTGTGACGGGTAATACACAAAGACCTAGACACAACACAACGTCTAGGCAAACGGGCTATACGGGAGCCCAGCCCATCTCCCTTCCTCATCGTATGGCTCAAATGTGATAACTTGTGTTCTTTAGTTTAGTTATGCGGCCAGCATTACTCCTCCATTGAACTAATTCAAAACTCGGTGACTTGCACTTAACGATAGTATTGTCGAACTGGAGTTTTTAAAACGCAATCGAAATGTTTCAAAAGTCGCGAACCGTTCTAATTCATTTTAGCAATTCTGTGTCATGCACTCACTCATGAAAGTGTTACTCATAAAACTGCTTCTTTATTACGTTACGCAAAGTCTAATTGTTGCGCCATACGCCAGACAGTGTTATATGTCACTACAATTCTGGTATAAGTTATGAATATTAGATATAATAATAAAGTAAATAATTGAACACGTCTACTGGTTATATTAATATTATTTAGTGTCTTAGATAACATAATCATGAAGATAGCGTATATCTCATACTACAAAATGATCAAAAATCTGAGCAAAATGACGACTTAGAGATTAATCAGACTATGTTTCACTATCATTGTTTTAAAAAATTTTAATTTTATTTGTTTGATAGATATTTTGTATGGATATAAAGAAGGAGGTAAATGGAAATCACAATTGAATTGATTAAGTTACATTTATTTGTACGCATAAATACAATCGTCAATTTTTTTTTTACAATGTACATAGTTTTTACAAGTATGAATGTGCGTTGAGCAATTGTTTTACATGGAACGCCTCAGAGCGAGGTAACGCCGCATGCGTCATGTTTTTTCGTGCGTGCAGCCGGCTTCATCGATTTATTAGACGTTGTCACGTCAACAAACTGTTTAATTTACACATGAAATGTCATTTAAGAATCTTCATTTCCTTGTCCAGTACGAATTTTACATATGAGTTAGGTAGGTACACTAAATTCTATTTTAATTATAATAATAATATGTCAAAACCCTAAGTGTATATTTGGTCTGTAGCGTATATATTTTGCCCACATTTTTGTGGTCACAACGCGGTATCTCTATGTACATAATTTGATCTCAACATACTCTGATTTGCAATTATTACTCAAAATTTTCTTGCATGCCTGATATGAAATGACTTAATAGGTAAATTTGTAAACTGACTTCCCCATCTATGACTAATATAACTATGTATATACAGTACTTGGGTAAACTATAAATTTTTAATTCTCATCTTAAAAAGGTTGATATAGGTAATATTCGTAACTGTTGCAAACAATACAACAAGCGGACTTAAAATGTTGATATATTGCGTCTTTAACAAAACTTCGCAGTTTCTAAATGCAGGCTCCGAGAAATATTCTACATTTTATATTACTATAATCAATTTCATGTAATTCTAAATATTAGCTGCAGTACGGTTTGATACATTAGATAAGTGCGCATCCACCAGCTTTGCAAGAGATACAGATCATCAGTCCGCCCTTGGGGTACCCCCAGGCTACGATTTAGGTCCGTGGTCGTCACTTGAAAACCTTTCTTCCCTAGCAGTTATTGGTTCTACGAGCGATATGGTGTACCCATTGCCATTTGGTGAGATATGTGGGATCTTCGGCTTTTCGGCGGGTTTCTTCAATACTAATTCTATCACGTAGAGAAACTATAAAACTCTTTTCAATACATTGTGCGGGTCAGAGGTTTCTTATGAAATAGATAACTAACTGTTAGATAGATCTTATATTGATATTTCTATATGAACGATTTCTGTTGGAGATCTTCTTTTCAGAAATTAAATAGATTAATTTTAACAATAGTAATAATTGCTTATTCATTTAAATTCATTCATTCATTCATTATAAAATTCATTTAAATGCGTTCACTGCTATTCAATTAACAAAATGAATTAGGTACATAAAAAATATAATACAAAGAACATAATATATTTAAATATAGGTAGCTTAAACAGATGTGAAAGATTTAAACTTAGTAAGGGAATGAAGAAAGAACCAGGGAAGACCAAGGGATGATGTAAGCCAGATTACAAAGACAAAAAATTGATAATGTCAAGTCTATGGTAGGCAGGAAGATTTTATTTACTTGTGCCATATGTTATGCTACTACTGGTGAATGTTGATGCGATAGAAATAATCTGCGGACTGGTAGTGAGGATTCATAATTTGTACCTATATATCTTGAAACAGTCGTATTTTATGCACTTCGGCTCTGCTTATTCATCTATATTAATAAAATTGAAGTGTCTGTCTGTCTGTCTGTCTGTCTGTCTGTCTGTCTGTCTGTCTGTCTGTTCCGGCTAATCTCCGAAACGGCTAAACCGATTGCAATGAAACTTTGCAGACGTACAGAGGGCATTACTGGGGGTGACATAGGCTACTTTTTGTTTGTCTGTCTGTCCATCTGTCTGTCTGTTCGAGCTGATCTCAGAAACGGCTTAACCGATTTCAATGAAACTTGGCAGACGTGCAGAGGGTATAATCGGGGGTGACATAAGCTGTTTTTTGTTTGTCTGTCTGTCAATGTGTCTATCTGTTCCGGCTAATCTCCGAAACGGCCAACGTGATTTCAATGAAACTTTGCAGACGTAAAGAGGGCATTACCGGGGATGACATAGGTTATCGTGTTGGTACTCAAACTTGATGTTTTGACAAGATCTACGTGACCACGTGACCACATTTTTAAATGCTTATATTTTCGAAACCATCAATCGCAGACCTATCGTGTTGGTACTCAAACTTGATGTTTTGACGAGATCTATGTGACCACGTGACCATATTTTTAAATGCTTATATTTGCGAAACCATCAATCCCAGACCCATCGTGTTGGTACTCAAACTTGATGTTTTGACGAGATCTATGTGACCACGTGACCAAATTTTTAAAAGCTGATATTTTCGAAACCATCAATCGCAGACCTATCGTGTTTGTACTCAAACTTGATGTTTTGACGAGATCTATGTGACCACGTGACCCAATTTTTAAATGCTTATATTTTCGAAACCATCAATCGCAGACCTATCGTGTTTGTACTCAAACTTGATGTTTTGACGAGATATATGTGACCACGTGACCAAATTTTTTTATCTGTCTGTCTGTCTGTCTGTCCATCTATTCGAGCTAATCTCCAAAACGGCTGACCAATTTCAATGAAACTTCACAGATATGATAAAAAGATTATCTGGAATGACATACAACACTTTTTGTTTATCTGTTTGTCTGTCTGTCCGTCTGTTTGTTTCTCCGAAAGGGCTGAACTTATTTCAATGAAACTTTCAAAGATGTGATTAAAAGATTGTCAGGAGTGACATTTAATGCTTTTTGTTTGTCTGTCTGGCCATCTCTCTGTCTGTTTGAGCGAAACTCTAAAACATTTAAACCAATTTTAATGAAACTTCGCAGATGTGAAAAGACAGGTGTGAGGAGTGACATACGCCACTTTTTGTTTGTTTTGTGTGTTTGTCTGTTTGTTAGGACTAATCGTCAAAACGGCTGATTCGATTTTACTGAAATTTTGCAAATATTAAGAAGGCGTTGTCAAAAGTGAAAAGCAATTTTTTTTCATACATATAGAAAATCATAGTGTCTGTTAGTTTGTCCGTCTGTTCCAGTTAATCTCCAAAATGTCTGACTGATTTCGGGACCAACTTGTGGGATAGCTATTCTTCATGCTAAAATGGCTAAATGGATTTTTATGAAATTAGGTATAGAGATGTCTTAGGCAGTTAACTTTCAAAATGTTCTAGAAAGTGTTACAGTGTTCTGGAGCGTCGCGTTCTTTTTACTGTCCCAGTACAACTGTGCAGTCAACGCGAGCGAAGCCCGCGGGCGGAAAGCTAGTAACTTATAATTATAATAATAGTATTCGGGACATCCCACACTGTGCCATCTAATCTCAAATCAAGCAAAGCTTGTATTATGAGTACTAGACAACTGATATACATACTTAAATACTTTTCATATAAAATGTATACATACATAGATATTTTACATCCAGACACGGAACTAATTGACATGTTCATACACACAAATATTGGTCCCGGGTGGGAATCAAATTCACGACCTTTAGTTCTGCAGTAAGGGTCTCTAACCACTCAGACAATCGGTCAGTCATAAACAGTTATAAACAGGAAGACCGGTTTCGATGATTTCTTTTTGTTTATAAAAGTTCGCAGTTAATCTCATACTTTTGTCTGAATTTAATAAGATTCGAAAGCTCTTAACAGCACATATACGTAATGAGTGGATTTATCTGCTAAGGCACTAGAATTCTAATTTTATTTCATCTAGGTCATGTCAAAGGTATGTGTGAATTTTATAATTAAAAGACCGTCGACCGAAGCCGTTTTTATTTATTTATAATATCGCTGCTAAAGACAATACGGTAGATTTGAAAAGATTTTATCATGAACCAGATAATCCGTTTTCAGTTTTACGTGTAATACGGTTTTGAGGAAATTATGGTCAGAATATATGACAAAGAAAACTTTATTTTACGATTTCGCGTTTCAGTTTGTTTATAGAGTCAGATAGATAAGAAATAATAGTTTTGCAAAGTTTTACTTTTTTACTTCTGACAAAATTTTTATGTACCTAGCGTTACTTCCTAAATCTTTCAAATTGGACACATATAATAAAAACGTTTTACAAATCTGAGGTAAGTATTAAGTAATTAAGCACGAGACGATCCATTAGAAAAAAGTGCTTCAGCCGACGGTGTATAAAGCCAAGGAACCAAAGATGCCACAGTCCAACTGAATTGAAAGCAGTATAAGCAATGAAGCTTGTTTCTATTCGTACTAAGGTTAGATATGGCTATTTCATAGTGCGTATACTGTTTGCAATGCTAAATACAAATACACTACTCGTTTATAAAACGCACGTGTAAATCCCATAAAATTATACAACTTCGCATAAAACGTTCTCGAAGCATGATTTCGTTCTCATTTTTTTGCGACATAATTCCACCGCAAGTTAACTATGAATGTAACATAGAGGCATTCAGAATGTCAGATAATTCTATGTAATACTGGCAGATCCACCAAACAACAAAAAAATTTGCCAATCAAGTGCGAGTCGGACTATGGAATGGGTTGTAAACAACGCATCACCTACTATGTTTTTTTTTTAAATCTGACTCTCGGATTGTCTGAATTTCAACCCGACTCTTTCGTTGAGTTGACCATAATAGTAGACTTGACCCCTTATTCCCAAAACTATAGTGAACCTAAAAAATACGAGAAATAGAGCCTCTCTTGCAGTTCACAGGAAAATCTTGACGGAAACGGAACTACTTATTACAATTGTTCTACTGATTACCATGGTAGCCTACTCACACGAAAAAGTCAGGTTCAACTTGCATGTGATGGCTTACATTACGAAACCCTTTATATACAAGTCTGACTCTAGCGTAGATAACCACCGGGTTAGGTCAATTTTGGAGTAATTGCAAAGGAACAGCTGAAAGTAGGTATTCAACGAATATCTAAAATATATAAAACATTTAAAACAATACATTCAACTTAATGAACTGCAATGGGAAATAGGATTCACAGATACTGACCAAGTGGCCGAGTGGTTAGAGAACCTAATTGCGGAGCTGAGAGTGGTGGGTTCGACTCCCGCCCGAGGCAAATATTTGTGTGCATGAACATATCTATTGGTTCCGTGTCTGGGTGTAAAAAGTATCTATATATGCATATATTATAAAAAAACTTCAAACCCTAAAATAAGGATTAAGCTCCATGTCCCCTCACCTAAGCCCCTGCAGTGGGATATAATGGGCTATGGAATGGAATGGAATAAAAAAAAATTATTTATGTTTTATGTATACCCTTCTAGTCTAGTACCCCATAATACAAGCATAATACTTGCTTACTTTGGGCCTAGATGGAGCTGTGTGGGATGTCCTAAGTATTATTATTACAGTAGATTACATAAATCCTCGTTAAACCTTTTGAATCAGGTTAACCTTTATAACATTCATTAAAGATTCAAGTGCCCATATGAATGCTTAGCTTTGATAAACTTTCACCAGTAAATGTGTCACTTGATTCGTGAATCTTGTATCCAATCGACACGAAATTCCCGAAGACTCACCGAGCACGACCGAAGCCGAATAATGTGCTCTCACTCCATTAAGATTTAATGTTCTCTCAATGTATATAATGTTATTGTTTACAATTTAGAACTTATCCAGCTGGATACACATTTAGATATGCCAATCTCTCTAACTGGTATTTGGTTAAAAGTAGTCCAAACTTATAGAGCTTGTATGTAGAGCTTACCGAACTAAACAAAAAGTTGGGAAAAGAAAAATATGTGTTAAAAAATAGGAACTCTTAACATATTTTTCTCAGTGACCTTTAATTTGCGCCATCTGCTCACTTGAAATTTTTCTTTTACTTTAGTAAGCTCTACAGGCTCTAGCGGTTTGGATTACGTTTAGCTGAACAACCGGTATATATGTATAAATAGGCAAAAACAAAACAGTTCAGTAACTTTTTACTTCTGTTAATAGCTATTAACGAGCTTTCGTGTTAACAATAGACAATTGGGTGACCGGTAGCAATAATAATGATAATAATAACGTTTATTTACCAAATAATATTATATACATTTTTGAAGTACAATAACTACGCCACTAGGCCTAGCCTGTATCGGTGGAGTCATTTAAATTTGTTTATTATAAATTATAAATCTGAAATACACTAATACACCAATACCAGCTAATATAAAGATAGTAATTGAACCAGTACTATATAAAAACGAATTTTTATTTGCCCAGATACTAGTATAATGTAAATGGGGATGGAGTAGATGTCATAAAAACATTGGCACTGTGCCGAATTTTAAAGCACGATAAAACTTCGTGGAGTAAGTAGAAATAAGTTATTATATAGATTTCCTATATAGAGCTGATAGAAAAATAAGCATAGAAACCTGCAATCCCCCATTTACTAAAATAAAATTAATGAAAAGAAATTGGCAGTTATAGGATAGGGACTGCCGATAGAAGTGAAAACTTAGAACTTTTAGTATTAAAATTTGAAATTAACATCAATCTGGTTTTCAGATCTATCCACATCGTGTTCCACCACTTTCGGTAATGGAACCACACAAACATACATATAATTATTGCTCGGAGTGTCAATAGATGTGAAAACCAGATTGATGTTGATAATTTTAATTTAATATTTAAATTTAATAAAAATTCTAAGTTTTCACTCTATCGGCAGTCCCTATAACTGCCAATTTTTTTCTTTTACCACAGTCTGAAGACATCGTCAGGATCAAGGATCTAAACACATAAGGAAAATGGATATTTAAAATAACCCTCATTCCATGACAATATTTCTTTGTAAATTTCTGATAATAAAATCTAATGATATAAAATTTAAGATAATGATTTTGCAAAAAAAATAGCAAAGCACATATTTTATTTTTCACAATTTCAATCTATAAATAATGGCTTCGAAATATTAAATTATAAACAATAAAAATATTAAATGGAATGAAAGTCTAAGCCTTTTTCCTCATTTTTAACGAAGGTTTTAATAATATAAGGTAATATAATAAACTTAATTTTGCATTAATTATCATACTTTAAACTTTAATGCATTCGTTTTAAATTATTATTAGATTTTATAAAATGTTTAATTTCATAATCCACGATAAAAATATAATTGAACAACTTGAAATAGGTTTTACAATGGTAGTAAGAAAACGTCCAAGCCACTGTGAAATGTTAATTGCGTGATGAATTGCAGAGGTTAAAATATTAGAAAATAAATAATATAAAATTTTTAGGCACTAAAATAAATACGAAGATTTAAAATAATTTTCTGTTATTTATGTTAGATCTTACAAATATCAGTATATTTATTTAGTACTCACTTTTGTACTGCACAGTGATTCTACACTGAAAGCATGTCGTGACGCAAACCCACAAGATTTTCCCCTACCAAAAAGTGTCCAACGTGGCTAAAGAAGTTTTCACTTCAATAACTTCTGAAGAGTGTTTTACAATCGAATGGCATCAAGTGAAGCAATTTATCGTTGGTTTGCATATTCACTTCATGTTTAGGTATTTGTAGTGACAAAGACATACTTTTTTGTAAGTAATCTCATTATGACCAGACAATAGAAAATTCCGTCAAACTCTTCGCGGTCACTGAAATTTCTAAAATTTATCGAATTTTTGAAATTAGAAAGTCACAGAAAAAAATCTACAGATTTCGTGCTTCTCGCAACTATCGGAAGACATTGAAAATGAACATCAAAAATAAAAACTTGTAACACATTTTTATCAAACACGGGATCAATCAGGAAACAAAAATCGGGAAATTCGTCTTTTTTTCATTTTCAATTTTCTGAAAAAAGTTACTGACCGATTTAAAAAAAAAGTACAATACGGTGCCCTACAAGCCCTTGTATTTTTTGACATCTCTGCCTATCATCTATCATAATAAATTTCGGAAATATAAATGAATTACACTCCTCCACGAAAATAATCTTATAAACATGTTCAATGTTAATTAAATATGTAAATAAAATGTATCATGGAAATTTTTATTTACTGAATTTTTCTGTACCTACTTTGATATTTTTTAACAGTTCAAAATATCTAAATTTTATATACCTAATACATAACTACATGAATAAATTCTATTTAATAAATTAGTTCTACGTAATAAATTAGTTTCTTTATGAAAGTTTTTTTCGTTAGTTTTCTCAATTGTATTTCTATTAAAAATACTTTAATTTATTTCTGTGTCCTTTTGTTAATACCGAGGAAAAAAAATTTTTTTAAATGGTTATGTGAGGACAGAGTGATCTGCTGTGCAAATTTTATTTCTGTATGATTTTTTTAAAGCAAAGAATTTTTTTTAATATTCTAAGTATTTCTAAGATGGATCGAAAATATTTTTATTCTTAGCTAGATACGGATCCTTGATGAAAACAAGACATCTATTTTGCGAATGAATGGGCGAAAATAATAAAATGCTTCTACGTTTTCTATATAGACATTTTAGAAATTTTATTGTGACGCAACTTCTTATAAATATGTATCTTTTACAACACGACAATAAGTTTAAGTTAGGCTCAACCCAGATTTGGAACATCGAAATGTGTTATAAAACTCGAAAGTTATATGGCATAAAGCGTTTATATGTAATTATTAAATACCATATTTGGACAGAACAGAGATTCACCGAACCAGTATAACGAGGCCAATGTACAATATACCTACTCGTATTTCAAGTCCTTTCTAATTATCTGGTTTTATTAGACCACTTCTTTTAGTTGTGGAAGCAAGACCTTCATCTACGTTGACTTCCATTTTAATATGTAAACATATTTCTGACGTCGCGGGTTCAGTGTGGGACAGTAAAACTTACGACCCTGCTCTCAGTCCTTTATTGCGATAAACATGAAAACCATTGTCACATTCTCGCCAATTATCCTGTTCATTTGACTTTGTAATTTTTTTTTCTATTCTCTATTAACTGACTGATTCATTGGCCGAGTGGTATGAGACCTTCACTGCGAAGTGCGGACCCAAGGGTCGCACGTTTAACTCCCGCTCGGGGCAAATATTTGTGTACATGAACATGTCTATTTGTTCCGTGCCTGAGTGTAAGAAGTAAGCGTATTCCGTATATATTTCAAAGAATATTTAAGTATGTAAGTATATCAGTTGTCTAGTACCACATAATACCAGCATAATACTTGCTTATTTTAAGACTAGATGGCGTAGTGTGGGATATCCCAGGTATTATTATATCATCATTAATTCCAACTCACCTGGATCTTTTATTGGTGCTTTTGTTTGGTATGTATATTTTTGGACAAAGCATGAAAATTCTTTCGATTTACTACGATAGAAACGTAATGGCTTTTTAATGAATGTATATGTCATCATAAAATTTTAAATACCGTTACATTTTGTCTGTCTTTTAATGGAATTTGTTTTATATTAATTTTATAGATTAGGTTAAGTTATACCTGGGTCAATGCTAGAAGCGACAAGCCACCCAAAAAGCTCTAGAAATTATGATTATTCTAAAATCAGACATCATGGAGTTTATAATCTCGCGAAATTTTTATAATCTTACGATGACATATAGTATTAACCGAACAAAATCCTGAAGTCTACACAGGTATACTCAGATGCGATCTCTGTGTCAAATATATACACAAATTATCAGCCTCCCCCTTATATTAGGACCCGTTAGGAGTCTTCATAAAGACAGAAATGTGTAAAGGTTTATTGTAAGTTACGACAGTAGAAATCTGAGTATAACCTCCCGCACGCGGCGGTAAGCATGCAGGTGCCTACTCCTATGATCCCGATTCCCCAAAGTTATGGAATTAGTCATAAAATGGGTTCGTGACTGAAATCTCAAATCCTTGCATCATTTATACGTCCCTTTTGTCCTTTGTTGTACACCCACCAGACTAAAATGATTCTTTCTGTCATTCGCATAGAGTCTGCGTTCGTTTGTAATCACTTTGCAGTTTCGATTCTTTTACATACGCTGGGTGTTGAACGATGTCAGTTGACATTCGATAGAGGGCGCCCTGTGACGTCATTAAATCAGTAACACAACAAAATTTAGTGGGGCTTTAGAGTGCCGCCGTTATGAGGGTACGGTCCGCAAAAACATTGGGACCCGACAACTCGTAACAGAGTTGGAAGTTCGAATTAAATATAATTATTTAGATAATTTTACGATTTCGATTAAAGCAGATAGTTTCACTTTGCAAGTGCAGAAGCTGGAATTCGTAGACTAAGACTAGATAAAAAAAAATTGTCCAACTTGATCTTTCAGATTAAATTTTCAAGCCGAACAAGTGTCATATAATCAATCGAAAAATTTAATCTCAGATCATGTTGCACGGAATTTTGGCAAGTTTTGGTTGTATATATATACATACTTCTTTAGCTTGAAAGTTTTTTATTTATAAGAAAGTTTTTTATTTTATTTATAATAAAATATAACTTTCGAGCAAAAGAAGTATTCATATAACTAAAATTAATCAAAATTTGCTCTCAGACATGAAATTGAGTACAATTTATTGCAGATGTAATCGTAGATTTGTATAGAAACTTTACATTAAATACATTATGTGAGCTTGTTAAATTAGTGATAAAAATATTTATCAATATAACAAAACATCTCCGTTTCTTCAATCAAAAACTTCAATTGGACATTTTTGTACTTCGCGCTGACGTTTGCTAAAAAAACCGGCCAAGTGCGATCGAACTCGCACACGCAACTGTACCACAATACAGTATAAAAAAACGAGCGTGATGTTAATCGATCTTAACCATTAATCGTTATTATTATGTAATTTAAGAATTAGTGTATAAATATAATTAATTTTTATTTCGCTAGTTATTTAGAAAACACTCGTTCATCTGTGGCTAATCCGAAAAGTAATAACATTAGTGCACTGACAGCTAGAGACAATTTTTATTACTTATATTATTACAGTGAACCTTTGACTTTTAGTATCGATTGCGAAGAAAATAAGCTTTGCAAAGGAATGCAAATAACACGCTATCTGTTTTCTTCTATGGAATTTTTACAAAATTTTTACTTATAAAATTACATTTTATAATAATTAATAGTTAATCTATTATTCGTTAAATAATACAGTCTAATTAGCTGTGATAGTTTTCCTAATAACTGCGTTATTCATACTCCTGTCATAAATTTTGAAACCTTGATATCATTTTTGAAGACCTATTGTTTGGTACCTCTCGCGTTAATATATGATGAAATTTTTTTTTCATACATTAGTTACATGTATGCCGACTTATAACGTAAAAATTTTTTTCTTAATTTCACTACGTCATTGTGTAGCGGTTCAGAGATTACACCTTCCTTCTAAGTTTCATCTATATATTGCCAAGACAGGTAGACGGACGGACGGACATAGCGAAACTACCAGGGTTCCTTTTCTGCCATTTGGCTACGGAACCCTAAAAATTATAGTATCGAGTTGGAAAACGGTAGCATAACTACGTACCTATCGAAGTTGTTCTATTGTATGTGATGTGGTGCTGACTGACCGATTGGCCGTGTGGTTAGAGACCCTAACTTCCCAGATATTATTATTAGCTAGGGGTCACGGATTCGATTCCCGGGACAAATATTTGTGTGCATGAACATGTCTGTTGGTCCGGTCTGCTTGTGAAATATCTAAGAATACTTAAGTACGTAATCAGTTGTCTGGTACCCATAATACAAGCATTGTATAGTTTGGGACTAGATGGCGTCGTATGAAATATTCCAGGTAATATTATTCTACAAATACACAAGATCAAATTTAATAACTTAACCGACACCGATTGAGGCATACATACTCCCACGTAACCATTTCGTTTCATCAATTTCATCAAAGTACGAGACCGGGCCAACCTCAAGACGTGGAGACGAGACGCGCAAATTAATTATCAAATTAAACCATGTACGGAGGAAAACCCCAAAAATGTGTGCGCAAAGTAAAACCGCGGATTGTTCTGAACTGACATCTCATTAACGGCGCGGCGGAGGGTCGGAGGGGGGGCCTTAGCTGGAGGCAATGCGCTCCCTTCACATATCTAAATTTTTGCACGATCAAAGCACGCGTGCCTCTGACGTCCTTTGTGCCTCTAATCAAATTAACAATGCTTCCTTTTGTGCGAAAAATGTGTCTATCACAAGTTGGCGATAGATGCGCCTCCGGCTCAACGGGCGGGAGTTTGAAGAAACGTCTACAGTTTAACTCATTAATATATTACTACGGATATTTTTAAAATTATTTTTATTCATTTTAAAATTTCGTCATTTGAAAGTAAAATGTAAATCCTCCAACTCACAGAGTAATAAGTTGACAGTAGGTTACAGTAGCAGCAAGAGAGTGTGATGTCAGTTTTCTGCAGGAGTAAAGGCGGGCTCACGAGATCAGTGAACGTTCCTAGCTTCAGAAACGTTGCCCATAAACAAAGAAAGTATTATTGGATGGACAAACCATGGATGCCTCTGTCAAAGAAGTAGTACAATTTTTACCAAAAAAAATAACTAAAAGTCTACTTGAAAAACTTAAACTAAAAAGTTAAAAGTATTATTATTAATTTAAAGAGAGGATCATTAACGGGTAGCATAAAGCTTATATACGAAGTCGATGCCAAGTCATTCACTTAATATTGTGTTCTATATTTGTTATAGTAGTAAAAATATTGTTGTAATTGTAATTTATTATATGGTAAGTACTCATTCAACGTTTCTGAGTTGGCACCGACTTCATAAATTATATGCCGCCCATTAGAGCTGTAATCTTTAAATTATAAATATTATTTTTGACTTTTTAGTTTAGTGTTTGATGTCGGTTTTCAATATCAGTATTTTTTTGTAAAAATTTGTTTTGTATTTTTATTTTTAGTTATAAGGGTAATTTACTTGTTTTTAATATTTTATTTTATTTTTATTTTAGGATATAAATAGGGCTTCTAAACGCGCTGTTCAGACAGCGCCGTTTGGAGAAAACTGTCAATAAATCGCAGTACTGTATCCTAAACTCCTAAACGTTATGGAGTGCTGTAGCTTTCATCATCAGCTTAGCAACATAAGCTCGTGAGTCCCAGACGCAGACACCAAAATAACTAAAAAAACATAGCTCAAACACACTAATCATCCCTTATAACATTTAAGGTTATCCCTCGATTTTTTTGAGATTCCATCATCAGATCCTGAATTGAAGATAATAGGACCACCTCGGGAGTATACCCTGCCAAAAAACAATCTACTTGGTACACAATTGACAAAATAGAACCTCCTCCTTATTGAAGTCCATAAAAAAATACGGCTAAGGGGATTGCAATGGAAAATATATATTTACACGTTACGAGCTTTGACCCGCGGCTCCGCTCGCGTGGACTACACAGTTGTACCGTGATCCTTTTTTTTCGGTATCAAAAGTAGCCTATGTCACTCTTCAGCTTACAAACTACATCAATGCAAAAAATTATAGCAGTCCCAATACAACTCTGTAGTCCACGCGTGCGAAGCCGCAGGCGGAAAGCTAGTTTGAAAGTAAGATATAATCATTAATAACTAGTTTCAAGTGTAACGGGACTCAGTGGAGCGAGGGGTATATGACTGTGTCTGCGCAAACTTAAAGCATTGTATCCAGATCCGCCATAAAGTTTGACGCAGTCTGTACTTGCTGATAATGTAGCTTTCTATAATTGAAATAATTTTTAAATTCAGTTACGTATTTTTTGAGTTTATGTGTAACAAACAAAAAATCAAAACTTCTTTTTTTTTGTAATATTGTTATAGACACAGACATCATGTTCACGTGGCCGGAGCCGGATGGAAATTAAAAAAGAAAATCCGAATTTTAAATTAAAATAATAAATACAATGACATTTTTAGTTGTGCCTGTCGTATATGACGGAGCAAATTAAAAATGGTAATATGTGAAAGTTGTGAAATTTCTCAACGAAAATGTATAAAAAATTTCGCATTTTACGTTCTGTTGTTCAATTTTATTTAAAATTTTCGTACTGTAATAAGACTGTAAGAATATTTAATCTGCGACGTAGGGTCATACAGACCCTCAGGCAGAATCGGAGACCTCTTTGACTTCCGATGATGCCTTTATCAGTGACAACGTCTGATTAGAATATATGCTTTAATGGGATAACAAAAGAAACGTCGGTACAAAGCCGGGCACAGAAAATAATTACCCACAGCACCCGGGGCGATGGCGAGATAAACATTACGACGGATTCTACCTTTGTACAATGTACAAAGATTTTTATTCAATTAGCACTTCACTGGAACGGTACAGTGGTCCGAAATGTCGTTGTGAATTTACGAAGATCGATTACGAGCATTTTATTGATAGATAACCATCTATTATACAGTAATAATACCTCGGATATCCAACACAGCGCCATGTAATCCCAAAGTAATAAGCAAGCGTATTATGGGTATTATTGGACAACTGATTCGTAATCAAATATTCTTTATAATATATACATATATAGATATTTTAACTCTAGACAAGTTCATACACACAAATATTTGTACCGGGCGGAAAGCGAACCCGCGACTTTTGGTTCTGCAGTTGGAGTCTCTAACCACTCGGTCAGTGAGACAGGCAAGTCAGACGGAGTCGATCGAACAGTGTTTAGTAATAATGTTGCAGGTATTACTATAATCGATTTAATTCTTTGCGATCTTATTGCGTCGATCAATACTTTGAATATTTTGTAAGCATAACTAATATTATGAACGCGAAAACGATTTTTTTATTATTTGTTAGTCCTTTATAGAGTTCCGTCCCCAAAGGGTACCAACGGGAACCCTAGTACTAAGGCTCCGAAGCTCTATCCATCCCTCCGTCTGTCACAGGTCTGCATCGTTTGAACCGTAAGACACTTGAAATGTTATTAACAACAAATAGTAAATATAAAATGAAGTTAAAAATTAAAGGCTTTCCAATACAAGAAACGTATTTTTTT
Source organism: Luffia ferchaultella (assembly GCA_949709985.1). Lineage (NCBI taxonomy): Eukaryota > Metazoa > Arthropoda > Insecta > Lepidoptera > Psychidae > Luffia > Luffia ferchaultella. Next base: position 24,953,887 of record OX453244.1, on the reverse strand, counting down.
TTTATATTGTAGGTATGGAACCCTTGTGGGAGTTCGATTAGCACTCAGTTTCTTTTTTTTGCACGAAGAAACATAAAAGGCTACTAAAATAGGCTACTACTTATCCTCAAAGGCTTCCAAGAGAGACTAAACAAATCAAGATTAGAGACGAATAATCTGTAGATATTGTATTCAAAACCGGTAATTATAAATGTGAGCGATTTGATAGTGCGCAATAAGTTTGGGTAGAGAAATGTTATGTAAAAAAAGCGGTCAAGTGCGAGTCGAATTTGCGCTCTAAGGGTTCCATACACTTGTTTATTTACGTATTATTCACTCAAAGTTCTACAAAGTTTTACAAATTTTTACAACATTTTACAAAGTTTTACACTATAATCAAAAATAATCCAAGGTTAGTACCTAATAGGAGTGAAAAGGAAAATGAGAGACCTCTGTGTCTGAACTAGGAAATCTGTGCTTCAGACAACAGAGCTCTTCGTGATAATTGTATTAAACTAACCATTTACAATTATACTAGACACATAATTAGAACGATTATAAAATGAGTAACAAATTAAAAATACCAGTTTAAGGTTTGTAGAAAGCAGGATAAAAGTTCTAATAGAAAAAGGGCAAACAATTGGTTTTATTTGGATTCAGTGTCAGCATATTTCGGGAGAGCCATTCTGTGACCATTTTCAAACCTTGTTGTGATGCCTCAAAAATAGACTGCCAGGAAGGAGCTGAAAAAAGTAAAGCCTATTGATGTATATTTTGCTACTTGCTGCCAGAATGTCGCCTTGATTGTTTGACTCGGACTCAAAATTAATTACTTGCCTTAGTTAAGAAGCTTAGCCATGAAAACTAAAAAAGTTTCAATCACTTTTCAGTTTATTTTTTCGTTGGTCTGGTTTTTGTTAAAAAATCTTTATAAAGCAACTCCTACAAAAGAAACATTTGAATCCCAATTGGTCAGAACTTTTCCATAGCGGTGAAGATACCCCCAACACACATCGGAAAATATTATTAGACGAGAGGGGCGGGCCACGTCCTTGCTGCAGACGTTTCTTTTGATATGTTTAAACCGCATTATTTTATAATTATATTCATATACGAGTAAAAGACGGACAGATTTTACGGAAGGTATACAGGTATACAGTATCGTAGCGTATAACGTAATTGTTTTCTTTCTGTACAAAATCATTTTTTGTTAACGATTGCGTTTCTACAGTGAATTATTTGTTGTTATTCGTCCATATGTATATTTATATTTGTTATTGAAATTTGTTAGTGATTTTTAGCGTGATTTTATAATAATAATAATACCTTGGACATTCCACACAGCGCCATCTAGTTCCAAACTAAGCAAAGCTTGTACTACGGATACCAAAAAATTTATTGATATAAATACTTAAATAATCTTTATAATATTTACATATAAAAATATTTTTTTAGGTTATTAATAATGTTGTTTTTAATAAAGTTATTCGAACAATCTATAAACTAGGGCCTAAAGTAACAATCAGGGACAAGTTTAAGGAAATTATGTTATGTGTTATGTTAATTTCAAATATATGCTGTCTCAACATATATTTGAAAATATTATGTATGTAAAAAAATATAGCACTGTTTAAAAAAATATATGTGATCGGCATAATGTTAGTACTATTAGAAACAAAGATAATAATAATTTGATAATAATAATAACGTATACATGACAACAACGTCTAGGCCCCAAACTAAGCATTAGCTTGTGTTTTGGGTACCAAGCGAAGACACCACATACATATAACAACCATGACCCGGTACCAGTATCGATATTCATCATATAAATACTGACCCGACCTGGGATTCGAACCCGGGACCTCCAGCTTCGCAGGCAGGGTCGCTACCCACTAGGCTAAGCGGTCGTCAATGACTAGACAACTCTTTGTTCGGTATTAATTTTTATTCTTTATTAATTTTGTATTCCATGGGAATTTTGGACCACAAAAAACAGTGTAATAAAATCGTATATTTTCGTTTCTACATTACGACGTGAAGAAAGGACAAACAAACTAACACACTTTCATATTATAATATTAATTTCTATATACATTGTATTATATGTATGTAAAAAATTAAGAGCGGATCTAGACAAAAACAATAATTTTTATCTCTATATTAATAAAATTGAAGTGTCTGTCTGTCTGTTTGTCCGTCTGTTCCGGCTAATCTCCGAAACGGCTTAACCGATTTCAATGAAACTTTGCAGACGTGCAGAGGGCATTATCGGGTGTGACATAGTGTACTTTTTGTCTGTCTCTCTGTTTGAGCTGATCTCCGAAATATCTGAATTAATTTTAATGAAACTTTGCAGTCGTGCAGAGGGCATTATCGAGGCTGACATATGCTGCTTTTTGTTTGTCTATCTGTCTGTCTGTCCGCCTGTCTATATGTTAGACCTGATCTCCGAAACGGCTGAACCGATTTCAATGAAACTTCCCAGATATGATAAAAAGATTATCAGGAGTAACGTACAACACTTTTTGTTTATCTGTCTGTCTGCCTGTCAGTCTGAATATTCGAAAGGATCTCCGAAAGGGCTGAACTTATTTCAATGAAACATTCAAAGGTGTGATTAAAAGATTGTTAGTAGTGACATACAATATTTTGTTTGTCTGTGTGTTTGTCTGTCTGTTTGTTAGGGCTGATCGTCGAAACGGCTGAACCGATTTTACTGAAATTTTGCAAAGATAAAGAGGGCGTTCTCAGAAGTGAAAGGCAATTTCCTTATATACTTATAAAAAATCGTTGTGCCTGTTAGTCTGTCTGTCTCTTCCGGTTAATCTCCAAAACGGCTGACTGATTTTTCGACCAACTTGTGAGATTGCTATTGTTCATACTAAAATGGCTAAATATATTTTTATGAAATTAGGTATAGAGATTTCTTAGGCAGTTAAGTTTCAGAATGTTCTAGAAAGTGTTACAATGTTCTGGAGCGTCGCGTTCCTTTAACTGTCCCAGTATAACTGTGTAGTCCACGCGAGCGAGGCCGCAGGCGGAAAGCTAGTTATACAATAAATAAAGCAACTAAAGTGGAAATTCGTTCAGTATTCTACGGGCCTCAATAGAAAATCCCGAAATTGTGAAAAATCGAAACTCAGCGAAGAACTAACGCGGTTAGTAGACTTATTTAATTTCCTCGAAGCTCTCGCAGGCGAGTTGCATTCTTGATACAATATTGTTGAAATTGCTGTTAAAACAAAAACATTTTTGTGTTTATAAGAATAACGTAAAAATATTACAAAATAACAAAAATTGATTTTACGTGTTATCTTTAAAAAGATGAATACTTTCTTTAATGTTTGATATTTTTTTATGCAAATGCATCGACCCCGATAACAACGACTGCCGTGTTGACCTAAATTATTATAGTAGTTTCCGGCGTAGCGGAGGCTACCACTAGGTAAACAATGATAACGATAGTTGTTAATTCGACCAATAAATAAATAATTGTTTAAAAATTTTAAAAAAATCAATAAAAGTAAATACATCATACATGAAAGTGTTGTAATACGATTAATTACCTTTTTTTTCTTTTGGGAAAATGAACCATTTATCGTAAAGATTTTATCACGCGTGTAGGTTTTTTAATTTCATCGTCAGTTTAAGAAAATTAACTTTGAGTTGTAATATAATAATTTAATATAGTATAATTACGTATTAGATCACAAGCCGAGCGGAAAGCGCAGATGGGGCGGGCTCGAGAAGTGCAGCATCAGCTTCGTCGGACTAATTTACTGACCACCCGAAGTAATTAAACCTTTTAGATGCTTGCTGTACAACACATTTCATACTCATAAACCTTGTATAGTCTGAATTTGGTGGATTTGTGTCAATGTGTTATATTATGTCTGAATAGAACATCGGCGTCAAAAAACGTAAAATAAAAATATCACTTAATCGTTCGGTTATAATTCACGCACACAGAGAGGGTTTAAAAATAGTATGGCATAGTGAGAGTCTCATCTGTTGAGTCACACACACAACTATGAAAAAGTTGGCCTGTCATTTTCGTTAACATTTTCGTGCGAGGGTCTATCCAAACATTATATAATCATTAATTTCAACATCGATTATTATCGACACTTTTGACCGGTTGATCGAGTGGTTAGACCTCCTGACAGAAGAATCAATATGCTAGATATTATAATATTATTACTTTTCCATCACTAGTTTTGTGCCAGAAAGTTCGGAGAAAAATAAATCAGGAACTAATAAATTTGATAAGAGTTTTCTGGAAACGGTCAAAAGAGGTAAAGCTTCGAATATAAAAAGAGGCGCACTGACAACGCCGATCAGACTGATGGAGTGAAAGTTGTGAAAGAAAAATGAATGCAGGGAAAGAATAAATAAGCTGTCGTGGAGACGTGTAGATATGAGTGAATTTATTTCGCTGTTAAATATTTTTAACGAAATAAACGAGTAAAGATTCGCAATGTCTTTTACTGGCACATACAGAACCCAGGTTGGTATAACGAAGTTTTCTTTCGGTATTACCAGAGGGCCAGGAGCAGAAAAGACCAGGAGGCTATCACGATTAGGCATGAAATTGTGGGTCTTCATGTCATTTATTGCTTTTCATTACAAAGAAACTCTGCTTATGTCATGCAAAATCAAAATAATAAAAAAATATTCAATGATGTTCATACACTCTTATTGAAAACCAAATAAGTGAATTGATTAAATGCCGGTTCGGAAAACTAGAAGGAGAATCGAAAAGAAACTCTCTGTTTAGTTTGTTTAGATTTCTTTTTTTTTAAATTTAAATAGCATTAACTATTAAAATGATGTCTATGTGCACTTCTCATTTGAATATTCGTTAACCAAATCCAGCTTTCGTCGTGAGTTGGACTTGAACACATTTCTAAATTGATTAAACTTTAAGTCTCAATTTTTTTGGAATTTCATTTTAAAAACGAGTACTATTTCCCATATAAAAAAATTGATAACCTTTAAAAGTCTGAAACTAGGAATTTATAACACATGCTCGTCTTTGTTAATTGTGGCCATCAACCATGTTCGAAAAAGCATTTAAGTTTTTATGTACATAAATTGGATTTTTATAAACATACTTTAGTTACAGTGCGTCTGTTCAAACGGTTTACAGTATAATTCTAGAGTATTTTGGAAACAACTCTATATTAAAATATATACGTAAAGGAAAAGCTTTAGACCGCTTTTTAAGCACACTACGCGCATGGAAGAGTGTGAGATTTGGTATAGTTGAAGTTTATATGGAGTAGGAGTGCAGAAAGCTGAAATCTATATACAGGCTGAAATTTGAGATTGGACTACATGGTCAAATCCTAAACTATGAGAAAAAGCAAAAAGTTTTTAAAGGGTTCATGAGCTCTTTTTTTGAGAAAACCAAACTGTATATTTATATTTTTGAAAATTGTGTTATTTTAACAGGGAATCAACCCACTTGATTTGAAATCTTTATATAAATACTCGAAGGAAAAACTTTAGAATCCTTTTAAAGCATACTTCGCGCACGGAGGAATGTGAGATTTGGTATGGTCAAAGTTTACATGGAAAAGGAGTGCCAAAACTAAAATCCATATACAGGTGAGTTTTAGAGATGGGACTGTATGTATAGCCAAATCCTGCACTATGAGAAATAGCGAAAAGTGTTTAAAAGGGTCATGAGCTCGATTTTTGAAGAAACAAAAACTACATATTTACATTTTTGAAAAATCTTGTACTTTAACAGGGAATCAAACAACTTAATTTGATTATCTATATATTTATATGTGTACGGAGGAGTGTGAGATTTGGCAAAGATAAAGTTTATATGGAAAAGGAGTGTCAAAAGCTGAACTTATATACCTAATCTACGTTACAAATAATGTCAATCATACATACAAGTTTAATAGTCTGTCGTTTGATGCAGTTTCAATTGACTTACTCTCGCCTATTTAATATTGGTGGTTTCTAAAAAGTGAGTACGGTTGAACTTCAACCGCTGGGCGACCACCAGTAAAAATAAATGCATCATTTAATAATTTATAGTTTGACCGAAACCGCAGTACCGCGCCGTAGGTATGTGCGCGGCGAGAAGGGAAGGCTGCTCCTAAGCGTTGACAACGGAGTGACAGAACAGTTCTGTACGGCGCAGTACAGCGGTTTCGGTCAATCTATAGTACTTAATTTCTTTCTTATATTTACATCAAATACTTTAATGAAACAATGGAAAGTCAATTAACATATCTAAATATTAGTCACCCGGCGGCTCCACCGAGTCGCTTCATGTGTTATAGAAGTGCGAGGTACGAACATACACTGCGTGCGTACAGTGGGGTCCGATTCTTTCAGGTTGCGACGCCGCGCCGCTGGCGCGGCGGCTTTTTAGTAGGGCGCGCATGCTATTTGAGTGGACGTACTGTACGTTGTCATAAAACAAAATTTAGAGAACAAATAATAGAAGTAGAAAATAGGCCCGTGGTTTGTAAAATTTCGTTGTTTTTATACTTCTATGGGTAAACCTTTGTAGGGATATATTCTGAACCCAAAATTCGTATTTTATTTTACTTTAGATCTTTCTAAATTAATTTCTTTGCATGTGAAATTACGATTTATTTTGCAACATGGTCCGAAATCAAAACAACAAATAGTTTATTTTAGTTTAGCATAATATTTCATTTTGTAATGTATTTGTCGTATCGTAAACATGAATTATTAATTACGCAATAATATGGTGTATTTTTTGACATAAAATTAAAGAACATTCTCAATTCTCCAACAAATGTTTTAACATTCTTTTTTTAGATACTCCATGGAAGGCATGTAACGATTGTAAAAAATTGGCCAAGTGCGATTCGGATACACAAAGGGTTCCATAAACACACTTTTATTATATGGGGACCCCCTTTAATTTTCAACTTTATTTCATTTTTATTATGTTTGGTCATATCAGCCATAGTAGTACATATTTTATGCAAATTTCAAGTGTAAGCAATGATCTCACAACCAGTAATCATCAAAAAATTCGAAAAAAACATGTTTCTTGTATGTGCACCCATCTTTAATTTTTTTACTTTTTTTTAATTGTACAATTTATTGTTATAGCGGCTTGTGAAAATTTCAAGTGTCTAGCTTTTATGGTTTAGACAATACAGCCCAGTGACAGACGAACGGACGGACAGTGGGGCCTCAGGGTTCCCATTGCTATACTTTGGGTACGGATTAGAGATGCCACGAATATTCGGCAACTATTCGGTATTCGGCCTATTCGGCCACTTTTTTTGCTATTCGGTATTGGCCGAATAGTACGTACTATTCGGCCGAATACCGAATAGCATATCATGTAAAAAGAGACATGTTGTTTTACTCAAAATTATGTATTTATTTCCAAATTACAATTGAATTGAAAATGAACAATACAATTGAAAATGAACTAAGGAACAAACTTTTTAGCAAAATAGTATTTAAGTTTCACTTTACGTATTATTTGTATACTAACAAAGCGCTCCGTGACGCGATTTACTCGCAATTGAAACAAATACAAACAATATTTGCTTTCACCTCGCCCCGCGCGCGCGCCGTCGTCGCCTGCCGCGCGAACGCAACGAGAAAAACAGGTTGTGACTTGTCTTATTTCAGCTAACGCGCCCCCACCAAGTATGTACTTTGCGCCGAATATTCGGCGGCCGAATATTCGGGGCTTCGGCCGACAGCGTTGCCGAATATTCGGTATTCGGTATTCGGCCAATTCACTATTCGTGGCAACATTAGTACGGATAACCTACAAATATGCTAAAAGTTATTTTTAAATTTAATACTAAATGATAAAAAATTTAATGTGTTCACAGAGATGACCTAAACCTCTTTCGCTAAGTTGTTTACGAAAATTCCCATAACATATGATTTCAAGCAAACGTTATTGTTTAAGAATTGAATGCAAGTGTGAGACATTTTCATCTTATGGTGCAATCCGTTCACGTTAAATTGAAATTACACAATTTTTATGGCTTTCATTAGAAGCTGAGTTCATGGTACGAATGTTTCGAATGGTCGAAAAATATTATTTAGCAGTTACATAGTTACGACCTATGAGGTTGTGTGTGCTCAGTTAAACTCCCGGCAAGTTCTCACTTATGTATTTTGCTAACACAATAAAGTAATTCACAAATATTTCACATAAAATCTTAACTTCAGGTAAATATTCAGTGATAACATATTTTTTTCTTTTTTATTGAACTTGACTTGTCTCAAATTATCTGTTATCACAGTTGTAAACTTTGTTGGCGATATTAGGCAATTATCAGTTTTGACACCCGGCTGTCAGACATACTGCTTTTTATTAGGGTTTCGTAGCCAAATGGCAAAAAAGGAACGCTTATAGTCTCGCCATGTCCGTCCGTCCGTTTGCCTGTCTATCTGTCTGTCTGTCGTTTTTCTCGGAAACCATAGGCAATACATACATGAAATTTGGAAGGTAGGTGTAATCTATGAACCGCTACACAACGACGTAGTGAAATAAAGAATTTTTTTTTGGGATAGGTCGCCAACGCCATACACGTAACTGAAGTACGAAAAAAAAATCATCGTATATTAACGCCGGTACCAAACGATGCGGTCTTAAATAACAATATCGAGGTTTCAAACAATTTTTTTTAATTTAAGCCAACAGTTGTTGAGATATGCACTCCTAAAGCCCTAATTTTTGTTAGACTCATGTGTCCAGCCCCCCCCCCCCCTCCCCCCCTCTACCAGTTAAACCGTTGTTTTTGGTTATGTGGAAAAAAACTAGACTGTATCATTTAACGAGTAATAGATTAACTTATAAAATGTACTTTTATAAGTAAAAATTTCGTAAAAATTCAACAGAAAATGACAGATAGCGTTTAGCCAATAAGCGAAAACTAGATGCATTTTATCTTTGTGATGTTACTGTAAAAGATAATTTAAAAAACATTATATGATGAAAACTACATTATTAGGTACTATAAATTTACGCTTTCCTTTGCATAGTTATTCTTTTCACAATCGATACTAAAAGTCAAAGGTTCACTGTAATAAAATAAGTAATAAAAATTGTCTCTAGCTATCAGTTCACTCATGTTATTACTTTTCAGATTAGCCAGAGAGGATCGAGCGCCTTCTAAATAACTAACGAAATAAAAATGAAATATATTTATACAATAATTCTTAAATTACATAATAATAACGAATAATAGTTAAGTTCGATTAACGTTGCGCTCGTTTTTTAATATTGTATGGTGGTACGGAACCCTTCGTGTGCGAGTCCGATTCACACTGCCGTTTTTCATATTTAAGGTTCAATTGTTCTTGCGTTTTCTAAAAAGATGTAATGAAATTGGATTGTTTTTATTTGTTTTTCGTCGAACCTTCTAGTATAGAACCATTGCTGGTAAATGTCCATAAATCGGTTGGTAATGGTATCGATTGTTTTATGCAATAAAATGGACAGAATAAAAAAATCATTAATTTTACCACTTTAAAAATTCACGAACTTAAAACTTTTACGTCAATTCATTTAGAACAAAAAACGCTGAAAGGCCATTTGTAACTTGTAATTTCCGAAGCGTGCTGAAAAATAAATTTTCCCTAATATGAAAACAATGTATTAGTGTTAAAGCGTCTTGGAGTGAGTTACAACCTCCCTGATAAGGTTTTCATTACTTTCACGACGTCGTACGATGGATGGCGACAGAGACGCGTTATCTAGCTTGTACCAACATTCGTAACACTTTATCACTTATATCACGTGATACAATTAGTGATAACGGCATGACACTGAAACGTGTGTCTAAAAATAATGATCGCTTATTAAGAAAGCTATTAATTGACACTTTTATTCGTTTCGACCAGTGCTTTTCAGTTTGATAAATGTGATTAATCGCATTTGAGCAATTTTTCAGAAAACCAGAAAAAATTATCAAACATAAGTAGGATAATTTTAAATTCTTCTGATTTATAATAGGAAAAATATGACTTGCGTAATAACTCTTAATGTAAACTTCAAATCAGCTTATAAATTTATTTTAATTATAAAAAATGTAATAATCTTCTACTGATTTGAATGTGATGGAATTATCAAATTTTGTTATGTTATTATTACACCGCAAGAAAAAATACTAATAGTTCGTTTTTGTTGCAACTTAATAATGTTATTTCAATTTAGAAATGAAAAATAATAATAAAATTATCTGGCATATTCTACAAGATGCCATCTAGTCTCTAAGTAAGCAAGTATTATGCTTGTATTATGGGGTACTAGACAATTGGTTATTTAAATTTTTTTTTATATTACGGAACCTAGACACGGAACAAATAGACATGTTCATGCACACAAATATTTGTCCTAGGTGGGAATCGAACCCGTAATTCTTGGCTCCGCAGTTAGGGTTTCTATCCACTCGGCAAACGGTCTATCGAAATTGATGGTTATGAAGTTCATTATTGATAGTCTAAAATATCAGGTGTTGATACGACGCTAAGGGTTTGGACGTAATTTAGTAAGCAATAATCATATTTTGCTTAAATTTCTGTTTGCCGTTTTTTAAAAAGGATTTTAGTTCTGAGAAACAAAATCGAGAGTAATATTCATAATTTTAAAAAGAGGAATAAACACGTTTTGAAACGCACATCCTTAATTATGCATTTACAATATTGTTATTGTTTCTTGACTTTTTAAAACTTCCTAATTGACATATTGAAGTGTTTGCTCATTGATAGTATTTCAAAAGATTCGTTATGATGGATAATATCATCATATCCTAAGAAATCAGTAAAGTTGAAGTCCTTTCTAACGACTTCCTGTAGAAATATATATTTATTTTATTTAATTAGACTAACTCTCGGAGTCAAAACACTTCTGTTATTCTTAAATGAAATTTCGTTACTTGTCGACTGGCAAAAACATTCAGCTAAAGTTCGACAAGACCGTAAAAAGTATTTGTAGCCAAAATGACCATGCATACGACTCTATACGTGTGGCAACGCTAGAACAAATACATCACTTCATCAATTCATCAACTTAATATAAAAATATATTGTATGTTCATAAAAATAATACCACATCTAAAAGAAATTTTTATATACACAATGTTAATACTAGAAACAAACATAAACCCGCAGTACCCACTACTAGGCTCCATAAAATATGTAATTCTTTCAAAGGTAATTGTATAAGATTTTATAATAACCTTCCAAACAATATCATAGCTTTGTCAATAAATAAATTCAAGAATTATGTAAAACGACAACTTATGCCTAAAGCATATTACCTACAATTTAAAAGAATATGTGAATGATAAAAATGCTTGGAATTAAAGTTGCTTTAATCCACTTAGTTTTTAGGACAATAAATAGTTTGTAGCGCCGTCACTAAAAAAGAAAATAACCCACATTAAGTTTCTTGCAGTGTAATTTTTAGTGTGGTCGCGTATGAAACTACGTAAAATTAGCTTTATGGCGTTCAAAAGTCTTACTTGAAAATAAATGGTTCTTTTTTCGTTTTTATTTTATCTTTAGTTCTTGTACTATCTTCTCTTGTTCATTGAGTTTTGTTTTCTATGAGGACATAGATAATTAAAAATATTTACATAAATAATTTTAAGATTATAATAAGTAGTTATACAGGTTTAAGTATAATACCTAAAGTTAATTATGGTAAAGAATTAAAAAAATGTTAATTATAATAATTCAAAATACTAGTTATTTTAACATTTGAAAAATCTGTCGATTAATAATGTCATGTGACACTTATCAAGCTACAACGCTTCATCGCGCAGCGGGACATGATTTTAAAGGAAATAATCCTGTTCAGATGTCATCCTTGTTCCTGCGCCACGGCAGCTGCGGCAAAAAGCTTTTGATCTGCGGGAGGACAGAGAGTGTCCGGTCGGTCTATTGAATGCGTAGATATATTATTACATGGATGCGGTGTCACCGTAGTTGCATATGGTCCGACAATTCTTGTGATGGATCGTCACTCGATATATATAGTATAGTCGACTCGATATATATAGGTATAGTCACTCGATAGTATTTCTTTGTTCTTGTTTGAATGTAATTATCATCTACGGGTTGTTCGGCTGGACCTAGTCTATAATACTTATAAAGCCTGTAGAACTTATCGAAATAAATACAAAATTTTAACGCATAAAATCACTGGCAAAAAAGAAATGTTGAACTCGTTTTTCTCAGTAACCGTTAGTTTCGCCATCTGCTCACTTGAAACTTTTTGTATAATTCGGAAGTTTAGTCTACCTTCAGGTGAACACTATACTAAATACGGCAATTTCGGCTGAACGTAGTCCAAAGTTATATAGGGTGCAGAGCTTACTAAATTAAAGAAAATGATTTTAAAAATTTAATTTAATTTATTTATTAAATTATTTATATTTTAAAAAGGAATTTTAATTATATTTTCTCGGTAACCGATATTTTCGCGCAAACGCGCCATCTGCTCATTTGAAGCTTTTTGGTTAGTTTGTTTAAATTCGGTCCAGTATATTTTCTAATTAAAAAAGTTAAATTCATTTTAACATACAGAAAATAATAAAAATAAACGTAATTGTAATCATACAAAAAAATAGTCCGATTTAAAATTAAAAAAATTAATAAATTCTGGTAAAAATCAAACTGCCCTAAATGATTTTTTTTCCTATTAGAACAACAATAAGAATTAATACTATTGTTAGCGTCGGAATATACATAGGTAAGTTACATGTTTTATAGCATACAATAAATTTTGATACAAAAATATATATAGGAAAAGAATTGTTCGAATTATTAATAAAAAAATAATTTAAAAATTTTATTAAAAATAGCCTGAACCGAATTTAGGATGCCAGCTCTCCTTAGTAATGTTTATTGATATATATGATAGTATAACAATATTTTGCCTAGGAAAAAAATGAGGGGTTCACAAAATAGGTCGGGATCTTGTACTATAGTGAAGGCATACGATTTATGCGGATATAATAACAGAGCTATATCATGTAATATAGATTAGATGTCTTGGGCTATGGTTAGACGTATGTAAGGCTACGATTTTGATTAGGCTCATCTCTAAATCTTCTTTATTATCTATATATACGATACAGTAGGCTATAAACCTAAAGTTACTTGACTCGAGCTTCATCAACATACTTAGTTCTAATATTTCTATATCGGTAAAGATCACATATGACTACGCCGAAAACAGTTGAAATCAGTTGCAGTTTAGTAATCCTAAAATCAATTGCTATTCGGAAAGCTTTTGGCTCGGTCTAGCCTCCACGGTATCTCAAAGGCGGTTATCAAACGACAAATATATGGCACGTGATGAAGCTACAAGACAGGGCGCTAGAAGTAACATTCAAATGAAACTAATTAAAATAGCGGAATGAATTCTATAGTAGTATTTCCTAGCGTTTTGATTCCTAGTAGTTTCTTCATTTTGGGAAAATAAACTTTGTTCCACTATGATCCACTTTGGTCATATATCAAGAGATCAACTTTGCTATTTCACAGTGATCTATTGATTGAGCAAAATAAAATTCTTAAAGTTTCAAAAAGTTTTTATATTGTTACAACAAAATATCCACTTGGAATGACGGCAAAGGTGTTGGAATTCTCAAAAATATTTTGATAGAATCGGGGACTTGCACGCAGTTTATTTTACGCTCTGTTCCTATTTGTGAACGTCGTATCATAACGAATTTGCATATAATAATAATAAAACCTGATACATCCCACACAACGCAATATAGTTCCAAACTAAAGCAAAGCTTGTATTATGGGTACTAGAGAACTGGTATACACCATAGTACCCATAATACAAGCTTTGCTTTAGTTTGGAACTACTTAAATATATTTAAAATAAATAATAGTAATAGAAATTAAAGAAAATAACAGTAAAAATGTTTTATTGTACAAAAACACAGATATTTTACACCCAAACACGGAAACAAATAGATATGTTCATGCACGCAAATATTTGCCTGGGACGGGAATCGATCCCGTGATCTTTTGTTCTCTCATCTCTCTAACTACTTAGCCAATCGATCAATCGGTATATGAATATTAATTTCGGATGAATCGTCCATATGATTTAGAGAAATACATATGTAAAATTTCCATGTCATGACTGACTTAAAAAACTACTTTTTGAAAACAAACCTCTTCTAAGGACGTATACATATAAAAGTCAAATATTTTAATTGTTAAATTGTGTAACCCGTTCTATTCAAAATGAATATGATTTCAACGGTAAATGGATCGCAGACAGGTTTCTTAAGTAACTCACAGTTCTGTCCTTCTACCTTATCCAACTCTGTGTGATCTGTGTCCCTTAAGCAGGTATCAAAAAGCTATTCTTGGGTCCTCAGCTGCTAATATTTCAGAGGCGGCCACAGGCTAGATAAGTGTTCGTCCGCACACGAAATATGCAGGCAACGCGACATATGGACATGGCACAAAGGCGTCTTGTACCTATAGACCAAGATGGCATGTACTTCCCCGGGGCATAAGAGTACTTGCATACAAGTTTCCATAGTATCAGCTCTGATTTGATTTTCTATTTATTATGTGCAAACAAAGTGACGGGCGAATTATATGATGTAAATTATTCTAATAATATAAATACAAATTTTGTTTTTGGTCGTTTGTCCTATCTTCAAATCGTTACGGAACAACCAACCAACAAAACAAGAAGTAGACTACGGGAATGGAAACAGAACCTGAAAACATGATAAACTAACAAAAATACTTTTTTCCTTTATAATATTATAATTATTTACAACATTGTCACAGAGATGTTAATTATGTCTAAAGGCGGAGCCGCAGGCAAATCTAGTTCAAGATAAATAATCATTAATTTTATATCTATCCCAGTATGTTTTTTGGGTTATTTTTTATGTATGCCCAGCCCTTGTTGACCAAGGGGCTTAGACCTCCTGTCGGAATAAGGGTCCTTGGAGATAAATTCACCACGTTGCTCCAGTGCGGGTTGGAGGATTTTAATCGGGCCTGACGGCTTAACTTGCTCTCCGAGGCACATTGGTACATGCCCTGGAATTCGAACCAAGCCATTAAAAACAGAAAGCGGATTGCCAACTCACGGATATTACGACATTTATACTTATATGTGATTAGATACAGTTAATACACAATTTATAATGTTGTATAAACCATTATGTATTTTTTATATTTAAATTCAAGCTTTTATAATATAAATTTTAATAAAAACTATTTAAAGTAAATTCCGTATATTAAAAAACTGTACACCTAACAGTACCTTTGTATGTTGCTATGTAAGTTGTTTCTTACTAAGCGGAATGAAGTTTACAATTTGTAACATAACTATTCAAATTAACTGAAAACTATGCTTAAAAGGAAACAAAAACTTTGTTAAAACTCTTCACAGACTTTACAATTCGCGTACATTTTTTTTACGAGACTGTGAAGTATTTCATCCTTTTCTCGTGTCGTCTTCAACAGTGCATACAGACTTTAACCAGTAGCCAGTGTCCATGCACGTTCAAAGTGACCGCTATTAAACTTGCAAGTCTCCAACGTTAACACAAGTATCCGACACCTTTGAAGCATAACACTGGATAGTCGAGTGGTTACGCTCTGGTCTTACCGTCTACGTTCTGATAACGGGAACTCAAGGATTCTAAGACTAAATAGCGAATGAACCTATATATTACTCTGAATCAAGAGGAATATTTTACTTACGATCAAGCTGGTGTGGTGTAACAATTTACTGTAAATACTTTAAATAACGTAAAAATAGTAAATGTAAGTCAGACTCGCATCGCAGACACGTACTGTCTGTAGACAGATATCGAAGAAGATACTTTCATAGCATATGTCATGGAGCTAAAGGTTAAGGAAAGTCCTTGTACAGAAATTTTTTACGAGATTTCAGAACGTTTTTTTTTTGTAATATTTAATAATTGATCTGCATCTTTTGCTTCATTTCCAAAAACAAAGTTCAGTATAGAATCACACTTATGATTATTTGTTAAAAAATAAAAAGAATTTGGCTTAAAAAAATCAGTAACAAAATATAGTTATACAAAAATACCTTCAATTTCGATTTTCTATGTAGCTAGGATTGACAAAACTTTGAAAAAAGTAGTGAAATTGCAATGGAATAGAACCATCCAATATACGCAGCGAAATAAACTGAAATCGAATTAGTTGCTACACAGATGGCGCTATCTAACTAGTTATTATTCTTTATAACAAATAGCGCTATCACTAGAGCTGGCATAAATAAACCTTAATTATTACATTTTCAACAACAAATAATAAGCTATCAAACACGTTACAAGTATTATTTAGGAAAAAAACATTCCAATGCAACCGTGTAACATATAAATATAGCGCAAAATGTATAAGATTTAATATGTCATATCTCAAAAACGGCGCTTTCTTGAAAATATATTCTACTTACAAATTTTACAAATGACGTTCTTTCCGATGACATATATTTCAATTTAAGACAACGTATGGTCACATAATAATAAATTTATGAACTTCTTTCGGAAGTAGAGAGGAGTGGTCATTTACATTATATAATAAAAGTCGTCGTTGTCATCTCATTCTTCGGCAAAAAGATTTTCAATTTGATTAGTAGAAATATAGTGTAGCAAGAAAATATATTTTTATATATTAGTCCATTTTTGTACAACTCCGACAAATTAATAAATAACAATTTTTAGCTATTTAGTTAAGCGGAGTCATGTTCCAATTATTGCCATCCTAAAACTTTCTCATCATACCTCTTAGACACTTAAAACAAACTTAAGTTCAGGAAATGAGACCTACCATATCAGCACCCCTTAAATCAATTAGCCTCTAACATACAATCGCTTAGTAGACTTTTCTCCGCTGACAATTAATTCTAAATTAACTGGCCGACTAAGAGAAAAACAGCGGGGGTATAAAGAAGGCTTTCCTCAACAACAAAGAGGGAGGCAAAAGAAAAGACACTCGGATAAACCTAACACATTTTTATTCGCGTCGTCCGGACTAACGATTTCGAAGTGAACTGTCCCATAAATCTAGCGAGCCCTGATTGATACATGGCGCTGCGTTGACGCCCATCGCGTAATTTACTGCGGCCCGCCTACCGCTAGCTAGAGATCGCCCGATACCACTGCTACAGTATTAACTGCCTTTTGTTTTGCATTAATTCCTTTGGGCTAAGATCGAGGAGGCTTTAGGGCTTTTTAATTACTCGTTTAGACTTTTTAATTTATTATTTATTGGCTCATAAAGCCGGAGCGATTGAAGATCGTTTCCTTTTTTTATTAATGAAATCACGATGAATATCGAAAACGATTGATTTTTAATACACTACAATGACTTTGGATAATTCATCTGAACATAATTCACATTCTTGTATTTTGCATAATAGTTTAGAAAAAATAATTAATTACATTACAATAAAAGCCAAGGTAAATGTTTTTCAGGATGTTAAAATTGAAGCACCGGGATCTCAATTACGGGAGGAGTGCCCAAGACGCGTTCACGTATGCGACGACTCTGCATTTAGATAGATTATTTTGCACACATGAATGAGTGAATAAGCAAGTCTGACCTAAGGTACAGTATGCACAGATCCTGGTGTATATTTTACACCAAATGTGTGTATATTTGACTGAACTTATCACGGGAATATATTATCGAATATGGAAGTATGAAAATAAAGACATTTTATTATAGGTGTCTTGTTTTGACGCTCACTGACTCACTTCGTCGTACCCGAACTCATAAATTACTCCCCGAATATTTACAATAAAAATTGTATTATGCTTGCTCTCTATGAGGCGACGCTATAACAATCTTCTTGCGTTCATGTTATCATATATCTTGTAAAAACAAATTTAATTTAATGAGAATTTTCTAAAATGTATTAAAACAATGGAAGCTTCAAATGTATAAAATGACGCACTTTACAAGGGAAGTGTCATAATAATATGAATTTGAACAAATCAAGTAATTTTTAGCAATCAAGAAAATCACACAAATCTTATTTATATCGATGTCATAGTATCTTCGGCGAAACTTGGTACCTATGTGAATCAACACGCCCCGGTGTGGAGTTGGAGTCAGTTCATACAGCATAGTGAAGAGCTACTGTAGAGAAGAAAAAAAAACGAGTTGTCTGTGTCAAAGTGACGTGCAAATTATATGAGAGTGAATACCAAGAAAATATTTGACTTTTCTTAAAATTTCCACGTGTTTTGCTTAACATCACATATAACGCTTGCTGTCGTAACACCGTTATAGGTACTTTTGCAAATTAAAAAAAAATTAATCAGGGTTATTGGGTTTCGTTATTGTACTCAGAAATATGTAGCTTATTTTGTTTTAATTTTTAATCTATCTTCTATTACATTATAATTTTTAAATAAAAGAAAAAGCTGACAGTTTTTTTTTTCTTTTGCTTTGTGCGATTTTTACATAGGATAAAATGGAGCCTGAAATCATCACAAAATATTAATTTTTAATTTTTCCCCTTAGAATTTTTAGAGCATCCCTATGAAAACTAGTTTTGTCCACTATAGTCCAAGTCTCGACCAAGTTGCACCGTATTCTCGGTGCTAAAGTGCAGTTCACACTTCCAAATAAAGCCCGATTGTTAGTGGGTGGTGTTATATGACGTTACGAAGTCTGGATATAAATTATTTGCTGCATATATTTATAATTTTTTATTATTTATTTATGGTTCGCATTAAAAATAAATACTTAAATTATCGTTGTTAAAAGAATAAAGGATTTTTATGTAATTTTTATTAAAATCATTTTTAACGGCTGGGCCGATTTTGATGCATTTTGGCAATAAATAGGTATCACTTGAGAACAGATTGGTATACCTATTTTAATTTTATTTTAATAAAACTTTTTTTTTTAATATTTCTTATGATTCTTAAATTAAAAATGTTCCAAGATTAGAATATCGTTCTTACTAAAATAAACAAAATTAATTATGTTGGGTATTTAAACTTTGTACCCAATCACAATCCCAACAACAAATACAGAAGCCCCAGTTTTGTGGGTAGTTTCCTTGAGGCAAGCTGAAAAAATGTGAAAAATTACAAATAAACATGTGTTCTAATACATTTTGGCTCGTTTTTTCTTTTGATGGGATTGAAAAACAAAAGTTTTCTTGTTCCCAAAAATACGAAAAGCTCAGATTGGTAATAGAAGTACAGTGGGGTAGTAATTGACCCTCTTATGACTTTGAAAATTCTTATAATTAGTTACTTATTGATATAAATAGCTGTTTATTTCTTATCAAAGGTGTTTGAATAAAATTGCAACTTGAAGAGCTTTCTACAACTAACATGACTTAGTTTCTGAGCCTGAACTAAAAAAAATATGAGTTAATGTCGTTAAGTAACTCTTTTAGGTGAAGTAACCTTCAATTAAGTACTTTATGCAACTATCGAACTTTTGTTTTGACAACCGTGGCATACATTTGAATTTGGTTCTCATTGTAATTAATGTTAACGCAGGTAATGTAATATGTAATAATGTAATCAATTTTATGTTTTATTTTTAGTTTTTGCGTGTCGTGTCGTGCGTCAATAAATGTTGCGCGAATCTGGTAAGTTAATCTAGAACGTTGTAATAAAGTTGAAGGAGGATATGTCATAACGATCTCTAGTTCAGTAGAGATTTTAAAATGTACAAAAAAAAAAGATAAAATTTGACCCAATCGTGTTGCCTAAGTATTCTTTTTAAGGTTCCGTACCCAGAGGTTACCGACTTGACGGGTACCCTATTACTAAGGCTTCGTTGTCCGTCCGTCCGTCCGTTTATCACTGGACTGTGTCATCTGAACAATAATAGATAAACACTTGAAATTTTTACAGAAAGTGTAATACTATGGCCGCTATATCAAAAAATAATAAAAATTAGATTCAATTAAAATTGAAGGGGGTCCCTATACAAGAAACTTGTTTTTTTTTTACGTTTTTGATGATCGATGGTAGTGGGATCATTGCTTACACTTAGAATTTTCATGATGTACTACTATGGCTGCTTTTATAACAAATAACGAAAATAAAAAAAAATAAAATAAACATAAAAATTAAAGTGGTCCCGGTACAAGAAACATGTTTCTCTTGGCGGGTTATCAATTGCTTTTAATGCAATGCGCCTCAGCTTTGAAAAATATGTTATTTTTGTTTTGTTATAATTTCACTTATCATACAACTGATCATTTACAGTATTATTACTCAAAACTGTTAAATAATTTTTATTTATTACTTTATTATTAATATTGTCCCTTGCGGATGAAATATGTTTCTAATACTCACTACATCTTAGAAATGTGATTTCTTCTTTGATTCACATAATATTATAATAGAGTAGTGGAACAGCGTTTGTTTTCAGCAGAAACAGCGAACAAAGAGCCAACAGGCGAACCGAGAAAGGATAATAACCATTTTGCTCAGACCAGAGACAAGTAAAATTAAAACTGCTCAGAACAAAAGAATAATCCAGCTTTCTGAGGAGGCACATTGTGTGTCGCGAAACAAAACAAGGAGGCTAGCCTAGACGCGAGCTAATGTATGAGGTCGTAAGTTGAAAATTTTCATATAAATATACATTTCCTGTTGTTTATTGTATTATGTCATGTGAATTGTTATAAAGCTCTGTTGTTAATAATTTATTTTTATCGTTGAATTGTGTTTGACTCGTATATTACAAATTTGTGTAAGAATTTGTATAAACAATGATCTTGTTTTGGTTTGGTTTTATTTTAATTGATTAATGACTTAATTGATTTATAGTAGGTAGTAGATTCTAAAGGACATAAATATTAAATAGTTATAGACCACCGCGTATAAACAAAGACAATTACCGAGTAAAAACAACTACAAATTAATGTTTATTTATTTATTAATAATACTGTAAAACTATAAGCGTTGCACTATTACGTCACAAAGAAAAATTAATAATATTGTATATAATAGCTCACGTATCTTTGGAAAAATCATACTTTTATAGCCCTAAGTCGAGTGCCAAGTAAAAACACTATGGAACTTTAGTTATTTAGTTTAATAAAAGAAATTAAGAAGTCAATTGCATGAAAAATAATTAACTGAAAAATACATTAATATTAGTTGTAAAATTAAAAAAAAACTGTTCACTTAAAAACCATACCAAACATTTTTTGGTTAATGGTTTGTCCCCGTCTGCAAAACCTTGTAAACCAGTGAATTCATGTTTATATGGAAGTGTATTTTATTTAAATTCTATAGATTATAGAGCTAGATTTATCTTTACAGTTAAATTACTGTTTTTTTTTAAATAATTTGTTGGAGTACAGTTATTTTTAAACTTTACAGAATACAGAATATAATTTAGTTTTAATTTAATTTTAATAATTCAATCTAATATCAGAGGCAAAATATAGTCAAAAAAATAATATAAATGTCTACAGCAGTAACTCATGTATACAGTGTCTTGTCTAGGAGCCGTTTGTTTCAATTTTTCAGTGCGAACACGCGATGAGGAAATGACGTGTGCGTTCCGACTAAATGAAAATGTGTGAAAAATATACTATTTTCAGAGGTATCATTTTAGTTATTTTTTTTTTGCATAAACAAGACGGATATTTGTATTTAATTATAGCTTTATAATTCTATGTCATTCATGTTTACATTTTTTTGCGTGATAGGCTAAAATAAATTTAATTTCCAATTAAGCAAATATTTTCAAATAATTATTAATTATTTTATAACTACTTCTTGAAGTTTAAATCAATTTCTAATTAAACAACTTATGCAATAAAATAAGTAATTGTACATTTTAAAACAGCTGTTCTTCTTCTTCATCAGAAGTGCTAGTAAAATCTGAAAAAAAAAACCAAGTTACCTTGCGAGCTAACCAAACCAGACCAAACGTTATTAACACGTAATTTAATATAAAAAATCAATTATTTCTCCACCGATATCTCTCAATCGAATTTATTGATTTTGATGGAGTTAGCGGCATTCATTATTGAGTTGCAGACTTGAATATAGTACAGCACCTACAAAAATCGTTTTGACACTCAATAAGTGTGTGTAAGTAAACATCTTATATTGAGTATTTTGTTTATTATTTTTAATTTTTTGAATCTGCATATTTTGTCTAAAATATTGATTTTACACTGAAAATTTAATTAGAAATTCAACACAATTATTTTCAGGAGGTTTTCATGTATAAAAAATGCAAAAACTTTTTTTCTCACTCGAGGCACAACCGAGGCACGCATCACAGAGTCCGGTTATGCACAGTTGTGGCCAAGGCTTGTATAGTACTTTTCTCAGAGATGCGTGTAAATTAAAACAATAACATAAATGTTTATTTGAAATGCACTTAGTGAAGGTACAGTTTTGAAAATTGAAAGTGAATTTCCCAGGATTGGTATTAGTTTGTGACATTTCCAGAGATTGTTTCAAGTCTATATTATTTTTAATTAGTAACATACATTTTAACATGGAATATAATATACCCAAAGTGTACTTGGTTATACTTTTGTAGCCATTTCACCAAAATGAACTAAGAGAACGTTTTCAGACGATTTAAATTTCTTTTCGTTTTTTCATTGAATAATATTTTTAAACGTTTTTAAGTATCTGTCCTTCGATTTCGGTGGTAAACGAATTTCAATAATAACTTTTGCAACTTCTTGTACTTCAGGTGGTGTTAAAATGACTAATTATATTGACGACTGTATTACAATAATAAAAATCGTTTAGGTAATTAGGTAAATGACGACCGCTTAGCCTAGTGGGTAGCGACCCTGCCTATGAAGCTGGGACGGGTTTGAATTCCAGGTCGGGTCAGTATTTATATGATGAATATTGATACTGGTACCGGGTCTTGGTTGTTATATGTATGTGGTGTCTTCACTAGGTACTTACCCAAAACACAAGCTAATGCTTAGTTTGGGCCTAGACGTTGTTGTGATGTATGCGTTATTATTATTATTATTATTATTATTAATTATGTCGATTTCATTTTTTTTTATACTTGTTTAAATTCATTTGATGGCGCATTCTTTTTGTTGTGCTAGTTCGAAATTTAAATTAAAACTTAGATCTCTTTAGTTATCAATGTTCAAGTTTAAAAGAGTTCGTTCCATTTTCAAATTACTTATTCGACCACTTGAACACGCCTGCTCAAAAATTGCGGGACACTTTCTGGTCCGGTACAGCAAATATGATTTATCTCAAAGAAGGTCGTTCAAGATATGGTCGTATACCATAACATCTTTGAGAAAAAGTGACTTTACTGAAGTCAACTCAATTAGTAAAGTACAAATATATTGTTTAATATTTTATATTTTCAAAATTAAAGGAATTGGACGTCAAGTTTGGAAGCTTTAGACTATTTTTAGTATTGAGGTTTATTTCAAAAACTGAAGTAGTCGAGAATTTGAAATTTTCGTAGTTACCGTATCTATTTAAACTATATATTAACACCGAAGACGACGATTCTTAATGTAGTTTTATTATTTTATCTTTAATTTTTTTGGGTTCCATAGAAGTAAAAGTGCCGAAGCCGTTTTTTCTTTTCCAGATATGAGGGTTGTTATTGTTTAGAACTTATCGAGTAGAGAAAAAATTTTTTTTAATCTCATAAAATAAAAAATGAAATCGTCAAACTTTTCAATTTTTTTAGTAATTATACACGACACAAACATTGCACGGTGTTGTGAAATCCTCGGTACGCGACTCCGACTCGCGCTTGACCAATTTTGTAAAGTCAACATTGTGAGATGTGAAGAAGGTTAGGGCGGGCGGTCGTAGACAGGTGCGGCGGTCAAACGGCATCGATCGCCCGCCCAGACGGCGTGTTGCAGGATGTACGAAATGATAAATACTGTGATAGATATGTTAAGCAGTCTAATGCAAGGCAGACTAAAAATATTGTGTCACAAAGTCAACAGTATATTTAGACTTATAATGGGCGTAAATGTCTATGAAAATAACCAACATTTTGCTGTATCTACTATTACATTGTTACATACATTTCTTCGGTGTCTATTATTGACACTTTCCGATCACTAGTTTTGTTCAGATAGTACAGTCATAAACTAGCGCCGAGCCATTTAATATGATATAAGTTGTCCTCAAATATATAGGATGTACTTGATAGCTGATAATAGAGTCGAGTCAAGTGAAGTGTCAATGAGAGTCAATAGAGTGTTGACATGACAACGAAGTCAAGATCTAGTTTACCTTCAAGTTAAGCTCTTAGTTTTATTAATGAAAGATATTCTGTCGCGTCGGTTTTGATAAATTGTGCAGTTTTACCGCAAGAAAAAAAAATGCGGAATATCTCGGCTTTGTCTCGTATAAAAAAAATTGCATAAGCAACATTTAAATCTCATTATATAACAATTGTATATAATATGGTTAAGTTGCAAGAATAGAAAATTAACAACCTTATCCATAAATGCACTTATTACTTCTGACATCAATTTCGGCACACCTTGCACAAATGCGGCTAGGGGTGGATTGTGGGCCGACAAGACATAAAATTGTCTGCTCTACAGTGATGTTCTATACTGGAAAGATTCTATGATTTTCAAAATTCCAGATTATTTCATTTTTAACTTGCACTTCCACACAGGTGAACTGCGCGGGTGGACCTTGAACAATGTTCGAAAGTGGCGTGTGGGCCAATTTATTTTATTAAAACATGTTCAACAATAATTTCTAATTTTCGTTTCGTACCTTGAAAGAGGTGTTGGGTAAATTTTTTTTCTAGATTTATTTCAAAGTCTTTTCTCGTGGCTGCAGCGTATTCCCGTATGTCTGACACTCTAAAACTTTATTCTAAGTGTGACATTTATAGATCAAACCGATCAAAGTGACACCCTAAACATTCAACGGTTGTTCACTTTCTACTTTTTCCTTACTTTACTTTTTCAGAATTCTAAAAACATAAAAGACAGTGTACACAACAGTATCCTAAACATAATGTAACATTTTTAAACTTACACACGAAATGTTATGTAGACATTCAGAGCACGAGTTATCGAACTGTTAAAGGTCGTCGTAAAATTCTATCACCTGGATTGCGCGCCGCTGATCCCAGAGCGATCGAGGGACCTATTCTCGAGTTTCTCACCATCACGTATACATGTTTTATGTTTGATATTTACTTTACTATATTATAGATTTCTTTTACATAAATACATCGCTGCAAAAGTTTGTGTTTCCAAGTTGTGTTCTTGACACACTCGTGTCTTGTCATATTCAACTTTTAGGAAGAACAAAATCTAAACCGTATAAAACAATTCATTATGTTGCTAAATGTAACATAATAAATTGTTACAAAAAACAATTCTATTTTAAAAATATTCTAAACACTTAATTTAGCCAGTACTGTGCTAAAGTCTGAATATGGTTCCTCGAATACTAAAAGGATTAAAAATAAACAAAAAATGGCATGGAATATTATTAGAGACAGGAAGGAATATATTTTTTCTGAAAGATCATCTTTTAACATGAAATCAATACGAGATTAAGGGCAGGTATTTCAGTTCTCACTTATTTTGATTTTGAGAATTAAGCTTCACTTAACCTTTTTCCTAGGATAAGTGAGAACTGAAATACCGGCCCTTAATAAAACAGATCAAGCTATTGTTAACGAATTTGAAATTTTTTACATGTATCCCCATTGAAACTATAAAAAACATTAATTCTTTCATGGAAATTGTTAAAATAATTCTTAACGAAAATGTCAAAATAATAATAATTTCATTTAAAATACGTGAATTCGTTTACTGTTAAAAAAACGTTTATGTTATCGAATATGAAAAATACTAAGGATATATTCGGGATATCTCATATGTACTAGCAGCGGCTTCATAGCCGCTATAGTATGCGAGTAAAATAATTGTGAAATACAAACAGACTGACGGACATGAAGGAAGGTATCGGATTATGACTACAATTATCAAACAACTGATACACTTACTGATTTTTTTTAATAATATCTACATATACAGATATTTTACACCCAGATACGGAGCGAATAGATATGTTCATGCACACAAATATTTGCCTGGGGCGGGAATCGAACCCGCGACCTTTGGCTCCGCAGCTAGGGACTCAGCCAATCGGTCAGTCAAATTAGACTGACCATACGTCATTATCATTGTTGTCAACAAACAATTTGTTAAGTTACACATAAAATGTAATTTCTGAATCTTAATTTTTTTAAAGTAAAAATTTACATGAGGGTGACACAAAATTCTTCTTCACAGCGAACATTTCAAAACATCAACTGGTGTATATTTATTCCGCTTAGTATATTTTTTTCATTCACATTTTCGTTGTCAGAACGTGGTATTTATAAGAAAATCCATGCCACGCACATTGAAAATATTGCTAAACCTAAACTAATTTTATCTCATAATTATTGTTATAAAATAAGTTGAGAAGAAAGTTAAAAATCTCAAACCTTATCAAACGCTAGTGGAACTCATCAATAGCGTGGAACCGACGAACTTCTATCTACTTTTGAAGAAACGAATGTTTCTTACATGTCCTTGTTCTCGATTTCTCGTATTATTTTGTAGAATATCTCGTACTATTCGAAACGTAGCTTGAACTATCTGATGGGTTTGTTTTCGAAAGCTTGTAAATTTTGTCAAACTTAAGTTTCGTTTGTTGGGATTTCCTTAAGCAGTTGAATTACTCGACGAAAGTTGTTGTAGAGCAAACATTTGATAGCCGAGCGGCGGCAAGCCCGCTTCTTGTTTAGAAAGTCGTGGTTCAAATCCCAGAATACGACATGAACCAATGAGTTTTTCTGACTTAAGTACATAACTATTACTGACTCCGTGCCTCGGAGAGCACGTTAAGTCTCCGGTCCCGGTTGTCATAATTAGATGGTAGTCGTTAAATTCCACCAACACGCACTGGAGCAGCGTGGTGGATCAAGCTCCAAGTAGGCCTCCCAAGGGAGGCCTAAGCTCTTGCAGTGGGTATAATGGGCTGATGTGGAAATAATTGGAACAAGTTTTTGCCCGCGATTTGGCTCGTCTTGTCCTTATAGGTAGATGATATATATTTAACGGTTTCTTTCCCATGCACAAAAACCTGATAACATTTTGCTTCAGTTGACTGAGCAAAACATACTGTTAAAGAAATAAAAAGCTTATTGGACGATCGAAAGTGTCACTAAGAAAAAAATTGTACATAATGAAATATTCACGAACTAATTTCTAGATCCGAAAATCATCTTTACTGATACCAACTAACAATTGAAACGTCAATTCTTCTTTTAATTAAAATAATATTGAAAATTTGTTTGGATCCTTCCACTGAAAATCAATCTCAGCTTTATAACAAAACCAATAAAAAAAGACAGTTATCATCAGATTATAATATAAAAAATAATAATAAGAATTAATAAAATAATATAAATTGATAATAAAATAAATGAATAAAATAATAGGTAAACAAAAGTAAATTTTACTTTTTTAAAGAAAATTTTACTTAAGTGCCTCTAAAAAATACATGCAATTACTTTTCACCCAAAATACCGATGAAAAAATCTACCCTTAATCGCTATTATGTTCGACAATAACTGGAACAATGCAATGGTCGGCAAGCGAGCCGCGGCAAGCGCCAATGTCACAGCCCCAAATATTACTACGCTGTCATTTTCTATTTGATATGTACTATTTTATTTTATTTTTTTGCACAATTACTAGTAGCGTTCTAGCTTAAACCTTAAATAATTTATTAAAAGTAACATTCACAAAGTGAAATCTATACTAATATTATAAAGCTTAAGAGTTTGTTTGTTTGTTTGAACGCGCTAATCTCAAGAACTACTGGTTCGAATTGAAATTGTTTTATTGTGTTGGATAGTTCATTTATTGAGAAAGGCTATAAGCTATTATTATATCAGCTATGACTAATAGGAGGGGAGCACAAACGAAAAATGTTGCAAAAACGGGAAAAAAATATTCTTTTTGAGAGCTTCTTTTGCATGTGCTGCGTAAACGGTTGATGTTAAGCAAAAATCATGTATGACGGGATGGTTCCCCTTTGAAAGTTCTAAGCAAAAGTCCGCGACAGCATATGTGTATCTTTTAAGGTTGGTTTACTATAACCTTTTTTATGGCAATCAAATTTATTCTAACATAAACGCACTATTTGCGAAGGTGTTTCTTAATCATAATATGAATCCTTATCAAATTAAATACATTAGTTACGTAGAAATGGAGCTAGGACACTAGGAGTGGTATAGTAGGAAAGGGGAGGGGAAGGAGAACGCGATAGGGAACGTTTCCGTAGTCCACCCGCTAATCATAAATAAGTAACGACGTGTTTCAGAGTTTTTTATTTTCCAATTTTAAGGGGGAGGTGGGAGTCAAAAGTTTGTATGACAGTAACCAAAATTTATATAAGCAAAAAGTACACAGAAACCATCTCAAATGTTAATAATAGATCACTTTAACAGTAATGTGTAGTCTGCGCAGGCGAAGCTGCGGGCGGTCGCTAGTACACAATAAGTTAAGAAGCTCGTTTAATTATTTTTGTTAATATTACACACATATCTCCATGTTTCGTAGTTTTTTTATTTATACGTATATTTCTAATTTAATAATAAATTTTAACCTTATCAATTAAAGCTTACCAATCCTCATACGAATGTTGAAAATTGATTTAATACATATAAAAATCATAATAAGTCTTTAAAGCTGTAAAGTATAGCTACTAAAATATGAAATAGATATTTTAATTACTTTAAGTGTCTAACGTCATTAATAATACTACATTGAAACATTTATTTGAATGCAAAAATACCAAATATTGACTTTTTATTCTATAAAAATTACAAAAGTTCGCATCTATTGTTTTATTTTTAACTTATTTTTACTAAGCTTCTTTCTACAACTCGTGTAAGTAATTTACAGCCTGGTACGGTACACATGATCTTTGCAAGTTAAAGAAAAACTTGTAAAAATATGCGAAGTCCACGCACTACAAATTAAAAAAATTCAGAGTAAATCATTTGAGCCTGTCAAAGTCCACTGTTGCTTCAAAAATAAATGAAAAGGTCGAGAAGATAATCTTATTATTTAATAAATTTACATCTCAAAACTATAGTGAATATTTGAATGTAACTGCACTACGTAACAAACGAGTACACTCGTAAAATCTATACAAGGACAAAGTATATTCATACGTATATATGAATATAAGAAACTTCCACAAGCTATATTTCCAAGATCGACACGTCTCACAGGCTTTGACGGGCCCCCTCCCCCTTCCTAACCCTCGATCCCCCTAGGTGTCCACTCTACGGTCACCGGAAGAGGGCGATTTTCCCAGCCTTTTCGAGCGGAAAAATGTCCCCCCTTATTTCCACCTCTGTCTTAGCTGAGTACACACTATACTGACGATGAATTATTTTTGTATTACTTTTAAAGGGATTTCACATTTTCATGTGTAATCCAAGGATTTTTTTTTTCTTAATTATTTATTGTAACTTAAAACTGTAACAGAGCTACATAAGATACTGTTGGAAAATACAAAGTAATTTCAACACGCGTTATTTTCTTTGTGTGTTCACATTTTTGTTTCAATGGTGATATTTAAAAGGCAGAAGTCAATCCTGAGAAATCGGGAAGTATGGTTTTAAGAACGATCGTGATATTATTCTGACGTTAAGATACAAACACCTCCAATTCTTCCAATCAGCTCCAAAACGGTACTTGCAAAATAAAACATCAAAGAAAACCTCTGTGTCACCGTACAAAAATCTCACTGGAAAATAAGTGAATTCTCAATGTCTTCATTTCCTCTATTAACTCCAACTAGCTCCAAAATAGTCCTTCCATGACTAGAGATTAAGGAAACGTGTGTGCCAAACTTAGATAGCATATTAATCTGGATGGAGCGTCTTCTCGATGAAGCGATACTTCGAAACGATCGAAATTTAAGCAAAATATCAGACTCAGTGATTAGACGTCATTATTATTGTTTTAAACAAAAGTTTTGTTACATTACACATGAAATGGAATTTCAGAGTTTTTATTTTCTTTTAAAATTCGAATTTTAAATGTGGATCACACAAAATTCTACTTCACGGCGAATATTTCGAAACATCAACTGGTGTATATTTTGGTCAACGTGGTATATCTTTTTGCTTGCATTTTTGTTGTCCCAACGCGGTATCTCTATGAACGTCCATGGTCCGTTGGAAAATGTCAGAAATCGGCGTCAGAAAGTGAACAGATGAATGGACAAGACGGACGGACAAACTGTAATACCAAAATTATTAAGTACCAACAGTACCTACTTAATAAACTAATTTTGATGAAAATTTTATATTAAAAAAATGGAAACGTGTACGGTAGATAGGTACCTACATCTTATTGTGCCGCAATAGAAAGAAGATGTAAAGCTGGCTTTTACAAAATAGTACATATATACAAAAATAGTTAATCTTAAGGTATATAACATATAGAGTTAATATTTATACATATTATAATCAAAATCATGCGAATAAATTATCAACATATGGTATCAGGCAAAACTTTTTTTAAATATAAATTTAAGTAAATATATATCTAACATAGACACGTATAAAGGTGACCGCAGCGATTCATACAATATATCTATTAAAAAAACGATTTATGTACACAAAGGCTACTCCACTGATCATAATTT
Source organism: Luffia ferchaultella (assembly GCA_949709985.1). NCBI lineage: Eukaryota > Metazoa > Arthropoda > Insecta > Lepidoptera > Psychidae > Luffia > Luffia ferchaultella. The sequence continues at coordinate 24,923,189 of OX453244.1, read as the reverse complement.
AGAATAATACGTTTTGTATAGGTTACATGAAATGTGTACGTACATACATCCGCTACGTCACCGTCTGGTCAGACTCTACCTGTGGGAGACGCAATGGGATGAGAGTTACAGTTAAATGTCAAGCTGTTAATACCACGTTTTTATTATACTTCTGGCACGTACGGCAATGTACCTCTCTGTTATATCAGAGTCTGATATATAGTATATCAGACTGTTATATCAGAAACACAAAGCGGATCTCGCCCGTTAAATATTCCGTCCCAACCATTGCATTAAATAATTTGGATAGTTTAGTTTTATACATTTACGTACAATGTAGACTTATATCCTCAACAAAATTTGAGAAAATTCTTAATTAATTCGAACAATGCATGTGGATATATTTTTGTTTTGCGTATTTCGTTAAAAAGAAACTGTTCAATAAAAAACATTATTAATTTATGAGATTACGCACCTTATTGACTTTCATTTTTAACGAATACAAAACGATGGGCTACGTACCGAGCTAAGAACTGTATCTCAATAGAGTACGCATAAAATACGTAATACTGCGAATACTCCATTTTAACCAAAATATAAGCTTAAAATTACTTCTTTGAAAAAATATTGTTTTTTATATGCTATATTGTAAGTTTGCGAGTATAATTGAAAGATCAGTTATTACAAATGAACATTCTACACCATGCCATCGTGGTACATTCTATGGTTTGCGGTGGGCGGGCGTAGACTCATCCCTCTCTTCGATAGCCAAAAACTCAGACCTGAACGATACTAATGTTTACGATATTTTTATGCTTAAGGTTTGCTATATAGTTTTTTTTTTTTTGTTGAACTGGTCTAAAGATGTAAAGCTATGGCTGACAGGCAGACACTGTAGTGTCTTTTTACGCAAACGAAATTATTCATCTAGTTGGTTACCCATGGAACTCTAAAAAGTCGAATATAGCGAAGAAACGTAAAAGAACAAATATATATATAAATAACAATATGGATATAACAAATAAAACACTAATTTCTCAATATAATAATAACTGGGACATCACACACAGCACCATCTAGTCCCAAAGTAAGCAAGTATTATACTTATATTATGGGGTACAAGACAACTGGTAAGATACTTAAATATTTTTTTATAATATATAGATATATAAACATTTCATACCCAGGTACGAAACAAATAGACATGTTCATGCAAACAAATATTTGTCCCGGGCAGGAATCGAACCCGGAATGCTTGGCTCCGCAATTGGCTACTCGCGGATCGCTCGGCTAATCGGTTAGTCAAAATGGCCAATAACAAACTAAGTATCCTTAATTTATCTTGTTTGTTAGTTACGTAAACGATTGCATCCATAATTTCATAATTAAACTAAACTGAAAACTAAAATAATGAAAGTGCAAAAAATAAATGTCACCGCACTTAATCATTTGCAACCCCTCGGTAGCCCATTACCACAATCGTTATCTAAGAACTTGCTTTTACGTGATATCTATGCAAAGCAAAAAACCACGTCAAAATTCACCCAACCGCTTTAGAGAAACATATCTATTGCAGTGCCCCCTGGTAGCCCATGACCGCAAACCTTATCGAAGAACACGCTCTTAGATGATATCTATATAACGCAAAAACTGCTTACAGATGTAGCCATTTTAGAGAAATGTATGTATTGCAGCCCCCTTATGGCTCATAGTCGCAATCCTTATCTAAGAACTTGCTCTTAGGTGATATCTATGTAACACAAAAAACCGCACCAAGATCCTCAGAGCTGTTTCATAAAAACTTGCTATCACGGTGCTCCCTCGTGATCCATGACCACAAACTTTTATCTAAGAAGGTGCTCTTAGGTGATATGTTTTTAACGCCAAAAACCGCGTAGAGATCCTTCCAGCCGTTTTAGAGAAATGTATTCATTGCAGTGCCCCCTAGTGGCTCATATCCGCAATCCTTGCCTAAGAACCTGCTCTCAGGTGATACCTATGTAAAACAAAAAACCGAATCAAAATCAGTCCAGTCGTTGCGAAGATACACATTTACTGCAGCAGCCCCTGATGCTTAATAACCATAAAACCTATTTAGAAACCTGTTTTGGAATGTTATCTGTCTAAATACAAAATTTTATAAAAATTGTTAGAGCCGTTTCCGAGATAGCCTATAAAAGAGTAAAGAAATTGTTTTTTAAATGCAACCTGTTTGACAGGTATGAACAGTTTGTAAGGGAAAACGAAGTTGTGTTTACTAAATTGTTGTTTTTCCTTGCAATTTCTTCACAATTTCTTACCTTTTAAACCTTCCTTGGACTATCAGACATATTTCAAAACCAAAATTAGCCAAACCGGTCACGACGTTTTTGAGTTTTAGCAAGACATGTAAAAAGCTTCATTTCATTTTTATATATAAGATGACGAAATAAGTTTGGTTTTGTCTTTTTTCGTGTTGTATAAAAACATCGAAACAGGGGATACAAAACCAATCAAAATTCGAAGTGAATTACGACAAAAGCTATGTCTACGTCGCTAGAAATAGTGCGTCTGCGAGTAAACATAGTTACTAGGACGCTATAAATGTCTAGAAAGTTAGTTATATTACTTATATAACTTCATCATCATCATCATCATCAGCCCATTTTTACCCCACTGCAGGGGCTTAGGCCTCCCCCAGGGAGAGGAGGGGGGCTTGTAGCTTAAGTCCACCACGCTGCTCCACTGCGGGTTGGGAACTGTAACGACCGCCATCTATTGACAGCGTCCGGGACCGACTGCTTAACGTGCCCTCCGAAGCACGGTGTCAGTGATATTGTGTACTTAAGCCAGAAAAACTCATTGGTACACGCCCGGATTCGAACCATGGCCCTATGGGGCCTTATAAATTTGAGACAGGTTCGTTGCGCTCTGGGCTATCACGACGATATAACTTAGTCATCCATAATATCAGAATCTTACAACTCCTTACCACCTCGACTGTGTAAAGAAACCGCAATGATACAGATCAGGGTGACGTCACGACACCGGTTTCGATGTTTTCCACTAAATAACGTCTGATAATTTATAGGTGATGTTTCCACAGGCCTGTATCTTCGTACGGCAGCGCGAGGCGGGAATTATTCCGAAACATTTGTCCGGCGTAGGGTCGGCACGGCAGGTAAGCAAACAGGGCGCATTAAGCGAACGAGATTAACAGAAAAACGGCGACGCCCGTAAAATAAGGTTTTTGTCCCTTTAAATTTTCTTACACCCCCTACCCTGGCGCCTCCTCGCCTGCGCGGCGGTTCGACAGACGCTCTTCACCAGAATGAGGTAAGGTCAGCATAAAAAAGAAAAAATGTTTGTATTGTTGGATCCTATTTAAATTTTATTAATTATTCAGTTTAGTTATTTTTCGTTTAAGTGGGTTTTAATGGTTTTTCCTTCATTTCGAATTATAAGAATACATTGTGATATACTTAGGAGTAAAAACGGTTTTTCAACTTAGATTTTTTTTTAACATTCGACAATGAAATAATGATTGAGTAATCAAAATGATGGATAAACCACCGCCGATAAAAAGAACATTTAAGTTCATTGACTACCTCATATTGTATAACAATAATTCTTCCATTTTCTGGGATTATTTAAGGCACTAGACTTTTGTGCTCTAAATATCACCTCAAGGTACTTGCTTTTCTGAAGCAAATAGTTTCATTCTTCACAAAGTATCTGCGTCTGCAAAATTATTTTTGAATGTCATCCTCTTTATCAGTAAATTCACATCTGACTTAGTAATTAGAATAACAAGTTTTAAAAGACTCAATAAATTATAGTCACGAAAAAAAATTATTCAATTTCATTCTTACTCAATTTCAGATTCCTTATGAATTTTATTTTAGCCATTAATAATAAAAATAACAATAATTAGTCATCAGTTTATTTAATTTGTTGTTTCTTAATCGACTGCATTATTAATTTTTGACCGAAAAATTATTAATTATTATTATTAGCGTAAACGAAAAAAAATATATCACTGGACGAGAGATTTTGTCCGTGAGTGTATAAGGTAAATCCATTCAATGACCGGATTAACAAAAATTTTTAGTAAACGATGATTGGTAAGTGTTCATAATATGTGAGAGTGAATTTTTTAATTTTTTATCAGTTCACTGCTAAGTCGCATCTCATGCTGTCGGTACACGCCGCCCGATTCAACCCTCCAAATTTCTGTTCGAGCTGTTTCTAAAGCGCCTTTTTTAATCTCTATAAATCAAATTTATGACTTGTGTAAGCTTTCTGTTTTATTTACCCTTTATAATTTTGTAGCTCGCGCCTATAGATTAGGCGCCGTCCTCGGTAACGGGTAATAAATATTTCGTGAAGGTGCGCCTGCCCCTCGTGTTTTTGTCATTCCGAACGTTTGTTTGCTCGAGACGCCTCCATCTGCGATCGCATCGAAGCATATTAATTAAATTTCACATAATTTCACAGATCGACAATATACTGGGTACTGACACGTTATGGCATTTTACATTGTTGTTATCAATGCTGACACCTTCAATTTTAAGTTCAGACAAATTTCGGGCAATCAGCTTTTTCTCGGTGTTCGGCGAGTCAGCAACAATGTGAGTATAATAAAACTTAAGGTTCCCAACGATTAATTAAAGGTTATTTATTGTAAGACTGGCTCTTGCTTATGTAAATGTTAGCACTGACTATAAAAAACTTTAAAAGTGAAAGAAGAAAGAAAAGAAAGTAAGCTTTTCCATTTTTGGTTCTATTTTTAGATAGTTTGAAGTGATTGCGCCTAAACGCATCTATACGCAAATCACAGACTATAATCCGTGAATGAGTAATATGAGTATTATAATTTATCGAAAAATAAGTTTTTCGAAAGTTTTCATAATTTTTGCAAGTATTGAATTTTCGTTTGCATTCATTTTCTCGCGAATACAAAAAAAAAATTAAAAATCTTGTATGTAACTTAAAAACTGATATTTTTAATAACAAATCCAAAGAAGGATAGTTACTCTCTATATTTAGATATCTGTTGATGTATAAGCCGCGTAGTCGAACGACTGTACTTTGGAGTCACTACAATAACTCCACAACTCGACAGTCTACCCTTTTGTAGTCGCAAAGTTCCGTCGCCGACTCGTGTCCGTAGAACCGATTATACGTAAAAAGCTTAAAACGGGCGGCCGCGAGGGGTAAATGCAAATATGAAATATGAAAATGAAGATGGCATGTAATAAAAGTGATATAGTGGGCTCCGCAGAGCCATTCCGGCGCGGATAGTCGTCTCTCTCGTCAGTTTTATGCTGGGCCGTCCATCATGCCGTGACAGCGCTCAGGCCCGCCCGCCTCGGGCCTTGGGGCCTAGGGTAGGGGGGCGGCGGCTACCGACTTCTCGTCCGTGCGTTCCCAGATTTATTGTTTCGCCGTTGATGGCCGATTCCATTTTATTCGGACGCGTTGACGTGTGAAAGGAGTTTGGACTTTTTTGGCGCACGTCCTTTTGGGAGATGTGACGTCTGACCGGTGCGCATATTAGATTTTCTTTTATTACGTGAGCGATAAATCGGAGAAGCTAGGGTTGTTTCGATGACGGTTGGCGGAATCGTATTCCCGAGGCCGCCGTTTTATGATTCTTAGTAGGTACCTACGTCAGTTTTGTGAATACCTAATAAATACAATTTCACTACATACGTATATAGCTCGACTAGAAAATATTGTTAACCAACTTTAAAAATGAGGAAGTTCTAAATTAGTTTGTATGTTTTTTTAACATATATATATATATATACTTACCGATATTTTCGTCAATTGTGGATCGATTTTTATATATATTGAAGATATTTATTAAATTCAATTTTATTTAGTTACAACAAATACGTGTTATTTTGACCGACTACTTGTTGCCATCTTTTATAAAGAGATGATCCTATTATTGTAAAAATGGCGGGAGTTTTGACTATGAATAAAATTACGTATAAAAAATTTTTTTCTAGTCATTATATTTAAAGAATTTTGAAGCAACGGATGGTGATGAAAATCTAAAAAATCAAATTCAGGACTACATGGTGGATGCATCAGCACTTTCCACTCACGCGTTTTTAATGTTTGCTGAGTAGTTAAAGATGTGTGTGATCTTGTGTTCACACAATTAAATTCGGTCTAAAATCATCATGAAAAGTTATAAGGTGACCCTGCAAGAAAATTTGATGTTGGTATCATGTATATCATCTACTATAGCATTAATCATATAAGCAACACAAAAAAACAAACTCCTACAACGGCCATTTTATTCTTAGCTTTGTACTTATATCACTGTTTCGTATAGCTAAGACCATATTCACAAATTCCATTTTAGTCCTCTATTCAACTTTCCTAAGTAACTGTATCACTTGGCCTCGCTGCAAGTTTACTATAACGCCACTAGTTCAACCCAATGAATAGGCTCCATCGCTAAAGCGCTGCGTTTAGCGGCTTAGTTTTTGTCCAAAAGCGCACGAGGCGGTGTTATGTTTAAGAGACACCTATGCTAATGTTGTTGTGCTGAAATCCAGGTTTATTTTACAACAAAAGGTAGCGCATAAAATTTTCTGTCTTTCGGTTTTGGATACAATAAATTTCGACAGTTATTTCAGTCGTTATACATATAAATGATATTCTATTTACAATTTTATTATTCTTATACAATAATCTTATTTTTAACTATTTAAAAGATATGTATTTATCTGTATTTTTTTTTTTCAATTTTTTATTATTGTGTGTTAAATTTCTCTTCTCGTTGGTTTTTACAATTAAAAGCTAATTTTCCAAATAGAAGATGAATACAACGTATTCTATTGTCCACTAAAGTCAAATAAATTTAAAATGTATTTTGTTTTTAATTAAAAATATGCCATTTAAATTTGTATTCCTGGAACATCTGTTAGTAAAATTATGCAATAATAAAAACTTTGCACACACAATTTTATAGTAATCAATATTGATAATTAATTCGTTCAAAGGGGATAAATATATTATGCCAAAAAATTGTTATGCAGCTCACTTCCTATCACAAAATTATATTATATTAAAAATTTCATCATAAAAATTTAAAAAGATTTTGGGTGTCCTAATTCAACATAAACAAATAAATAGCAATTACGTCTTCTAACGTTACAAAAACCTTTTGATACACAGATGATGAACACAATCTCAGATTAGAAATGTCGTATTGCCACCCCAAAAAAACCTTGAAATATTTACTAATTTCAACTCAATTTGCAGGTGATCTGTGACTCGACAACGTATATCCATGAAATAAAATTAAAGTTAGCTATGAATTAAATTGCTTAGTCGAGTCGAGATTTGCACTTATTGTTCTATAACCACTAATGATCATCAACAATTGTAAATTGAAAACAGTATCTAAGTATGACTTATGACGTATATGATTTTTTAACCCGTAACGGAGCAAACTAGACGATAACCCTTTGTATGGAACTTCTGTCAACTTTGATGTTAAATGAATAAAAATTGTTTTTGGCCTTTTGGTAAGAAACTAAATATATGTCGTGTTTCAAGGTTTTTTGAAATTTTATCCACAAGGGAGTGGAAAAGGGGGTGGAAGTTTGTACGGGAATGCCGTCATTTTAAAGGTTAACACCATGAAAATTTATTGTATTCTCCTTTTTCATTGGAAATTAAAAATACTTGTTTTAGCAAATATAGAAATTAAACCTTAACTTTTGGTTCCTATTTAACCTTTTAGTTCGAAATTAAAAATAATTTTTTTCAGCGTTTTCTTAAAATTATTAAATAACCCTTAATAAATGCTATAATACAAACGTATAATTCACGCGGGCTAAGTCACGGCAACCCGCATTGGAGCAACATGGTGAATTTAAGCTCCAAGCGCCCCTCATCTAGACGACAGGCCTAAGCCCTTGAAGTGGGGTACAAAAAGGGCTGATGGAATGGAATGGAATTATTTTATACATTAAATTGGTATTTTAGGTAACCGGTAAACAATTAATAAGCATGTGCCCTAATCATCGATTCCAAATAACATGGTGGTCTTAACAGAGCCATTTAAAACACTCAGCAGAACAATTAGATCGCAACGCTTCGCAGACGACAATAAAAATATTTTCGTGCCTAATCAAAGACTTTTTATTTGTAGACGAGTTAGACGTAGGTAATCTAGAAATGACAGTTTTTACAATATTTCTTTATAATAATAATTTGAAATGATAAACATAGTTTAGTTTTGAATTCGCTTTGTGAAATCTTACACTTCATTACTTAATGTTGTAATTATTGCTGTACTCTTGAAAAACCGGTCACGTACATGTCGAACTCGCACACGAAGGGTTTAATAATACCGTACAATATAAAAAACAACAAATTTCTTGTAACAGGACACCCTGCTATTTTGAACTTTATGTTATTTTAGATAATTATTTGTTGTTAAAGTGGCCATAGTAGTATTTTTTTCTATTCTATCAGCCCTTTTTATACCACACTGCAGGGGCTCTGGCCTCCCCTCAAGATGAGGAGGCTTGGAGCCTAAATACACCACGCTGCTTCAATATGGCTTGGTAAATACACACTCCATGAAAATTTCAAGTGTAAGTAATAATTTCACTAACACCATTCACCAAAACGTCGAAAAAAAACACGTTTCACGTATAGGGACCCCTTTAAATTTTTAACTTTATTTTATTCTTATTATTTGTTTTTATAGCGATCATAGTAATGCACCCTCTGTGAAAATTTCAAGGGCCCTGTAACCTATAACGCTTCATACGATACAGCCCTGCGACAGACGGACGGACGGATAGCGGAGCCTTAGTAATAAGGTTTTCGTCGGTACCCTTTGAGTTCCGAACCCAAAAAAACTTAATTTTGGGTTTGCAACCAATTATTTGTTGTCTAATGTTCTACTGTCGCTGTATTGGCCATTAACAGATTTCTCGAAATGAGACACCTCCTTAAATATTTATGAGCACATAAACTCTTAATCACGGTTTCCTACATTTAACCGAGCAAAGCCGAGTGGCTCGAGCACGGGGACACTTTACGATGTCTCTCCTAGACTGCGGGTAAGCAATATCGACTTTCGTTGAATACCTTGAATTTATATACTATAACGACTTTTTAACTGCTGTGGCTATTTCAACATTTTGACTTAGTTCAGACTTGTGAAAAAGGGCGATACGATTATAATGAAGTCTCAAATCTTCGGAAGCAATTTTGGTACTTAGGTATATTGAGTGTGGCAAATATGTTATTTAATATAATATTTATGCATCAAAATATAAATAAAATAAACACCATATATCGCCTCCTATCATATTGCCTAAAAAAAGTCCTAGCTGTTTTATGGAGCATTTATAGCAGATTGCCTCCAGATGCTCAAGAAATATTAAATTTGCCATTGCATAAATTCAAAATTATTATAAAAGCCATTTCAACTGTAAAGGGTTATTACACAGTAGATGATTATTAAAGTGACCGAGACGTCTGGACGTCAACCTAAGCAGTTGGCACCTTTTGATTATTTTTTTTTTGCTTTATGTACTCACCTTAATTTGTCGAAGTGTCAAATTTGCTATTTGTATATACTAATTATTGATTCTTATACAATTTTGAAAAGATTAACAGGAAAAGAGGAACCGATAGTAACTAAAAATAAAATGAAACATTAACTGTAACTTAATTTTGACGATTCAAAAGTATCTACTTGCACAGTTCTATTTGACTATAAATATTTTGATTGGATTTGAAAAAGCTTAAAAACTGATTTATGTCATTTATGTTGCATGACATTTTACATATTTCGATCTTATAAATTCGTTCCTTTCTTTAGAACGCAAAACTAAAAGTGACGGAATATCAAATGACAAATTAAAATTAAGATGTGTACATAAACTCATGACTGTACTAAAACTTGGTCATTTTTAAATGCTCATAAGCACAAAAATGTGCTTACGAGCACAGGTAACCTATACCCGGCTTATCTATTTAAAATATTTAATTTTGACTGACCGATTGGTTAGAGAGTCTAACTACAGAACAAAGGTTGCGGGTTTATATTTTGCCCGGGACAAATATTTGTGTGCATGAACATGTCTAATTGTTCCCTGTCCACGTGTAAAATATCTATATATGTACTTATTATAAAGAACGTTTAAGTATGTTTATCAGTTGTCTGGTACCCATAATACAAGAATAATATTTACTTTGAGACTAGAAGGATGACAGACAACAAAATGAACCTATAGGGCTTTTTTTTGAGTTACGTAATCCTAAAAACAATGAAACACACGTATAAGGATAATATTTTTGTGAAACACAAACAGGTATAAGGACGATATAATATTTTTGGGTGGAGGTATTATGTACAACTATTTCTAAAGTAATTGTAATTTATGTTATTCTAGCACCGGTTCGTAACAGATTTTCTCTTTTCAATATACTTCTCTTGTGGTTTAATGTCTCTATCACCTTATTTATATATTATTTATTATATTTTTATGAAGTAATCAACTGCTAATCATATATAACTTCCATGTTGTGGAATATTTTGCGTCGATGACGGACGTCGCATCCATTATGGCCGACCGCGTTAAGCCCTCTTTCAAACGTAATTTCAATATTTAACCGCGAGCCCGCCTGCAAATGATAACCTCATTTCGTGCCCGCGAAATAGCGAATGAATCAAACCCGTATTAAAGCATTGTCACGTGACTAAAATTATTGTGACGCCGCTCATTACATGCACACTTCGACGCTCGCGGCGCCCGCAGACCAGCGGCGGCGATAGACGTGCCCATGATTAATTATTTTGTAATGGAAATCAGTGAAAACAGTTTAAATTTTCTATTTTCCTTACCCAGAACTTAGCACTAAAAGTATGTGATGGCCATCGGTCTCATTCACTAAAAGTAAATAACTTTTAATTCCGAGAAGATTATGTAGCATACGAGCGATCGTTGTATTAGTAAAAGAGAAAATCTGGTAGTTCAGTACTAGCCATAGATTGAATTAAAATATTACTAATTTTTATAATATGTAAAAATTTAAAAAAATTGGAATAAAAATGGTAATATCGTGTTTGCTTTGTCATGTGACCGAGAAAATGCCCACAGGCAATCGCAGCACAGGTCAAGTAAAATCCCTGTGTACTGATAACCAGTCATACCCGAGCGAAAATGAATAAATATGTTTTTGTTGTTTTTTATGAATTAAATTCTCAGCACATAATTTGTTTCTTTAACGTGTATTATTCATTTTTTTTGTGTACATAACAACTTTTTGAAAAGAAAATTCTTTTGGAAGATGAGGTAAGGTATCAAAAATTCTTATATACAACGTTACTTTGTGGTTACGTTACGTGTTACGGTTTGATGTCATATTATGCATATTCTCTGTCGTCCTGCTTAGTATTTTCTCTGTTGTCGTATATTTATATTTGCTACATAGTCGGGGAGCTCAGTGATTATATTTACGATATACTATACATGCAGTTCCTTGCTGATTACTAAGAATTTTTAAAATCAGTTAAGAAGTTTTTGTGTTTATCCGTAACAAGCAAAAATAAAATCATTCCTCTTTATTATATTAGTATAGATATAGACGAGGAGCCCGCCGCTGTTTATATAACGGGTATAGTCGAGGAGCCAGGCGCTGATTATATTTACAGAAGTGTAACGCGTGTGCACACTGTGCAGACAACACAATGTACCTACATACTACGATACCATAACAGCCCGTCCCATTGCAGTGGCTTAGGTCGCCCCTCGCGATGAGGGTACTTGAAACTTAATCCACCACGCTGCTCCAGTACGGGTTGGCGGATAAGATGTATCATATCGAGCCAAGTGCACAATGGAAGATCCAATATTGTACTTCAAACTCTCAAAAGTTTGGTATACACAGTATACAAGTCAAAAACATGACAAGAACAAGTCTATGCCGTCATTAAGCGTTGAAGATTTTGATGTGTGTAGTGCATAGAGTAAATTAATTTGACAGCAGTTTTTGGTTTTAATTTAAATAGAGTCATAAATGGCAGTTCACAGTGTCGAATTGACATTTCGTATTTTCGGGGGTTGAAACCGGTGTACAGGGATTTTCCGGGCCTGAAGAGCGCCGCGCGGGCACCTAGCGCACTGAAACTCGGACTAAAACTTCCCATCATACACCGGCTAGCTATAGTATGAGTGGTTAGACGGGCTTCTAGTCAATTCGTGCTTTATAGTGTATTGTAATAGGGAAAAGAAAAAAAATTCTTATTATGTACATTATACATTACGCCTATGCGTGGTCTTGTCAAAACGACATGTTTATTTATTAAGATCTTCGTTTTGTAATCAAAATATCATAACCCAGAATAACATTTAGTTTCAAGTTCGTTTTTAATATCCTTTGTGTCTATATATGGCAGCAGCAAGCTTCACTCGGCAGATTTCACTTTTCACATTGAATCGCTCCTAACATTTTCGGGACTTTGCAATATTTCAAAAGATTTGGACAATTACAACACGATAAAACAACGTTACATGTCATTTTTTACAGAACTCATTGGTTTTAAAATCAAATGTAGGAAGTTCGAAGGAAAGACAAGAAGCTAAAAAGTGGAAAGCACATCTAATAATTACTTGTTTAGAATCAAAGGCAAATCTTAACTACTTCCTAATTATGTTGGTCAAAAAAATTTCTGCATAGGTTCTGTGATAAATCAAACAAATACCTACACTTAAATTCAGAGTACGACCAGAGGTATTTGGTTACAAAAACGTTCTCTGGTAACGGGCCCTTTTGGTATAAAGAATTTTCTGTAAACCAGATCTTTACTTGATTGATATTTAAGTAAAGACTTGTGGAAATAGTTTAAAAAAAATCGTTCTAATAGTATGGGTTTATCACATGATCGAGCGTATACTGGGACTGCAAATAGTGCATAAAAACGTCCAGGCATTATGCATCTAAAAATACCTACCGTTTCTCGTAGAGATTTTAAATTTGCGATAAAAATCTGTTTCTTAAACATCTTTAATAAACGCTAACTATTCATGATGTTGGAATGAAGCCAAACTGTGCGTATGAATATTGTGTCACGCAGGCCATTGCCTTTGGAGTCCATTTACCGGGAAGTAAAGCGTTGGACGGCCCCCGACCAGGTGGACCTGACCTGACCTGAAGCACCATACTGGAAGTAGCTGGATGCAAAAGACGAGGACCATGTGTGGTGACCTATATCAGTATATGCAGACATTGGAGAGACACAGGCTGACGATGATGAATGTTGCGTTGGCAGCGTTTGTGATTGCATAATTATTTTATTATGCCCAACGAAGAAAAGCTATTTATGTACGAAGGATCAGTGTGTTTACAATAACTGTTAAAGTTAAAGCGACCCCATAGACGTCCCAGTCCCCATTCTGCATTATCGCGCTAGCATGACAGTCGCATGATATACAGCCGAATATGAATAAAAGCAATAAATACATAAATAGCACAATTTAGATCGCCAGTGATTTTATTGTCACATTACAATGGGAATGGGAGCTTCCCTTTTTGCTTTAATTACCCATTTTATCTAGTTTTTGCGGTCTGACGAGCGGCTATGTCGCGTGCATTGTTTTGACATTTGCGGCGGTTTCAGGAATGAATAAATAATTCGACTCATTTTTACTGATAATGAAATTCGTAAGCGCTAACCGTTATGTGGCCACGGCGCGTTGTGAAATTGTTTGTGGTAATTTTACGTTTTAAATGTTATTTTTGATTACCTGTATTTATTATTTTTGGAACAGATTCTGGTAAAATAAACGCCAATAAAATTAACTCAGTTGTCCATCGGTTACAACTTTTATTTCTAAAACAGTTTTATTTCAAAGTTAATATTGGTAATGTGCAAATTTGTAGCAACTAAGTAGGTAAAACATACCTACCAATTTTTTATTTATGATTTTATGTGATTGTCGATGTTACACAAATGACTGATATTTATTTAACATTGGGAATGTTTAACGGGATGGTTTTCCCAGCGATGTGTAATAAAATTGTCACGAAACTCTCTCTCAGGGTGAGTGGTGAACAGTTAAAAGAAATTTAGTGGGTTCGTAAAACTATTTAATATCTATGTACAACAGGCTATTATTAAAAGTAAAAAAAAATATAGAATAGATTAAGGTAACTAAAATAAGAATGTACAAGATTAAGTATAACAAACTTGAGAGTCTTTAGTTTAATAGGTACCCAGTTAATTATTTTCAAACAGTTCGAATCACAGAGTCAGCAGTAGTTTAATTGTGACAGCACTTACAGTTTCTGATATAGCTCCCGTTAGCGTTATCACCACTATAACATAGTTGGAAGACCAGATAACAGGCCGGGAGCCGACCAGTCAGAAGATGTGGCCGACAACAACGACCAGCCAAGTATCTTCGCAGAATCGCAGAATACAGATCCTTCAGCTCGGTCAGCTAATTTCCGTGACCGAGGAACAACGGCAGGTCGACCTAGAAGAGCGTCCGTTCTTATTAATAATCCAGCAGCCCAGCAGCAAACCTTAATACTTCGGTCGTCTCAACCAGAACTCCAATACAAATCAGCTCAATGGAATTTCTTATATTCTTCATTGAAAAGTCAACTTCCATTTTTTCTTCACCAGAATCTGTCTTCACCCCAGTCTTCTTTTCACCTCCTTTTCATTTCTTTTCTAATTTCAAAAAAATCCTCTCCTGACATTCCACATTGAACATCATGCCAGAAATACAATACAAAAATCTTCAATGTTTTCTCTAAGAAAATATTAGTGGCTAGTAAAGAGAAAAACTAATCTGAAAGCCACGAAGAAAAGAACAAGTTACAATATTATGATAATTGGCATGTTTTGACAATTTGTATTTTTATGATGAAACTTAGATATTTACAATTTATATTATTTAAGAATCAATAAAATTAGGAAATGTGAGTAACAGTAGTGCTAGTAATATTCTACCATCTATAACACTCCAGAATAATTGGTAAAATCACATAAGGAGCACATGATGAATATAATACAGAAGATTGTAATATTTACAGTATTCAATACAGAACAACAAGATAGCGACGTAAATAAGATATAACAGGATTTTTGACAGGTATATAAGACAGTTGCCTAGAAACAATATAGCTCAAGCTAGGTCATAAGTTAGGTAACCTAAATTAAATGAGGTGTCCATCATAGACGTCTCTGAGTACTTAAACTCCTAGTTAGTCAATAAGAACAGACTTACTAACACTAACGTGACAAAATGACGTCACGTAAATGACGTCACGCAAATGTCAGTAATTGGTTTTGGACGTCAACCGTCAACCAAGTTAAATACGATTTTTTTTTTATTTACGTTGCTGATAATGGCGAACGACGCATAGTATTTTACTATAAAATTTAATAATCGTTAAAATAAAATAAATTTAAAAAATATTATTAAAAATCATTAAGTTCAATTCGTGTCATGATAGCCCGAGCGCAGCGAACCTGTTTCGAGTTTAAAAGGCCGTGCGGCCCTGGTTTGCATCCGGGCGTGCACCAATTAGTTTTTCTGACTTAAGTAGGTACATAACCATCACTGACTCCGTGCACGTTTAGCCGTCGGTCCCGGGTGCCATCAGCAGATGGCAATCATCAAATTCACCAGCCTGCACTGGAGCAGCGTGGTAGATTAAGCTCCAAGCCCCCGTACCCTGGGGGGAGGTCTAAGCTCCTGCAGTGCGGCATAATGGGCTGGTGGAAGGGAATAGAAGGTCCATTCAAATTTTATTTAAGAATTATGAACTATTTTTTGTCATAACAGGTGCCTTTCCTAATTTTGACCTGTCAGGCGTAAAATAAAAATAAATATGGTAAGAAATATAAAATACCACCATGAATTCACTCAAAAAATCTATTCAAATAATCTATTTTGGAAACAGTACACTTTTTGAACATGCCTCTAATAATCAATTAAAAATTAAATAATGTTGTATATCTAAATAATATTTGTCTTACAAATGTACAATACATAGAGTTGAAGTATAAGGTTGTTGTTTTAGATAGGTAAAAATTAAACTAGAATTTCTATGAAACCAATTATTTCATCAAAAAGACCTATCTTCTCTACGCATTTCTGTAATGTAATTTTTCTATTATATAATACGGAAATCATGAATGCATTTGTGATAGAAGCTCCGAAAAGCAGGATTCAGTGTAGTTCGTAAAAATGATTTCTCCTGATTCTCGGGAACTATTTTTCATTCGTCCAAAAATTTCCGATACGATTATCATTCAAATATTAGGTACATTTTATTTAACTACGTCACGTGTTGGGTGTTTGTGTATATCTTTGTTACGTCAAAATTCACAATCCTGTTCTCATTCGTTGGTTTTGCTAAAAAAAAGAGTGTAAAGGGAAGTATTTTTTTTACCTACTTTGACCTAGATTATTGTGCCGGTTACCGCCGCATGTGTAAACATTCATCGTACAGAGAGACCACACAATACATAATAAATCATTTTTCAAAAAAATGTGTATACTTACTCAAGTTTCAGTTCTTGTTGTTCTATATAGTAGTGGCCAAAAAATTCCATAATCAAAACGTAAAGGAAATGATATAATAATATATTCCTGATATTTTTTCGAACGATACTACGGAACTTACCGACAACAACCAGTCACGTGCTCAATATATTACGTAACAATAAATACACATAAGATTTACGATAAAACATTTCCACGTAGTGAAGTATGATTTACATAAAGTAGAGGAGCTGTTAATCAGGTATCATAAATTGCTTCTCGTATACACATACTCTGAGCGGAGTGATCGCCACTAGCAGACCATAGACATCACATAAAAAACTCTATCCATAGAGCATGGTGTATTCCAAATATTTGCGTCATAACTCGATCGTAGAGCGAGGTGCAATCATAACAATACGTGAGTCAGTGGCTCGGTTGGCGCGCGTAAATACGTCGTTGGCCTAGCAGTACATTGGCGGGTTAAATCAACGTAGATAGGTGCGCGCGCGCGCATGTAGGGTGACCATGTTACGTTGGTTTTTCAAATTGTATGGATATTTACGTGTAACAAGCAAAACAGACATAATAGTCGTTTAGTGCGTCTGTGCAACCACGTGAAATAATTTGGTTAAGAATTTCACTGATGTAAAACTATTTTATCATTGAAAATATTTTTTTAATTGAAGCCACTTTCAAGAAAATCCGACATGGCTATTATTTCTAAAGTATGGCAAGTTATGTAAAAGGGTAAAATTTTTGAAATATCTATCTACCTATCTATGTATGCAAGGATTTTAAGAATGTAAAAAAAATATTTAAATGATCGAGTCCATTTTAAAAATCTCAATAGATTGCATAAGAAACGGCCAAAATGTGTGTTTATGATTTGCACTATTAATCACAATAAAGGGATATTTCTTTCAATTTTCTTCTTGACTTTAAAAAAAACGATTGTATTATTTCGAACTGTTTTATTATTTTTTTAAATTGATAAGTAAATTTTTGAATTATCGACTTGCAAATATGATGATAACGTGCGACCCTAAGTTAAAAGACTATCCCAATTCTAAAATTTAGAAAGTCCCGAGAAACTAGACAGTAAGGTTTGAAACTTTATAGATAAAAATGAGGAAAGGAAATTATATAGTTAGTATTACTTTTTGCTGTTTTAAAATTTTTCAAATGATCGCTACCATTTTTGGCAAGTTTATTATAATTTATTATGAGAAATAACTTCAGTTAATATATTTATATCTTATAAAAGAAATTAATTGTCATTTACTGATTTAAGTTAATTGTACAAATTAAAATATATTAAAATGAAAGGATAGATTGCTGTATTGCGTTACGAAGTAAATAGAATATTTAAAAGGAATAGTAAAAATATCCGAATAACGAATTGGTCACTGCATTTGACGAAAATATTTACAAGAAGTGGAGCGATTGCCACTCGAACAATTCGTCATCGAGCGAATGAATCTCTCGTCGCGCTTTGTAAGCACAGACTTACGAAGTCCTTAGAAATCGCTTTGAACGTAGTCTACTAGTATTATAAAACCGTAATGGAGTGTTTGTACTTGGAAGATATAGTAGGGAAATTTAAGGTGATCGACGAGAGTCTGACCAATGAATCATACCGCGGTTTGTTTGTGTTTTGTCCTTTTGTTTCATACTGCAATACATAGAGTAAATTAATTAAAATAATGTCAGTTCACAGTATCGAAGTGACGTTACGCAATTTTGGGGGTTGAAACCGGCGCGCGGGGATTTCTTGGAGGTAAAGAGCACTGAAATGCGGACTAAAACTGGCCATCTTACACCAGATGGGTATAGTATGAGTGGTTAGACGGTAAACGCAGAAGAAGGCTTCTAGTCGATTCGTACTTTTATGCTGCAATATAACATAAAAAAGACAAAACATAGTCAATCAGGGTTACGATTCATTGGCCAGACTCTAGTCATTACTGAACAAAAAAACATTTTAACATTTTATACGCTTTTATTTAACTTCACTTGTATTTCTGTCCTAGAATTTTGCAATCAATAGTTCATTCACTTTCACGGAAGATATCGGGCTGAAATTTGAAAATTCGATGACAATACACTAAAATGATAACCATTACCTGATGCTGCAGTCAGGACTGTCTCCTCATGAGGACACTCCTCAACGGTTAATAGCACGAACACGAAACTTTGTATGTTAACCAAGATTTTTACCACGAATTGATGCTGAAGATTGTCTTCTCGTGAGGACACTCCTCAACGGTTAATAGCAAATACGAAACTTGAAATTTAATAGTCAACCACGATTTTCTCCATGAAGTGAGATGCACTTAGTATAGCTTGCTCACGAGAGAACTCCTCATTAGTTTGTAGCACGGACATGAAACTTTGTATATGAGTTCATCGTTTTAGGGGTAATTGTGAGGTTCCACGTGTATGTTTGTAAATTCTGATGGGTTTGTATAGCTTTTAGTATAAGAATAAAGTGATTAACGAGAAAATTAAAGTTATTGTGATAAAGCGTGAGGTGCACGATATCAGTTGTTATAAATACTTCATTGCACTCCACGATTTTTCACAATAACTTAAATTTTGTCGGTAACCACTTTATTCTTATACTAAAAGTTATTTTTGAAGTGAAACTTCTTATGGCACGGGGTGAGCCTAAAACAGCACGCTGAATAATATAAGTGGGGGAGATATAAGGAACAATCGGCTTTCACACGAGAAACCAGTTGTTCCATATATCCTCACTACTAACTGCTGTGTGTGGGGAGTAAGGCCAGAGCGTTGCTCAGTTTCATGTCGCTGGCAGCTGCGTCCTAAATCCCCACTACTAACTGCTGAGTGTGGGGAGTAAAGCCAGAGCGTTACTCAATTTCGTGTCCCTGGCAGCTGCGTCATGGCTCGGAGTGTCAATAGATGTGAAAACCGTGAAAACCAGATTGATGTTGATAATTATAAAAACATTATGAAAATTCAAATTTTAATACTAAAAGTTCTAAGTTTTCACTTCTGTTGGCAGTTTCTAGAACTGCCAATCAGATTTTTTTTTATTTGTTTTTTTAAACTATAATTTATTGTTGAAACTTTCAAATTTAAGTAGTCACATCGTTCAAAAAGGAATGGAACGTTCAATAAGGAAGGAGCAGAGCAGTAAAATGTAGTGAAAAACGCGATTTAAATTTAATATGTAACAGTATGCTTTAAAAGTACAGAAATAACAATAACAAATAGTGAAAACTGCGCAGGCAAAGAAGCTAATGAAACTATCTAACTTTGTAAATAAGCAACGTGACACCTACTATGTACGTATATAACTGGTTGTACAACGGAACATTCTTTACTTGCCCTTGGTAGGTTCTATCTACCAAGTCTTGAATTAGTTGCGAATTGTAACCATCATCATCTATTAGGTTGATTTCGGTTCGTCGTCATAATTCAAAATTACATGTATAGTATGTCCCGCGGCCATAGGATCAGTTTCATGTTACAATTTTCAACTAACTCTAAACTTGGTAGTAAATTTTGAACAACGTCCATTGAGATCGTGGGAGATTTATTGTAGCTAGGAATATTTATTTAAGAGACTGTTGTTATTGTACTTCCATTACTAGCAGAAATGTATTAGATGACATTTCTATATATTTGTAAGTCTACGTTCCAGACCGCACAAGAGCCGGTCACTCGACGTTCGGGGAGCCCACGCCCTGCGGACGGACAGACGGCCGACATCTGTGTTAACGAGAACTTATATAAACAGAATAACACGTCCGGATCTGCTTAAATAGATATCTAATGCTAACGTCTTCATGATTCTTTTTGCTCAAATTACGAGTACACACGTCAAATTAAGTTTTCTTGACAATAACAGAATTGACTTAAATAAATTTATAAAGTGTAAAAAATATTATTTCAGGTTTTTGCTGATTGTACTAACATAGATTTTTTTTTTGTTATTGATGATGAAACATTTTTTCATTGTTATTTATTTTATGTTATTAGGATCGTGAGAATAGTGTTAAATATAATCTGACTGACTAAACCAGTGTCGCACGATATATTTGTAATTTTCTTTATTAGTTTCATTTTATAGGGCTTCCACATTGTAAAATAATTTAATAAAATAATATCAATTTGTAACAATACATTGCAATACGACCGTATAAAATCAATAATGTTTGATCTTTTGATGTTTGTATTATGGGTACATATGCTGTCTCGTCAACTGCAAACTATCTACATAAAATTTGCAATTTCAGTTTCAGCGATCTTAACGAATATGGCCGTTATAAATAACGGCTAGTGCTCGGGAAACAGACACATGTTAGAGACAAGTCAGCAGGGGGCCTTATCAGGGGGTGCTGCGCGGGGCCTTCCTTATTTACGGCCTCGACTGAGTTATGGCCAATTTACAGCCAGTCATTAAGGCTTTAATGGCCAGGAAGGTGTCCCGCCTGAAAAGTTTGGGCCCGACCTAAGTCATAAGGGCCTGCGTCAGCGCTTACATGGCTCTAAATAGAGTAAGGGACGAATCAGTGTAACCTTATGTGCATATACTTGAAGGGACTCTGTGAGTTTGTAGCTTGTATACCTTCGTTTTCACGTATTTATAGTTTTTAATCTATGTGCAATATCTAAAAAGTCAATGGTTAATACGATTATATTAATTACTTATACAACGTAGGAATGCTGCCAGTGTCCTCGGCACTTTGCGCTCGTCATTTTAAAAATATAATGTGTAAGATTTTAGTAATGATTTCAATATGCAATCGTGCGGAAGGTGGGGAACCGTGTGTGGTGGCGAGCCTCGAGAGAGGCCTATATCCTACAGTGGAAAGACACGGGATGATGATGATGAATAATTTGGGGTAAGTTGGCCATATATGTAACTAAGGAAGGGACCTAAATAAAATAAACAGGAAGGAGTTTCTTCCTGGTTCTTCTCCTTCTAGTTTTCCGATTCGGTACGTAATCAATTCATTTTGACCTTGAAAGAATGTGATTTTATATAGATCTTGTATAATTTTTTTTTTCATTTGATTTAGAAAAAAAATGAGGACCTATATATAGATATAGAAGTTTCGAAATGATTTACCTATTTAAGTCGTTAAATGTGTGCTCCCGAAGTCTTAAAAGTGTGCCTCCTTAACTTTTCATCTTTAGATTGAAATATTTCGAAAAAATATGTTAATATAACCGACAAACACTTTCAATGAAAACTGGTTTAGGTACTCATCAAAGTGTATGTAATTTTAATAAAAATGATACACTTGTGTTTTTTCAGAAAGTTTCTTAGAAAGAGATTCAGTGGTCCCGAAATTTTATACGAATGACTTTATAAGTTTCAATAACAATTGTAATACCTGTGATATCCCACACAACGCTACCTAGTCACAAACTACGCAAAGCTTGAATTGTGGGTATCAGACAACTGATTTACGTACTATCCTAAATAATATTTATATACATATTTCGCACTCAGACACGGAACAAATAGACACGTTCATGTATACAAATATTTATCTTGGCCGGGAATCGAACCCGTAGTCCTTGGCTCTACAGTTAGAGTCTCTAACTTCTCGGCCAAACTCAAACAGTAAATGTCAATGCTTATATTGTCACAATCTCGGTTGCAATAATTACAAGGAAATTCATTTTTCTTTGTTTATACCTAAGCTTTCCAACATTCTTTGGTTAGTCTCTGATCTATTCCAGAGGTTGATAAATGATTGTCGCCCTGCCACTGGACTGTTATGTCGCGGTTTCAGCTATTAGGATTTCGAGAATTTGGTTTGCGCCCTAACTATTAAATGTCTTTCGTCCGACATACAATTTGCAGTTCGCGTTGATGTTTTGAAATAAATATGTTCTACTTGAATAAGCGCTATGACTAAAAAATCCCCTTTAAAGATTTCAATTGACATTAATAGCTTCGTAGCAAATCAAATCAAACATCTTTATTATTCGTAGTTATATGACATTATCTTCAAATACGTCACAAAAGTGAATTTATTACTTTGTGGGAAAACGTCCCCATAAAGGCGCATCCTAAGAATTGCTGGTTGTTTTCAGAAAAATACAAAAAAACTGTATATTAACAATTGTTTTATTGATAAGAGCTTAAAAATTAATATTATTGAAACAAACTGATAGGCGAGCGGCCTACATGCATACATACATACATGGATTTTTATCATCTAAGTAGTCCGATACTTTTTAATAAGCTTTTGCACAAAGCTTTCGTTTTATTGTAGTTTCAAACTTGATCTTGTGTAATCTTGAATGTCAACTGGGATTTTATTGTAAAAGCGTATAAACTGCCGTTTAAAAAAATTGGCATTTGTTAATTGCTTCAAAACGATTGAAGCAATCAATAATATGAGATGAAAATAGTTAATTTGATAAAGGTGTCGTCAAATAGACGTATTGATATTACGAGTGGTATAGATGTCTAGCGACATCTGTGGATCGTTCTCGTCGGATTATATTTATAATGCAGCTATCCAAATATAGATGACGCACAGAGAATCAATACTTTTTGTATCTCAGATATTTAATATTTAATAAATTAATTGCCGTAATACGCACAGATCTTTGCCGCTGTGAATATATTTACAGAAAACGTAGTAGAAGCATAAAATGGGGAAGAAGGAGAGGTCGGTTATTTCACCGGTATGCTGACTTTGAGCGCTTCAAGTAGGTATGATTAGTACCTACCTACATTTTCTAGTTTTTATTTTCTTTCCTAATTACAACCATAGTTTATTGTTTTTATAATTGTTTTTATACTTACTAGTAGGTAGGTACATATGTTAAACTTGATTAGCCCGCCAAAACTTATAAACATTAATTAATTTAATAAATTCAAGATTTAAAGTATGATTTCGTTGTTTTAATGTACACTAACAAGGCATTAAAACTTAATCTATTAATAAACGTTCAAATCATTCATTCTTAATTACTTATTCATGAGTTACCTATTTATTAATAATTTAATTTGATTACGCAATAGAAATTTTAAATTAGTACTTAGAGTGGTAATTCATTGTAATAGAAAACTGAGTAAACACAATCGAATCGTTATTTATTGTAGTGATTATACAGCGAGCACAATCGATGGATAACGAATGGCCGTCTATACAAGGCCAATTCGGATGAAATTAGCAATGACTTAGTTGAAATATTCTGTAGCGAGACCATTATCTGCGCGGGCCACCATAATTCTTGCTGTTAAGTGTTATTACCATCATTCCGGGGCTGATTTAAACAAGACGTTAAGGCGGGGCTCCGTGCCGCCGCTACTCATCAACCATACACCGCGAGCCGTGAAACCACTGAAAGTAGGAAAGTTAGTCGTGGATGTGGCACCAAATAAGTGTCACCAGACAATATATCCATGCCAGACAAGTACTAATACAGTGTCACAGTATGTGTATATAATCACAAGCCTTTTTCCCATAAAGGAGTAGGGGGAATCTATAGATCGGCTAACCAATTGGCCGAGTGGTTTGTGACTCTAACTATAGAACCAAAGGTCGCAGATTCGATTTCCGCTCGGGACAAATATTTGTGTGCATGAACATGTTTATTTGCTCTGTGTCAGGATGTAAAGTATCTATGTTTGGTATGTATATATTATCTAAAAGTATTATCTTAATGAAAGGTTATTGAAAGGTTAATTTGTTTTCCTATAGATATTCGGGATTTGCCCTCAAAAAGAATTGAAATAATGATAGTAATTCTAATACTTAAGAATTGGAATTGCCCATTGCAATGTTATACGTACAGAGACACACCGAAACGGTCGGTAATATTTTGAACTAAGTCGGAATAACAATTTTTGTGTTACGCACTAACTGGCCATTTGGTATCGTGATGACGTTTACACAAGTCAGAGAAAGTGTTTAAAAATATTTTTTGTTTAAATTTGATAATTCTTTAAGAATTGATAAGATAATATAAAAGAGAGTTCACACGTAAAAATTTCCGTGCTATAATTTATTGTATTTTGTTGCCAAGAGTTATCTTAAGATGTATTCTTGCTGAGCTTGTCTAGGCATCTCTGCTAATATATAGGGTTTCAAAGAGATCGTGCAGCAGGTCAGGTCTTCCAAATCTTCAAATCAACCAAAAACAGCAGTGTGTAAAAAAATATACAGAAGGCCGACATGGGGCATACCAGCAGATCGAACAACTATGGGCATTGGAATGACAGCAGTTCAAATTATTTTGGACAATTTAGGTAACAAGTGTTAGAAAGTTCACTGGGGACCCCTGCGCCATAATTTGTCTGAAGTGCAAAAGGCGACTCGTCTTGATTGGTGCTGGTCTACTCTGTAACACTTCAATGGAGGGAAGTCCAAAACCATTTATAACATTGCAATAGGGACGAATCATGAATCTAGACCTCGTACTTAATCCTATACCTACCTTTTTTTTGTAAATTTTAGTAATAAAGGCTCATATAAGAACATGGACTTTGACAGTAGCTGAAGTTATTACAATAATATATATATATATAATAATATATATATATATATATATATATATATATATATACCTACCTAAATTACCTTATTCTGTGGTACTATTACGAGTACTCACACATATTAAAGTTGAGATGCATTTACAGGTGGGTTTGAAAGGAGAAGCACCGACAAGAAACTCCCTCCGGTATTTTACATATTTTTTTTTCAATCATGCATTAGGTATACCACTTAAATATTCTTTGACAGAATAATAAACTTTTAATGGCTTGAACTTCCATACATTTCTTTAATTATTTGCTTTTTAATTGTTATACTTTATTGGGAGTACATTATAAAAACGAACACAGTTGCCCATGAAGGAATCGTTCGCCTTTGAACGCCTGAATCTAGGAATTGTAAACATATGGTTACCTTTAATATGAATACATTGGCCGTCGTCAACCTCAGAGAAAGCTTTGTTAATTTTATTTCGCACACAACGTGTTAAATAATGACGCATGTTGTCGTCTATTGAATCTTTTCTAAGAAACAATATCTATTGTCGTATATTGTTTCTTAGAAAAACGGTATCTTGTGACGTAGAAATTTCAATTATAGCAAAAAACAGACTTTTTAGTTTTTTAATTTCTTGCTGCTATTTGGGTAATTTAATATATTTTTTTTTAAATCTTGGATATTACGGTCTTAAACTTAAGGTCTTTATATACCTTCTTGAACACTCATTTGTTCCTTATTTCGAACATCCTTGTAGGTTTCGGCTGAAAGCGGCGATGTGAAAGATAAGAAGTTCATTATATAAGACAATCCTTGTCTAGTACCCGATGTTGTCTCGAATGCCGCGATGTTTTTAGTTTATCGATATTGCCTTTAAAATGACACTGACGTAATGATAGTAAGTAACTTTTATATATACCGAGAATTTTTGATTTAAATTCGTTTCAGCCTGATTCAAAGAGCGATTGCACTTCTATTGAAACAACAATAAAGATTTTGGTTTTATTATAAAGTCGATCAATAGGTACTCGAAACAGACTGGCTTCCGTTGAGAACATTTGAGTAGCGCAGGAAAGGCCAACGTTAAACGATTGAACTTTAGTAGCATGCATCGCTTGAAGAAAGTCCGTAATTCTTTTATGGAGCGAAATATATAACACGCATTTATAACGAACTGATTCTAGAAACTTAAAATTTGCCTTTAAGAAAATTCAATTACTTCAACAATAATAATTTTAAGAATGGTCAAGTGCGTTTCAGATTGTGTACGTGGTAGAGTCCGTAGCCATCGCAACAACAATAACTTATTTACAAGTACTTACTTATTTATTATAATAAACGAGTAACTTTATTTATGGTTAAAATTCTTGAATAAATTGGTTTTTAATATTTATGATAATTATCCTAGTAAATCCATATTATTGTGCCAGTTTTAGTAAAATTTTCAGAACAGTGGTTAAAGAGTAAAAGCGAGAGGGGGACATGTAATTGACTCAAAAAGTCGCCTTTGCAGCCGAAAGTTACGTAAAAAGACTTAAATTTAAAGACCTGTTATAAATCTGATAATTATTTTAAAATAGCTGTTTACCGATAAATACTTCACTCGAGGTAATGAATAAAAATTTTATACCCACTTTTCACGTATGAGAACATCTGTTCTTCAAGATTACATAGTAGTGTACGTAAAAAACGGACAAAAAAGAACAGATGTTCCCATACGTGAAAAGTGGGAATAAAGTTTTTATTCATTACCTATATTTATCTACATAGCAGTGTATTGAAAAGTTTATAAATATGCATTAACTTGACAAACAGTACAACATTAAGAGTTCTGTGTGTGGGTGTAAATACCTCTATATATGTAAGTATATATTATAAAGAATATTTAACTAATGTATAGAATTGTCTAATACCCATAATACAAGCATATACTTGCTAGATGACTAGATGATGCTGTGTGGGATGTCCCGTAGGTATTCTTATTAATATAGAGAATGGTTCTTTCTATAAAGATTCTCTATCGAACTACGGCACCCTGAAAAGAGCTGCTACGCAATAAACGAAAGATTTATTATTAATAATAGTATGTAATTTAAAAATTTTACGTTCTTTGATAGTAACTTGATAGAGTATCGAAAATTACTGAGTTTCTTGCCGAGTCTCATAAAATTTACTTTCAAGTTCGGCCAACATCTACGATTCAAGAGTGCTTGTTAAAGGGTTAATGAATTAAGATATTATATGTACCTAAGTTAATTTTACTGTTTAGTGAAATTAGAAAATTTTGTCAACAAAATAATACTGAATGATTAAAAATAAATACCCATTATTTGGAAAGTATTGTATATATGTATTCATATTTTTTTATGTTTGTTAGTATTTTGATCATTTTCATAATCATTTCATAAGGGTATATTACCCTTATCTATTATGACATATAACACTTCTGATTTGCAAAAATGCCGTAAAATTATTTTTCGCTAGTTACATTTAAACAAACAAAAGGAAGTAAAAAGTTTTATAACAGTTCAAATTATTTTCGAGTTGTAGCACAAATAAATTAAAAGTATACTTATAAAACAAGACATAAATATCAAATAATCCATCAGAGCCTAAATCAACATTTTAATTGGCTGCGTATTATTAAGTGCCATTATTCACTTTAATCGTGAAATAGTATTTACCGAAATAAAAAAATCAACGGCAACGCTGTAAATCAAATAGCATTCACCTTAAGGGAAAGTCGAAGGCTTTGGGAAGGGGGGGGGGGGAGAGAAGGGGGGAGGCGGATTAGAGCTACAGCGAGGGAACATTTAGTAGTGACATTCTCAGTATTTATTCGCATAATAATAATTCTTCAAAGCGACAAGGGGGGTGACGCTTTAGAGTTATGCTGGGTTGGGGGGCGGAGACGCTAGTAGCGACTTGGGTACAGAATTACTAGCACTGAAATAGTATCGAAAACTTGTAATGTTGAGGAGAAATTACATTTATTTTGCGTATTTCCATTTTATCGAAAAGACTCATTATATACTTTAATACAAAAATCTGATATATTTGGATAGCAAGTAGGTTTGTTTATCCCCTCCACTCGTGTTTATCTACGTCTTAGAACAATAATATACTGCTGTTGACTATATTGAAAACATTATATTTACCAAGAAAATATGAAAGTAGACTTTATATGATAGCAAAAATTATATACAAAATCATATTAGATTGAAGAGTATGGAACTTATTTAAAAGGTATTAAAAGTTGACGTCTGTCTCTTTCTTGAATAAAGAAGTTTAACATTATTTGAAATGGCCTGACGACACACCGTCCGGTATTGCCGTCTACGTCTCACAGAATATTTCAAACATAGTAAATAAATATTGATTTTTTTAAAAGTATTTCATGTACTTACTACATATTTAGAAAATTCTTTCATAGAAAAGAATTAAATTTTTTTAGATGTTTTAGTCGCAATACAGTTGTATAATTTTGAGTAGTATAGGTTTTTCTGTATTATAAAAAGTTACTACGAACCTCAGCCACGAACCTTCTAACCTATCCAGGTTCAATTTGGATTTGACTGAAATCAAACTACCAGTTAGAAAATAATCGCATAGAAAATCTTTATAGTAAAAGAAATATTATTATTATGTAATTGACTTCAATTTTAATTACAATAAAAAACGAAAATAATTTCATTTCTAGCTTTTATTTCGGTCAAACAATTTGATGCATTAAATAAGTAAGCCAAGTATTATTTATCTTTTTAAAATTAAATATATCTTAAGTATATTTAAATAAATTGCTTTACAGAAGAAAGTGTGAGGACTTCGTATACAAACTCTAAAACATTTACAAATAAATATTTCATTAAATTGAAATATTTTTTATGTAATATTCCTCCACAGTAACTTCTATACATTTTTTATAGGTTTTGTCATAAGGTAGGCAATAACTACGTAAAGACAACAATGATATACCACATAACTCGAAAGGTAACCGTCAAAATGTTCATAGCTGTCGGAAAACTAATTCAGGTATCGAATTCGAATTACGTTTACGAATTATTTTCAGGTTGGCTTTTGGGTAACATTATGTCAGTGTCGCCTTTACGTAGTTATTACCTACTGGCTGTACTATAGATACATTAAAAACAAAAATATTTTCCATACCATACAAAAACAAAGCCAAAATACCAAACCAGAATTATAGGATAACGAACACAACAAACGTACTCTATTACTTGACCTCTCGCATCGCAAGCGCGTCCGGGGCCAGATTAGGGGCATTTAACGGTACAAGCGCCACCCAGAAAACTACGCCTCTTTCGCCCCCGCTATCCCATCCCCACAACAACATTGCCCAGAGAATAGCCTTAGCGAGATTACAAACGTAACCGGCCCTTGCGGTCGACACGGTCTAAGACAAAACCCTTGATTAGCCACGTCAAACGTTAAATGGGAATTATCTTTAAGTTGCGTTGAAGAATTTGCATCCCTCCGTCTTGATTCTGTGATTATAGGGACTGTTAATAATTCTTAGGATTTGTCACGACCGAAACGGCTCCGACTTAGTTCGCTCTGTAGGGCAAACAAAGGTCAGTTTAGGTTCAATCTAAATGTGTGTAATATGTTTCAGTACGAACATATTATTTAATAAACAAACATATTTTTTACATACTTTATTAATATAACCGCAAAACTGCAAGCAACATGCAAGTAAGTTTAGATAATGTTAAACGAGTTTAAAACTTAAAAAAAAGTTTAGTCAAGCACTAATTTCAATTTAAATTAAAGAATTTAAATTATTATATTTATTATAATTATTATAATTATTATATTTATTTAATATATTCATTCAAAAATGTCAGATTTAATTGCAAATACGTGTATTATACAAATAATTCTTAATTTATATAATTTACTTATCATACCAATCATAGAAGTAAGTTTAACTAACTTTATAACTTCCGCTACACTCACTGCGCATAGGGCAAAACTTTGCTTCTATCGGAACATTTCCGTTCTTTCGAATCTAACACACAACGCCATCTAGAGGCACCGCTCGATGCACATTTGACTGACTGCGGCAAGCGTAGCGGAAAAACTCAGATATATCCGAAGATATTGGCGTCCGCCGACATATTTACGGCTTTCGGGACTATTAGGGGGTGATTTAGAGGAGGCATATCGAGATGGATACGTTTTTATCGCCCTCAATATATCCAGTGCTTACCCTGAAGGCTCTATTATTGCCGTTTTTACTTCTCGTACCGACCGTACATGAGCGGGTTTCAGCGACACTTATGTGGCTGAAAAGTTACATTTTGTCTCCAATGATGCTTTTAAGTCGATAACGTTAGGTATCTCCATACTACTTAAAAAAAAAGAGTCGAAATTGACTAAATTATTTTCTTAGGTTGGTACACGATGGCATTAAAAAAAGTTTTTGAACTTAATGGGCAACTACGCGCAAATTCCCACAACTCGTTTATTCGCCGATCTTAGCGACACTAACCGAAGACGTGTCAGTTAACTGGTATATCACGGCCCATTTTCTTGGCCGCATAAATATATTTTCTTAGGTTGGTCCCATGTGGCATCGATCCCATTACGCTTGCACTATTTCCGCGCTGCACAGCGATGCTCAGTTGCTGTGCGAAATAGGAGCCCGCTCTGGGATCGCCAGCAGTGCTGACCAGACGGGTGGACAAATCTTTTACGAATTTTTTCGTATCAGACGACCACGGACCGAGTGTCTCTACTGCAACCGCCGCAAACTCGTAGTGAGGAATCAACCCCGAGTATTTGCGACGTTTACATAATTGGGCCTGGTCGGCCGCCGCGCCAGCACTCTGGGCCGTGGCCCGGACATGGGACGGAGCCAGAGTATCCACACATGTGGCATCCCAAATCAAAGCACGGCCCAGGCACCAAGGCACCAACGTTGCTCCGTCGGGTCTCTTGCCATCGTCCCTGAACAAACCTTTCGGCTCCAAAGATGAGGGGATAGATGCTGTCACAAGAGCCCGGCGGATCAAGTCATTAATGGCTCCGTGGCGGTAGATACGACCAGCGCTTTTGAGACACGAAAGTCCGTGGCGACCCAGCCGGTCCACACCACGGCCACATAGGCATTGATGAGGCTCGCACACTTCTGCGCCTAACCGCAAACACACAGCGATGCGCAGTGAAACGGGATCTAAAATTGTACCGATGTTTTTGGATGGGAGTGCGTGTAGCCAGTGACCCGATTCCTTTTCAGACACAGCAAGGAGTCTCGCTCGATCAGCATCGTCAGGGGACCGGTCAATGAGATCGGCATGTACGGCTTTGACTGCTGGTAGGTCCCACGAATTTTGTGTACCTACCTCGCTAGGCATCTTTTCCCCGGGGAAAGCCGCAATCCAAACTGTCCGAGCCTCCGCCAAGCCAGTCACCTCAACATCGGCTAGGCGTGGTATATTTAAGATCCTGCCGATGAGGGTAGCCGTGCTATAAGTGGAGGATAGGAAAGCCGGGAGTGCTACACTTGCCGAAGAGCGGATACCCAAACCACCAAATTTAATTGGCAATGTTGCTTGTCTCCATGAGCGATCATCAAATTTTAAATTTAAAATTTTGCTGACTGTATATCTTAATGTGTTGTCAACCTGTGCAGTAACCAAAGGGAATTTCCATAGAGGGCAACAGCGAAGCAAGTACAGAAACTGTGGAGTAAATAGGCAGAGCCGCAGAATATATATTGCCATGTGTGGCTTAATCTTAAAAAGCCGTTCACACGAATTGCCAAAAAGTTCTAATTTTTTATTTACTATGGGTGGGAGAGCGTCGTCAAATATTGGTGCGCCGAGAAGAGTTAGGTTTGATCTGGTGAGAACGATGATATTTGGAGTGATAACATTGAATTTATTCAAAATTTCCGAACGATTACTAATGTGTACTGTATCCGGAATGTATATCTCACACTTGTTAAAATTTAATGTCAGACCGATATCTGAAAAACGATGTATGATTATCTTAAGGTCATCCAGTACTGTCGTCGCTCTTCCACTCAGGGAGCCATCATCAAGGAACCACAAATTAAATTTTGAATTTAAACTACGAATGATCGGGTTAATAGCCAAACTGAAAATGACCGGGCCGAGCGGGTCTCCTTGCTGGCAGCCTACAGCTGAAGTAATTTCGTTATCTCCAAATAATAATTTTGATGGAGTGCCATAACATTGCCAAACATAATCAAATATTTCTGGTATTTCATTTCGGATTTCTTTCAGTAAGGCACCCCTGTCGACTGAATTAAACGCATTTTTAACATCAATTTTTACAAATACCTCGTAATCCAAATTATTGACTAAAAAAGAACGCGCCGCATGCACCGCCGCCTCGCAACCACCTTTGGAACCGAAACCGAGCTGCCGTGGCTCAAACTTATTTGTAAGTTTTTCATGTAAAACTCGGCAACATAATTTTGATGCCAAACGACGGAAGGTACTACCGACGGCGATTGGACGGACACCCCCGTCCTTCTTGGATAAAGCCACGAGGTTCGCTCCGTAGAGGATGGGGGTGATCTCTTCAACTACCCGTCCTGCCAACATAATATTCACTAAATTAGTAAGTTCAGTAAGAAGAGAACGCCCCGCATCCCCCACTAAAGGACCCGTAAGGTCTTTTAAATGTTGAGGGGTTAAACCGTCCAAGCCGCCGGCTGATCCATTGGGGAAGGAACGTATACTGTTTATCACAGCTTCATCGTCCACGTTGAGGTTTTTTGGAAGTTCAGAATTAGGCAATTTTGTGAGGAGCGCAGAGGCGGGTGGCTGCGGGTGTTTGTCGCGTAGGGCTGCGAGTGTCTCAGCAGAGTCCGTGGCCATGGAGTCGCTTGAAAATAAAAGTTTACTAGCTCCTTTTACATTGCCGTCCGACAGCTTGTTTTCTATTGTTTTCAAAATGTTATGATTATTACGGGTTTCCGGAGTAATAATATCTGGGATCATGTTATCTAATATGTTTTGTTTTATTATTGTGGTTAATGGCTTGTGTCTATTGTCGGCTATATGGAGGGTACGGTATGAAAATGTGAGTAGGTTTTCCCATGTAGATACTGTGTTTTCAGCGACCACCCTAGCCACACACTCGGCAAGGCTACGTGCCACTGACACCCGGGCTCCTCTTGGGATCCTCCTTATGATTTTGATGTCTCGTTTCATGTGTGCAAGCCGCATCGAAAATGGCGTGCCCGTGCATAATGCCCCATCGATCGTGTGGTCAGTATCGTTTTGAGGTGGTGCGGTTATTGGCCCGGGGCCTACGGCGGCGGTTCTTCGTATGTGGCGGCGGCCGTTGTGAATTGCAAGTCCACGAGCACCCCTGTACTCCTTACCATCAGCACAGATAGGACATTCAAGCAGCGTAGTTTTGTCCGCGATGGAGCTGGAACCGCAACTTGAATCCATTACCAACTCAGCCTCGCATCTGCTTGATCATGATCGTAAATAGCGCTTGCTAGTTTACTTTTAATATCATTGCTTGCCAAGTTTTGGCCGTTTCTGAAGTCGGAAGACGGTTCAGCGGTTTCGTTGCCTAGGGACGTCAAACCACTTGTGTTGAATGATGCATTGAAACTAGGTGGTTGCCAACAGGTTTCTTGTATAATTACTACAAAACCGAAGCGTCCCAAACAGGGAACGCGTACGGCGGCAATGTGTTCCAGACGTAGGTGAACGGAGAAGGACCAGCCAACTGTTGTATGTTGCCTAATGCTTGTCTAGGATCTGACAAAACAGCACTGTCTTGGTTTGAGCTCGTAAAACAAGATGTCTTCAACTTTTTCTTGCTGTCCTCAGATTCTCAAAGGATTTGATCTAGGCTGCTGTTTGTTGATATCACAGCAAACACATCAGTATTGTCTTGGAGTATGTACTTTCTTAAATTCCAATATTGCTCTTTTTGAGCTCCTACTTGCGCATGGACCGCCTGCGATCCGGCAGCCAGTGCTACTAGGGACTAATGCATACGGCGTATGCCGAGGATTAGTTCTTGTTCAGAAAGTAGCCTCGGCGTGGCCTGCATCGGCTTATCAGCTATATCTATTTGTCTACTAAACATAATCAGCTGCTATTCCAAACCATCTTGCTCTACATAATCCGGCGGTGCAGGGCTTTCTAATTCGGAACATCCAGTGACATCTCTAGCAGGTTACTCAGCAGCCAAAAGCGCGTCGGCAGCGGATGTGCGTAGACGGCTTTTTCAGATGATATTTAAGTTTGATTACATTCTATATTTCGTCACTGAGAAATTTTATTTCCGCCTTTGTAACTTTATATAAGCATCGCTGTGCAGCGCGGAAATAGTGCAAGCGTAATGGGATCGATGCCACATGGGACCAACCTCGACGATATTTTTATGTTGTAAATATTGTAAATATTGTTAATTAGTTCTTAGATTTTTCTTAGGATAGTAGATAGATAATTTCATTACGAAGTATTATTCGGCTAGATTGAATGACATATCGGCTAGATTTGGATGCATTTTAAGTTCCAAAATTACTTTTTTATTTAAGTAAAAAGTCGTTGCAATATAATGCGCTCCTAAATCCCTGAAAAATCTGACCCCCAATATGGGTTTCAATAAAATATGCACGTGACAGACTTCAGTCAACTGAGAGACTGACGTATGGCGCATTCGTTTATATTTGAGCATGGTCGTATAATAGCAGTCACTTTATTCTTTAAATACAGTTTTTATACGTAAAATAAGCATCAAAACAAATGCGACCCTTATTAACATACTATTACTCATTTTGAAAAATTACAATCATTAATATATAGGAATTAAAATATAGGTAGCTCATAAGGGTTATTACTTTATAAAATAAACTATTTCCAGCAATTTTGAAAGTTTTTGACAAAAGATTTCCAAATTTCAGATTAGGTCTACATTGACATTTTTATGTTTTAATGAAAAACGAGAAAGTTGTGATTAGAAAAATTAAAAATAAACTGTATTTTGCCCACGTTCTGAAGTTGCGATTTGTCTCTTATATACAATAACTTGGAATTTTCAAAGTAAAATCGTTTCTGAAATAGAAATATATAGGACCAATTAAATTTTTCAGCAAGTATCGTGATAGCCGAGTGGTGACGAGCTCGTTTCTTGTTCAGGAGGTCGTGGTTCAAATCCCAGAAACCAACATGAACCAATGAGTGTTTCTGACTTAAGTCCATAACTATCACTGACTCCGTGCCTCGGAGAGCACGTTAAGCCGTCGGTTCCAGTTGCCATATCTTAAAATTCATCAATCCGCACTAGAGCAGCGTGCTGGATAAAGCTTCAAGCTCTCTCATATCGAGATGGTGAGCTGATATGGATTACAGCATTTTGTTTAAAACACACCTAAGCCGTGCGTAAGCCGCTTACCTTAATCGTTGCGCTAACCTGAATATTATTTACAAGTTAACACGAAAACTATTTCCATTTGAACAGATTAACACCCTGAAACATACAACTAATGATGTCTAAAAAGCTCGTTTCACCCTTATAGCGGTCTTCCGTTTGTAATTCGGATATTTCCATGTAAATTCTGAGCAAACCAGCCTGTCCCCATTAGCGGAAATAATACTAACATAAAATTTAATTCTTTCTGGCTGGCTTTCTCTGTTTAGGGTTATGGCTCGGGCGACAAATTAGCGATAAGTACGCGACAGCAGAACAAATGCTCCGAGTTTGATAGTACGTTCAAATCAAGCCGAGTATACACATTAAATGGAACTGCCTCCGCGAGGCGTGATGAACAGGAAAGGTAAGCCTGGATAGCCCTTGGCGAAGAATTTTCGAATTGTACCAAAAACAAATGTACAAACCAACGAAATACACAATGGGGTTGGACCAAAATTTTAAACACATAGTTTTAACACATATAGACCAATCTATACCTTTCTCTTAAATAAACAAAACAAGTATGTGATAGATATCCTTAGTAAAATAAAGAAACTGATTAATGAAATATCCCTGTGACGTCAACTGGACAGATGTTTACTATTTATATTATTTTAGACTAAATAAATTCATAATATTTTTATTGATTCCAGAGGTCTACAATTTCATTTGACATAATGACCTTTACCTAAATATCTTTATTTGGTTTTAGCTTTGGTTTTTTACTTAGGAAAGCAGCGCAATACACTAAACGGCCTAGATGACGTCACAGGAACAATTTCAACTTAGACTAGCGCTCAGCTTCTAGAAGCCCACTGCTGGACAATGGACTTTACTAGATCTTGGACCACATAGAACCAAAGTCTTACCTATGGCCACACAATGGTAATATCCAGTAAGTCTAGCCCTAATAGAAAAATGGTAGTAAAGTTATCTATTTATCCGTCATCTTATTCTGCGTATCCATGCTAACGTAACCGAGAGCGTCCTGTAGGAGCATTCCAACAAATTCCCGGCTCATTTGCTTTTTATTCATCCGCCGGTGCGGCGTAATCGAAAATATAAATTCGAGTTAAGTGGCGAGCCGGCCGCGCGCGCCCGATAACGCCGCCTTGTTAACTAGTAATAAGAAAAATAAACTTAAATTATATTTATACTGCAGACGCGAGCCTTCTTTATGAAATATCAAACTTTAAAAGAGGCTGCCCGGAAAAAAAACTCGTCTACGGCAATGCGAAAGTGCGGCCGTCTAGCCAATGCAGGCGAGAAATCCACCGGGTAGGGCGATTACTTTGGGGGTTTATTTTTTTTCTTGGCGCTTAATATTTTGGTTACCTCAACTTACTTAGATGGTTAGGATGTTTTATAATTTTATTAAATTTTTTGAGTATAAACACAGATAATTTGGGTTGAAAATATTTTTTTACCAATTTTGTTAAGTCGCTGTTCTTACTATAGACATGGAGCAAGCCAAACGAAAAATTAATGAATATCGTCACAAATGTGTGATACATTTTTGTTTATTACTTACTCGACAGCACTTTCTCGCTCCCACCAACGAGAGAAAGTTCGAGTACTGCGAAAGTTAAAAAATAATTAATTCTTTCGTAAATATTCATACCTCGGGCCGACCCTTCTCTCCTGAAGGGTTGCAGAATAACTCCAATTTAATTTAAATCAAGCTTATCGCCTAACTTATTGTTTTTCTTCTGAGTTTTACGCTCGATTTGATGCGGAGGCGATTCCTTTGCTCTTTTAAATTCTTGCTTCGATTAATTCGATTTTAATTAGCTGCAGTTTGTGAAGTTCTTTCTATTCTGCAAGGCGATGAATTGTAGGGTTGATTGTCAGGGTTCCATGCATCCGAAAGGAAAAAAAGGAGTCATGGATCACTCTGGTGTATGTCTGTCCGTCTGTCACAGCCTATTTTCTCTGATTCTACTGATTGAAAAAAATTAAAAATTGGTACACAAATGTAAGTGAACCAATTACGAATGTTGCATAAACAAACGAAATTATATTTTAGGAGTCAATTTTGAGAGACAAACAAGAAATCAAAAATCAGAAAATCAAATCTCAGGTACAAACTGTTGAGAGTGTTGAGGAATATTGAATTCATTTTGAGGGGCAAATTAGATGATTTAACATTAAATACTTTTTTCAAGGACATCATGTGACATACTATATGAAGGTGCTCGTTATGAGAAATAATTTTTTTTAAAAATTAATGTATGTATAATATACCATCTTAAAAGACACTAATAGATATTAGAGAATATATATACGAAAATCGACCACCGATTGCTCTTCTTAGGTATATCTCCGAAAGTACGTATCAATGTGTACTGTAATGTGTAGGAGTCGAGATCATTCAATGATACATTATTAAATGGATGTGGTGTCATCTTAGTTGTACATGATCCACTAATTTTTGTGACAAATCGTCACTAGCTGTGGTGACAACCGATATGTATGTAGTGATATAAGTATCTGTGGGTGCAACTTCTGACTAAAATTTTAATCAGAATGAAAAAATGTAGTAGCTGATCTGACGATAGTTCGGAACCCTCTCCATGTAAACCCGACTACCACTTGACCGGTTTTTTCTTGCTATTCTTGTTCGTTTGCGGTATTTGTTCGCTACTGATCGATCGAGTGTTTAGAGACCCTGACTACAGGACCAATGGTCGCTGGTTCGATTTCGGACAAATACTTGTGGGTATGAACATATCTCTGTGCTCCGTGTTTCGGTGGAAAATATGTAAACATTATTTTTTTTTTAAATACTGATGCGTGTATATAAGTTAAGATGTCCCTTAAGAAGTTATTATTATTATTTTTACTTATACATACACATGAAAAGCAGTTTCTTTATGTTGTTTTTCACTAAACACTATGTTTACATAAATCGTCATTCGAAGAACAAGACTCACAAAATCCAATTCGACGACCGCTTAGCCTAGTGGGCAGCGACCCTGCCTGCAAAGCTGGAGGTCCCGGGTTCGAATCCCAGGTCGGGTCAGTATTTATATGATGAATATTAATACTGGCACCGGGTCTTGGTTGTTATATGTATGTGGTGTCTTTGCTTGGTACTCAAAATACAAGCTAATGCTTAGTTTGGGACCTAGACGTTGTTGTGATTGTGTGTGTTATTATTATTATTATTATTAATTAAAAAAATTAAATATATACCACTTTCGTCAAGTTTCGACTAACACATGTCTAGTGTAAATTAAAAGCCGTCCAAGCCAACGTTACACTAAAGAATAATTTTCCGTTATCGCGTAACGACTCGAGAGTGTAAGCGGGAGTCGTAATCGTAACCCTAGTAATAGTGAAGAAGGCCGCAATTATCCGCCACGGCTCGTAGACTTTTACTGCGGACCCTGGATACGTACTGTTGACAGACATTATTGTGCTGCCGACGATCTCACTCATTATTTCTTTAATAATTATCAAAGAGATAATGAAAAGACGACTAAAAACAAAGGCATCGTTAAAGCGGGAAAATGCTGGCATAGTTTACCTACACTATGCGCTTTCAAGGTTAAACGATACCGCTAATTTTCATACAAAATTAATTCGACCAGAAATAAAAAACTACACTTTGTTCACAGGGTATAAAAATTTGATTCGATGAATTTGAACCGGCGATTGGTTTTAATAGAACCATTAAAGTCACTTCAAAATATCGAAAATGTCAACCGTAAGCTCGTGGGTGAAGACCGGCGCACGGGGCCTCGCCCACTGAAACTCGGACTGAAACTCGACATCTTACACGAGTTAGCTAAAATATGAGTAGACGGTAAACGCAGAAGAAGGCTTCTAATCAATTCGTACTTTTATGACTTTGTTTTGTTTATTTTACTATGTTCACAATTTAAGTGTATCGTACCGGAGACCTGTCATAAAATATAAAGTATGTTATTTCTAACACCTAACAGTTGTAATTCTGATTTTCGAATAAATCGACAACTGCGAATTTTGAAAATCAAAATTAGAACCGTTTTCTGTTAGAAAAGACATGTTTTTATAAATTTCACGACAATTTTAAAATGTATTTTACTCATTAAAATGGTAAAATTGATATAATAACCTTGAATTTATTATGTACTTCTGATCAAATGAATTTTGTATTAAAATCAGTGGTCTTGTGTAACCTTAATCGCGTTTTTCTTATTCAATGAAACCCAGCACTTCATTATATTTCTTCTGATGATACTTTGTACTTAATATTGAACCACGATATGAAATCATATACAAATGTAAAGTTTCTTCCAAATCTAGTAGGTATACAAAGAAAAAAACAAAAACAGCTATTTTATTCTGTTTAGGAATAAGTAATTAGTCGATTGTAATAAATTTTCCGATGATATCTTTCCATGTAGAGAATCCTTTCAGTTTTGTTACTTGGCATTGATAACTGAATAAGGACTAGTATTTTGAAATTTATAATTTTATTGACTGAATGAATTTCAATGAACGAATAGTCTCTTTAGAAATTCTTCTAGTTTCAAACGCGTACACTGGAAATGTTACATCTTGAGTATGGATCAGTTATCACTAGTAATTACTTACTGTTAGGGATATATTGACGCTTTTGTATAAAAACGAATTTCGCGGTTTTTATAACTAAAATTTCCAAATTTATGCAAACTGTCTTTCGATTTTTTGGGTAGCTATTAGTTTAATAAAATATTTTTTGATATACAATAAATTAATTGATGAAAGAAAACTGTTGAATCTGACCATCTAGGTACAAATTGGCAATATGGGCATATCTGATTGCATTCGAGGGCATTTGACATGGTTACTAAAATCGTTCATGTCAAAAGAGTGGACTTGCCTTCTGTGAGATACGTTTAAGATGCAAATGTCTATACTTATGGCAACGTTGGTTGGAGTGGGACGTCATTTCGCTACGTCTTAGTTTGTCTGTGACTTCAATAGCATGATTTTCATGATTCGGTTTAGCCGTGAAATAGTAAAAAACATACACTAAGAGAAATCCTCCGTACAGACGAACTTATATTTTAAAAATATACAGTCGACGTATACTTTATACTTAAATACGTACAATATAACATTAAAACTGATGCATCAAAAGTACACTGACAGACTTGTCCTGCAGCTGCATGTTGTAATATACTAAGCTACGCTAAATCCAGTAATACCACGATTTAAGTATACAATATTATTTTTTCATGCTGAAATTTTCCTCAGTGTACAAACACAATTTCTGCGGTAACTAAGTTCTTTGTCAAAGGTTAAGGATCTTTAAACTGTGAAATAAATTTTAAGTTAAATCCAAACAAACACACGTACAAAGAATTTTATACATAATATAAAATACTTTAAAACAAAAAGTAAACTGTATGTACCCCGGTTTCCTCACTAGCAAGTCCTGCGCGGATGAATCCAGTGATTCTGTTGAAGGTTTGTACGAGTATAACCACTCGGAAATAAACTATAAGTAATTTAAATAAATAAATGAAAATAATAAAAATTAAATTTCATAAATACGAATGGATAGTACATTATACATATATCCACTCGGATATATACTATAAGTAATTTAAATAAATGTAAATTAATGATAATATTAAAAATAAAATAAATACTAATAGAAATTCAAACCATATAAATAAAATGTGTATTATAAAGTAATTAAATATAATATACAAAATAAATTTGATAATATTTGATATATACTTATATTTATTATGTAGTCCATAATTTAAAAATAAAATAAAAACAAATTTTAATCCGCCATATTTGTAGTTTGAATACTTGTTATTAAGATGGTAGTATTATAATTTAAATCATAACTTAAATTCAGTAGGTACTCAGTAATAACTTTTTGAAATAATTTGTTTTTCGTACTGTAATTTAAGTATTTGCCGTTATGAGAATCGGTAACGGAGCCGTGACCATAGAGTATATAGAAGATATGGTATCGCATTCTGGCTGTAATCTGTGAACATTAGCGTTCAGAAGCCATAACTTTTAATTTTTCGCTCGTTCGCGGCCACTGTTGTGTAATTAACGCCCTCCCGTTATCGTGATAATGTCGACGATTGTTTCCTAATATTACTATTAATAAACGATTTATTTCAACGTCGTGATGTTTATGGGTTTGCGAGACCAAAATCTTATTTAAATTTTATCATTTGATAAATCGTTTTAGCGATTCCCTAATTGTAAATTTATTTGGAACCAGAATCAAATGTTAACTGCAGGCCAGATTTAGTCCAAGGAGCCAAATTAATCGTAATTTTCTGAAAGCACTCAACAGAAGTAATTTTTATAGAAGACACAAAAAATAAAATATCTATACATATAAAAATATTTAAAAATGGACTGTGTACTGACTAAAACTGTTTTCTTATTTGACTGCGATTTCATAATATTATAATAATATTATGATTTTATCATACAGCCAAGGATTTTGTATATTTAAATTGTATATGTAAATATAAAATATGATATACTAAAATTATATTTATTTCACATAGTTATAGATAAAATGTTAACAGTTCGATGTTTAAACAATAATAATACCTGGGACATCCCACACAACATCCTCTAGTCCCAAAGTACGCAAGTATTATGCTTGTGTTATGGGGTAATAGACCACTGTTATATATAAATATTCTTTTTTTATAATATATACATATATAGATATTTTTCACCCAGACACGTATTGTTCCAGGCAGGAATCGAACCCGCGATCCTTGTCTCCGCAGTTAGGGTCTCTAACCAATTGGCCGACCAGTCAGCCAAATCAATACGATACAGATAATCCTTATTAAAAATTATAGTACACACTTTGAGAAACCCTATAAGTCTGACTTGTGAGATTTCTCCAAAATTGCTATTTGTGATTTATTTTTCCTATGATTTAATTGACTTGTGGGATTTTCTTTCCACAAACTAATGTGAACATGTCATTTGAACAAATTTTTGTGAAAAAACAATTTTGGCAAATTATTGACTTATAGGCTTTCTCAATATTCCGATTCAAAGCAAGACATATATCTGAAGACCATTTTTTTCGAGTTATGTCTTAAGTTCACCTATATCTTATACCTCAGCATAGATTATAAATATAGCAGCTTGCCAGAAGCCGCAGCATGTCACAGTCAGTTTGATTGACTATGAGCTAATAATTCCATACCTTAAAGCATGTAGAGCCGCACTACCATAGACGTCGCGCTCCAAAAAAGTGAACTAAATTTGAAATGGTTGGTTATCTGTGCTTGAGCATATGAGAATTTCGTCGAATATATAATTTAATTGTCTATAAACTTTTAAAAAGTGGATAGGAAGCATAAAGTACTACGAAGAGCGACTTGACAAATAATTCTCAAGGTGAAAGAGGTCATGCAATGCGCCACCTTTTTGGCATGAACTCTACCTACATCTTTTAAGTCAGTAATGGACACTTCCTTTCACTGATTATTTTCCAGAAAGGACAGCGAATAACGACATTACTTTTATGGAGTTCTCTAGAAGGCACTAGTACTTAAAACCTTCCAATACATAAGAACGCAGCAAGCAGAGTGTGAAATGATAGTCAGACCTAATCGATACTTCAGCGTGAAGGTCAAGTTCGAAAAAGAAATAAACGAGTTGTCAGTATCAAAGTGACGTGTGGATATATCTAAACACTTTGCATTATTGCTTGTACAATATTCACTGCGTAGAGAGTGTAACGTGAACGTAAGCCCACACAAGTTGACTTCGTACTCTTGGACCAATTTTTGGTCCAATGGCATATCATCGAGGAACAACAATAGGGACAACTAATAATGACGATCTTGTACATGTGATTTAACTGCTTATAATAATAAGGATGAAGCGCATAACAAAATATTTGTTTTTTAACTATAAATAAGATGGATATTCGCTATGAATTTAGAATAATTACTTTTACTTTTAAATAATGAAAGTCGGTCAAGAAATGAATTTTTTAAATATTTTTAATCGGCTACTTTTTTTGTTGCAAGCACCAATGTAACGTAACATCGAGGACTCAGTAATAAAGTGACTTAAATGTATAATTTTCTATTTTCATAAAAAAAACTCTTAATTAGTTTCAAAAAAAAATGTTTCATATTAATTACTAAAATTTAAATTACTGACTTTAAAATTTTTGTTTTTCCAGTTTCAATTAATAAAAGATTCTTAACAGATTTTTTACTAAACGGATGTTTTTTTAAGTAAAAAATTCGTTAGTTTGAGGCACTTTATTACTGAGACCAGAATGTGTCGTCATCCCGTATGAGCGCTTGTACCAAAATAGTCATTTAGAAACTTCATTATTTCTCGATGGATTTTAATCATTTAAAATGTTAAATTATCATAATTTTATAGGGCATCCATCTTTTTAGTTTAAATTATTTTTGGCAATCTTGCACCAGTGGTATTCTAAATAATTTATTACTTTATTCAAATAAAAACGCTTTGTAGGTATATGCCATTGTTACCACTCGAGTGTCACTTCAAATATGATCAACCTTCACTCATAAATTTGTCTTATATATTCGAGTGTTTGTACGTTTTTATTTATGTTATGTCGTATTCAACTACCTAGCAGTTTTTAGAAAATCAGGCTTTCATCGACTTTAATTACTTGTCGTTTGTTTTGCACAAAATTTTCTGAAACTGTACTACTGATGGAGATGAGTCGGCAATCAAAGTTACGAACGTTACAATACTTTGTTACTCAACACCAATAAATATACAACAAAATTATTCTAAAACGTCCTTTTAAGTTTCACATTTGAATATTTTTTTTACCGTATCCTTATTTTGAAAATTAAAGCAAATATCACCTTCCCAATATACACAATTTGAATAAAATCACTAAATATCTTAGAAGTATGTAAGAGAAATA
The DNA here is from genome assembly GCA_949709985.1 of Luffia ferchaultella. Taxonomy (NCBI): domain Eukaryota; kingdom Metazoa; phylum Arthropoda; class Insecta; order Lepidoptera; family Psychidae; genus Luffia; species Luffia ferchaultella. The sequence continues at coordinate 24,878,853 of OX453244.1, read as the reverse complement.
TTCAACATGCCATATACCATCCTAAAAACGCTTTAACACACCCACAATTTAAGCTAGTATATTCCGAAACAACCGAATCTAGTGTATCGGAATCCAATCAACATGATTTAACTCCATATAGAGGTCCGATGGACCAATAAACATGGAATAACAATGTAATTGTGCGGACCAGCGGTCTGCAGTACCGCGATACGGACAATCCGGCTTCGTCATTCACGAACGGACTGACTCGTAAACTGGGCTTAGCTTGGCATGTTTAAAACCGGCTATCGGGAATAGCTTGGATTTACTGTGACGTCACCGTGAAAACTGCGGGTACGATGACGTCATAGCGTGTGAAATAAGAAAGTCTTTGAGGTTTTATATGATTCGGGTCTATCTTTAGAAGTTATTTTTCTTATCGTGATGTATTCGAGTGTATAATATATTGCAATACCGTATACATGTTACGAAATGTGATGCATTTTTCGACTGACCAATCGGCTGTGTGTTAAAAGACCTTAATTACGAGACCAAAAGTCGCGAGTTCTATTTCCGCCTGGGACAAATATTTGTGTCCATGAATATGTATATTTGTTCCGTATCTGAATGTAAAAAGTATATATGTGTATATATTATAAAAAAGAATATTTGAGTACATATAACAGTTGTCTAGTACCCTATAGTAAAAGCATTATTTTTAGTGCAGTCGTTAAGCGCAATGCCTAGTTACTTTTAAACTTATTTTGTGTTTTATAACTTATCAACTCGACACGTTACCCGTATTTATCAAATGTAATTTTCGTCTGCGCCTGAATATACATTAATTTATCATTTTTAAAGAAACTAATAATTAACATGAATGTATTTTTAGTACAGTTCTCAATGTACACAATGCAATACAGCTAATAAACTTATGTTAAAGTTTTACAGTAAAACTTCCCCACACACCCGCGTTCGCCAAATGTGACTTTATGGCGTGCGATTACGCAGTCGAATGTGTCAATTCGCGAAACGACCGGGCTCTCGACAGATGAAACGTTATTGTCGAATCGAATCGACGAGTCGAACGGCCTGCGATAACGCTTCGATAGTGTGAATCTATCGGGATGGATGTTATGGTTTGGGAACGTTTATAATTTTATTCCTATTGAGAAGAAACATTAAATTTAAATTAGGACAGTTTACACGCGAACTCTGCGTAGTATAGTGCAGTATTTTTGATAGATAGATGAAAGAATATATAGTAAGACTTGAAAGAAGATGCCGTAGTAACAAAGTGAGTGGAAAAAAGTAAATAAATGTAGAGGTGATTTCGATTTAAGAGATGAACAAAAATATAACAAAAAAAGAATATGTGATAGAAATTAATGCCTTAGAAAACCGTATACTTTCATCAAATTAAGAGCTTTTTGAAAACGGACCAAATTTCGCGGACCCGAAAAATGCTAATAAATAAATGTTAAGTAGTAGTATTGAACGATTAAATTTATTGAAGCCTAAGTGTTCAATATTTTTTAAATTTTGTTACATATATAAATAATGCGAATAATAATAATAATAACGGACGGATAAATATTGATACTGGTACCGGGTCTAGGTTGTTTATGTATGTGGTGTCTTCGCGTGGTACGCAAAACACAAGCTAATGCTTAGTTTGGGGCCTAGATGTTGTTGTCATGCAGACGTTATTTATTATTTATTTACATTCATTTTTATGTTTAATTTATTTACTAATAATAACATATTAAATGACGTTATTGGTTCACATGCATTTCCTTGACGTTGCATAGCGTAGTAGGCAGTATTTCGTGTTTCCGTCATTATATGTATACGTGATGCATTTGGGTCAATTCGTTTCGGAATCTAGTCTCTATAGTTAAACAATTCCAATGTAAAATACGTATTTTATGTTAAAGTAAAAATACCAGTTTAGCAGAGGATACGTTGCATTTCAACCATTTAAGGCCGGTCAACGAGCGATGGAATTAAAAGTGCATTCCGATTCAAATTTCACGATAATTAGCCTCACTCTGCATCGCAATGGGTTTTCCCAACGCAGACATAAAGTGTTTGAAATTACGATGTAGTTGAATACTGTTTCGTTGTACTTACAATGTATTTTTTAAACATACATTTATAGAATTTATTTATATAATGTAATACAAATCTATAACATAATAATTAAATTAAATCAAAATAATGGGACACGAAAATAAGTAATATAAAGTCAGAGAGAAAGTTTCTTCATATGTTTTATACATTAAAAATTTATAACCAAAAATATTCCTTTTTCAAAAAAGCTATTAAACGTATTAACTGAAAGAATTCTTTGATGGAAATAAATAAAGTTACAAACAGAACACAGCCTAATTTTTAAGCACAATTATAACTTTATCAATTCCAAATAAATAAATAGAAATCGTTTTGGTACTTTCGAAAATGTCGTTAATTTTGTACACAAGAGTCACAAAAAATATATGTCTTATGTCATGCTGAACTTTATAAAATTTTAAAAATATACAAAATAATTTGGATAATTAAATAGATAATTGACCGTCATAGAATAGTATAGGAATAGATATGCATTGCTAATAAATAATTATTTATTAATATGATAAAATTAATAATAATAGTGATGTCACTTTGATTATTAACTTAATTAAGATTTTAATTTTAATTTTTTTTGTACACAATATGGAAAACTTGTTATGGATAAGTTAGGTTAAGTTTAGTTAAGTAATGTATACTTTGCAGTATCCTTACAGTGTTTATAAGCAATTATAGTAGTATAGTATGTGCCGTTTTGATCTATGATTCGTTACTATGTTGTAGGTAGTGTCAAGATCATTGCTGTATTTTCGAAACTTTAGTACGAAAATAGCGACGAAATGTTTTTAAACTCTGCTTGTGATGTCAACCTTACGTTACTTGAGAGTTTGTAGTGACCGAAACAGGTGGAATTGCAGTAAGTAAAGTCAGGGCTACACATGTGATGAATTTAACAGCACTTCTCAGTCACGATCTGTTATCAGCTCAGACCGTTTTGTGTCAATTTGTTGCTTCAACAGCGGTAAAAGTCATGATACCATTCCGATTTCACCATATCTACACACAAAATCGCATTGTTTATTTTTCGGGTTTTTCCACTTTTTATAGGGCTTATCCGTGCGACGAACTCTTTTCGCAGTTCTTGCCAAAAGCGAGCTAATTCTTGGCATCCGTTAACGGTTCTTTCAAAAATGATACGAATTTGATACTTTTTAACACAGATCGCAAATGGAAAAACGGTTCATGAGATTTCTTGCTTAATGTTTTGTGAGACACAAATATCGAGCTTTTTCGCTAACCCATATAGTGTTATGCAAATTATACAATACCATTTTATTAGCCAGTAGGCTTCGAAGTTATACTCACTCATACTTACCCGGCCGCCATTGCAGTGCTTCATTGATTGTTCAGTGAAAGGGAGTCTAGAGTTTTTATTACGCCTGTGGTACCCTTATTTTTACCGTATTAGGTCTGTAACCGGCAGCAATTTTTTTATGGCTTAAGGGCTTCTTTTTGCATTATTTAAAAGTGAATACTAGTATTATTGAACTACCAAAGAATTGTTTTTTTTTCTAATGTTAATTTTGAGAGGTATTGAACCAGGTGGACACAGTAAAATCAAGGAAAGGAAGCAATTTTAAAAGTGAAATATACGAAAATATTTTCACTCCGAGTTAATATTACCAATATTAGGAATAAAAGGTACATAAAAACTAACTTGCTATTAACATGTATGTCCTATCTAATACAACTAAAATAAATTGATTTACCTTAAATTTCAAGTGAACGTCAGACACTTCCAAAATGTCTACCTAAGTTACAAGTGGACCAAGATCTATAGAATGGCATACTTAATATCGGTTTGTCATAACGTAAGCCAGATAACGGTGTTCAAAGATTTACTGAAATTAACGAGCGAAGTTACTGAAAGATGAACTATCAAATACACATTGGATTTTACAATTAGAATTTAATTAATCGTATTTTTATAAATTTAAAAACTAATAATTTTGATTCTAAACAAAAACTGCGGATTCGAAGCGATTTCTATCATTTTAGTGACAAAGGCCATGTAATATATACATACTGTCAGATCAATCCTGTAATTAAGCCATTTCTTCAAAATAATAATTTTGTATTTTTATCTGTCACGATAAACTCAAAAATTACTTAACTTTCGGTGTAAGTTGCGGCTCTGCAGGTCCATACGCAAAATTGATTATTTTATTATCAGAACATCGTGCAATCGATCCATGAGTGAGTATTATGTTTATCTTTCAGCTACTCAAGCGTTTTTTTTCCATAAATAAAAAATATGAATAGTTTTTATTCATACAAACACGTTTGTATGTTTTTGTATGAATAAACACTATTTCATATTTAACGTAACTCATTTTAAATCTAAAATCAAATATATAATAGCAAGCAAATGCTATTGAAATGTTTTTAGTGGCTCTTTGAAAACTTAGAAATTTTGTAAATTGTAACTCTTGGCTCTTCCATGTTAAAAGATTGCCGACCCCTGGTCTAATCTAAGATACAATTTAGTTGTCTCTGTGTCTGTTTGTTTGTTTGAACACGATAAACTCAAAAACGAATGAACCGATTTCGATGAAACTTTTAGTAGTTTTTAGGCGAAACTCTGGGTCAAATTCAAAAACAACTTATTTTGTGTGTGTGTGTGTGTTTTTTTTTAATTTATTGGTCGTAACTCAGGGTCTAATCTAAGATACAATTTATCACGATTTATTACTAGACAAGGAACGACTTACTGAATAATTTTTGGAACAGAATGGAAACCAAGAGCTAAATAGTATAAATTTTGTTATTCACGTATAGACGAAGCAGCGGGCAGCAGCTAGGTGAATATGATTAAAAAGTATGAAACATCCAAGAATCCGCACCAATCTTGTATATGATCCAAACTCCTGAACTTACTGTACTCCAGCAGTCAAGCGTGGACACCTGATAAAAAAACTTAATCGGTATCGATGCCAGTCGAATCAAACAGTAAAAGTTAGTAAAGGTCAAGTTGAGAGAAAAAATTAACGAACTTTGCAGTGTAAAAGAAAAACTGCAGAGTTCATAAGAGTTACTAATTAATTTCTTTCTCTGTATCATTTTAAGAAGAGAAATAAATATACGAAGAACTTAATGTATTGCTTACTATTGCTAATCGTTATATGTCACGTGGGATCGTAAACACAAATTCTTAAATGTATTCCAAAGCTGAGCTACAGTGTCTTACAAACTATTTAAGAGTCTCCAAATAAACTTAAAATAACAAGCTTGCCTCTTAAACAAATCAATATCAAAAATAAAGTTACGCGAAAATAACTTCGGGTTTGATAAACTCTGAAAAAATGTATTGGGTATCCAATGGAGTAGATAAACCATCTAAGATAATCCATCAGAACAATATACCATAATATACCAGCGAAATAAACTGAATTTGAATTAATTGTTATATTTTACCATTAATGCCGTTTTCTATGTAGTATAATTCTTTACATTAGCGCTGTCATAAATAAACTTTAATTATTCCATTTTTCATCAAAATTTTAAGCTTTCAAACATGTAACACGTATCATTTCGAAAAAATCTTATTACTTGATATAGAAAACATTCGCATGCAACTGTGTAAAGTATAAAGATAGCGCCACTGGTATAAATTTTAATATATTATATACAAAAACAGCTGCTTTCTTGAAAATATCGTATCTTATTAAATATTTTCAAGAAATACAACCATTTTAATGACATATTTATTTATTTATTTATTTATTTATTTATTACATAGATACAGCAACAGTTAAATAACTTAAAAATAGGTAAAGATATAAAATATACAAAATACAATAGAGACGAGCGAAGCGGTCTGTTGACCTTGATAGCTATACACGGCATTGTAAAATAGTACATAGTAATAATCAAGTAATAAACACAAAAACGACAAAAATATTTAAAAAGAAAGAAAACATTTATAATTTGGATAAAGCTCTTTTAAATGAGACGTAACTCTGGTGATGTATATCGAATTCATCGTTCAAGGCAATATTTCAATTTGACGCAAATTATAGTCACGTAATAATAACTTGGGTCAACTGCATATGGCGCAATTTCATTTTTGGACGAAAGCTTCTACCCTCTATATATAGTCCGTATACCAAATATCCTTTTTCAGAATGTTTAAACGTTTGTCAACTCGGAGTCACAGTTGAACAAAAAAGTAGTTTTTCGTGAAACGGCGGCGTAGTGTGACAGACAGCTGCTGCGATAGTGTCAAGCGCCGGCCCACCGCCGCACGTCACTGGCGATAAATATTACTTCCATGTGTTTAGTGTTTTCTTTTTATTTTATTTTTTTTGTTTTTATGGGAAATATATATTTGAGGATTTTATTGCAGTGAATTAACTGAAAAAGTATTGTACTAAAAAAAATTTAAAGTAAATAAAGTAACTAATTTGGCGACTTTGAGTCGTTGAGTTCAGCAAGCATACGTCTTCTAGTATGCCACATTCAAAGTTCGATGGTATTAGATTAATAAATCTCTCTTAAAATATTTACTGACTTTTATCGGTTTTTCTCAGTAGAATCTGATTTCTGGACCGATGGAAATTTTAAATAATTATAACTTTGACTATATAAAACTTATGACGTAAATAGGAATTGAGAAAAAACACTGATATAAATAAATTAATTGGCCCAAATTTTGCTCCACAATATTATTATTTTTGGATATGAAACATTAAAATCTTGAATAAACTAAGAAATCACATTTTTACACATTGGTCTATTTGCCATGTGCACGAGCAATAAAACGGATTGTCCGGCTAGAAGCACGCACCCGTTTTGACTGCAGCGGCAGTAACTCCATGCTGCGGTTTACATATTACTAAAATATGTTTCTGGAGCTGAAAAAACTATTCCGAAAAATAAATAATAGAGAAAAATATTATAAAACGCTTAAATGTGTCTGGCAGGCAGGCAATTAGTGCTTATGGGCTTCCATATACATTATATTTATTATTTACTATATAATTTATTTATTTTTTATTGTGAAATATTCTCCGGTTTCTTTGAACATTTGAATATGTACAACTTAACACAACAAAATAAAATAGTTTTATTATTAAAAAAAAAATTCTGTAATGGTTTTAAATTCAATAGCTGTTATATCATGTCTGATAAATCTGAAAAGTGAAATCTACTCAAATGTTCTGATTGGAAAATATTCCATATTAGCTCATAATGCTAACTACAGGGGCTTAGATCTACCCTGGGGATACGGGGGGTCAGAGCTTGATCCGCCACGCTGCTCCAGTGTAGATTGGTGAATTTTAGCGATTGCCATCTGATGGTGGTAACACGGACCGACGAAGGTGGCACGGAGTCAGTGATAGTTATGTACTTAAGTCAAAAAAAATCATTGGTTTGCTGGTTTCCGTGATTCAAACCACGACCTTCTAAACAAGAAGCGAGGTCGTCATCACTTGACTATCATTATTATCAGCTATATTAACAGGAAAATACTTGTCACTAACAGTATATTTATAGGCTCATGACATTCCTAAATTAAACACATATACATGATATAATCACAGACGTAACAACAACTATAAATATATATTTCAGTAAGCCAATTAAAACAAGCTTCCGAGCTAGGTCATGGGAAGCTAGGTTCGCTCGTCTTAAATCTCGCAGAAGTGTCCGCTGTATTGGCAATATCTGCGAATATTAGTTTGTAGTGCGCGTGTGACTGCTGCCTAGCTTATGAAAACCATGTAAGTAATAACTGTAACTTTACTTAGATACTCGTTTTGTCTGTGCAGTTAAATGTCTTATATAAGTATATTATTACTTATAAAAATAAATAATTCAATATGTACAAAAAATATGTAAATATCATAATATAAATTTTGGAAAAATCTTTTCGAAAACAATTTATTTAATTAATATAGGGATGATGTTTTTGTAAAATGTATTATAGAATTACTAAATGAGACATCAAAAAAAACACATCGTCTTATAATAGGGTTTCGTCTGTTACATATATTTTTTCTGTAGAATGGATTGAGCGAGAAACATACACGGGCTGGACAATCTTCTTTGTATGGTAAGCATAACGCCTTAAAAATGTTAATTGAATGCCTGGTATCAAAAGTTTTAAGAGGTCATAAAAAAATTCATTGGATCAATTAATGTATTTATTTTGTTTGAACACAATAAAAAATAACGAAGTTTAAAGTAGTCATTGTCAAAGGTTATTTTTCACGGTTGATGAATAAAATACACTACAATATAAATACGACATAAATCATAATTAAGGTATTGCAGACGGGGGCAGACCAATTACCAAAATATGTTTTAATAAGGGATAGAAACAGGACTCTATTACTGAGACTGTAATGTCTGGCCGTCCATCTGTCGGTCACAGGCCGGTAACTCAGTTACGGCTAAAGGTATCCATCCATGGTATCCAGTTCAAATTCACATTTTATGTCATGGTGGCATTTGTGGCACCTAGCATGACAAATTATTAGAATAACAAGTTTAAATCCGAATGGAATTCCCATAAATAGATATTGTCACGTTGGCTGTTGCGAAATCTTTTAATTTGCTTATGATTGTTTTGACAGGATGAGCCGGCATGCTCGTTTCTTTAGAGAAAGAATTGAGATATCGGACAGTGAAGGTGTCTAGGTGTAATTAGATGTTTTTTTTTTCTTTTCTATATAAGAATAAAAGGTCAATGAGAATAGTACAAGGAATCCTTAGTGTTTCTATTTCAGCTGTTCGATCTAGAAGAATTATTACGAAACCAAGAGGGTAAATAAAAACAATGATACACAAAACAAGGCAAAAGGCCAAGCACTTTATATAATCAAATCAGTCAAATTATATTACTTTTATACTGGGGGTGAATAAGTATGTTAAAATACGGTATAGTATATTACAAAACCCTAAAGACAGAAGTTCGATTTGAACTTGAACGTTTTTTTTTAATGGCAGAAAAACTAACTTGCAGATAATTTGCTGAAAATTAGGAGCGTAGTGAAATTTTTTAGTACCAGTTATAAATATTATTATGTAATCGTGCTTATAATAAGGAAAAAGTGATGCATTAAAAATAATTTTTTTCGGACTAAAGTTGATTGACTGTTAGGAAAAAGAAATTTCGGAATCGGTCGAAAACTGTAAGCTGGGCACCTTTTTCATTGAATGCTTATCAGACTAGTTACCCCGGAAAGTGAGATTCGGCTGTATTTCAGAAAGTTACAAAGGTAAACGAGAGACAGTAGTGTCAAAAGACGCAAAAGCTTGAGGGGCATCATTTTGGAACCAAACTTTGAAAATTGGACTATAACTTTTATCACACTAGGTATATTGAAACGGAATGAGGAATATTAACTAACGAAATGAAAACTAAAAACTTGAAAATTATTTTTTTGTCTGATCATGTATGAATTACTTTAATTAAATAACTATGTTTAAAAATTTTGAAATAAAAATTAAATTTAAACTTTAAAAAAACCCCCGACAAAAAAAAAACTAACGTTTAAGAAGTGTGAAATAATACAAGTTTGTTCATTGTCTAATGATTTTTGATCCTTAAAGGCGTCTGGGACCGCTAAGTAAACATAAAATACCTAATAATTAACGGTCCCAGAATTTTAAATTTTTACCGAATATGTTTTTTAAAACCATAAAATAGTTTTCCATTATCTACGTGTTCGTTAATCTAGTACATTGTGGTCGCTAATAACCAGATGCATATACCTATAATGAACATTACCATCGGTTAGATTTTACCAATATCAGCTTTAATCTATTGTAAAATGTAATATTTTTCTACGATATTACATAGTACGGATATATATACGAAACACTGGAACACTCTACACAGCGCCATCTAGTCCCATAGTAAGCAAATATTACGCTTGCATTATGGGTACTAGACAACTGATATACATACTCACATTCTTTGTAATAAGCAAACATATTTTACACCCAGATTAAATAATTAAATAATAAACAAAGTGTAATTTAAATTATAAACTAAGTATGACTTTAGTTATAAACTAAGTATGACTTTAGTTATAAACTAAGTATGACTTTAGTTATAAACTAAATATGATTATAAGTACAAATTACGTATGAATTAAATTATAAACTATGTATAATTTAAGTTCTAAAGCAAATTATTTAGTTCAGTTTATGACTTAGTTTATAATTTAATTCATATTTAGTTTATAAATCATACATAGTTCATACTTTAAATCATATAAGTATGATTTAAAGTATATAATTAAAGTCATACTTGGTTACTAACAAATAGCACAGTAAGTTTTCGATTGCCAAAACATTCGTTTCATGTTCACAACTAAACGAACGTCGACATAAAGTTAATTCACGTTTGTCGCCCGTCGATAAATTATATCAACTAAGCCATAAAACTAAAACGCAATCAGCTCAAAAACTGGCCGTTGGTTATAAATCAACGTTTACAACGCACCTCGGAACTGATTAAACTCATAGCGAATTTCAGCTCATTTTCCGATGAAAATCCGGGTGGGCCATAATGAGCGTTCCCCGAATTGTCGTGCTTTGATTTAATGACTCGAAATAATAGCAATCAATACGCGACGGGGTCTGCGGTATTATTTTTGCTGGATATATATGGGGGGTGAAAGGTTATAGATTTCAAAATGTACGGTATGTACTATCACTAAGTTTATGCTAGAAAATGCCAAGAAAAACAAATGACAGTTCATTTTGATAGGGCTTTCCTGGATGCCTGTATGACGACCAAACCTTAAGTATATAAGGCAGCACGCTTGATGATCGAAGTGTCCATGTCAGAACAGAGATGGTAAAAAAAAGACGATAGTTGTCGAAATTATCACGTGGAATAATGTTGTAATGTTGTGAAAATTAATGGATTCGTTTTATTGTGTTTTATAATGAACAAAGGAAAGAGGACTGACCAAGAGTTTTACTGTCATACACAGAACCCGTGTATCAATACTATGAATAAAAAAAATTTACACATGCCCTGTTTTCCCATGTTTGATTTTTTAAAGACAGTGGTCAAACAATTTTATGATGACCATAAAGATAGCCCCCCTATTTTGTGTCGTCTTTATACAAAAAATAAAATAATTTCAAGAATCATAATAAATCGTAATTATCTGGAAGTTAAGAATTAAATGATAAAAAATAAGCCGTTGATGATTGATCTTGGTTTATATATTTAATATAATAATTAGTAATTGTTTATCACTTTAATTTATTTCTATCGTAATGATAATATCTAAAACATCCTGTAAACAAAGCGTTGACAAAGCTAGCTCGTAATGGAGGTGCATTATTTTGTCTGTAATTAATTTATGATAATGCCCGATTGGATTTTGTAATATAAATTTAGGCGAGTGCCACCAAATTACGGACAATAATTTAAAAGTTACAACAGATTGAGAAATTTTGAAATTTGATTATTATTTTTATTAATTTTAGGGTTCTGTACCTCAATAGACCTCAAGAGTAAAAAAAATGTATAATTTTATGATCTCTTTTGTTATTTTTCATTACACTTGCTGCGAAAACTGTCAAATATTTCCAATGGGTAACTGACCGATTGGCGGGGAGGTTAGACACCCTAACCGTGGAGGCAAAGTTTGCGAGTTCGATTCCCGCCCGGGACAAATATTTGTGTGCATGAACATGTCCATGGTTCCGTGTCTGGCTGTAAAATATTTGTGTACCTATATATATATATCATATAAATAGTATTTAAGTATGTATTTTAATTTTCTAGTACCCACAATACAAGCTTTGCTTAGTCTGGGCCTAGACAGCGCTGTGTGGGATGCCCCAGGTATTATAATATTAATATTATTGTAATAAGCTTTGTTCTTTGCATCGTATAACATATTGTTCTAAACATATACGTAAATACGAATTGACTAGAAGCATGCTAGAAGCCTTCTTCTGCTTTTACCGTCCCTGCGCAATGGTCTTCACCCCCGCGAAATCCTGGTACTTTATGTGGGGTGATATGGTACCACTTAAAAAAATTATTAATTTAGTATTTCGATAAATTGCAAGATATGGTTTTCGTTCGATTTTAGGCACAATGTTTAATGAAAAGATTTCATCTCTATATTAACTTTATCGGTAAAACTCGTAAAAGGCATATTGAGTATTCTTTGTAATTCGGTTGATAGCGGTATTTTAAATAAGTCTGATAAAAATATGTCATGATAAAATTACTTAAACTCGGACTATTTAATAATAAAAAAGGAAATACTTGTCTATACAATGAAATCAAATTTATAACAATACAACTGGTTGGCCTTTAATAAGAAAGAATAATTACAATTGAGTTCTTATTAATTTGATTCTACTAAAAATTTGTATAGGTAGGTAACCAAATTTTTTTTGTTTTTTGTCGTTTACCAATATTTATGATCAGCAACTTAGAATATCTATTGAAACAGTAGAAAAGTTTCAGTGTATATTAGCAAGCCTTTATATTAAATGTTCGTGCGCTAGACGGCCTGTCACCAGAACTAAGTTATGGCGTCACAGAACATAAAATATAAAGCAAAAACTCTTGTTTCTTCCAGCAGTTTTGCTCCATATTACGAATGTCTACGGACAGAACGTGTATTGGACTAAAAATCATGGAGTCGCTGATGCAATTTAAATCGTGAATTTTAGATAAATAAATAAATACATTAAAGATAATTAATTTATTTTTACAGATATATTTATCTAATACTGATTTCGGTTACATTTTTATTTTCAATATCAATAAAAGATTCATAAGCCGGTCAACCAATAGCGATTAAAATTTTATTATTGTAAACAAAAATATCAATAAGACGAGAAGTCCGTGCAGAGGTTTAGATGGTAGTGTCTCTGTATGCATCGTCGTAAGAATAAGTGTAGTTTAAATTATTATTTAATAATTGTTTGTTAATGTAATTAGTGTTATTTAATAAGTTGACGCACCGATTGGCCGGGTGGTTAGAGACGCTAACTGCTGAGCTAAGGGCAGCGTATTCGATTCCCGCCTGAGACAAGTATTTGTGTGCATGAACATGCCTAATTGTTCCGTGCCTGGTTGTAAAATATCTATATTATACGTATGCATATATTTTAAAGAATAATTATGTATGTATATCAATTGTTTGGTACCCATAATACACGCTTTGCTTAGTTTGGGACTAGATGGTGCTGTATGGGACGTCCCAGGTATTGTTAATTGTATACTTAGGTCAAATTTTCAGCACGTCTAGTGCTGGACCTAGGCTTCCTCCATCAATCTCTAGAACGAATGGCTTTGTGCCACCTGTGAACAACGGTGGGTGACTTTTAGCAGATTAGCACTTATCAATTCATCTAATGGAAGTTGTCCAAGACGTCCGGAGGGTGGTCACCACTCGGGAACTTTTTTTCTCTAGCGGTTATCGCTGCAGCGAGCGTTGTGACCTGCTCACTCAACATACTAATCCTGTCAGCTAAGTCGGCCACTGCAATTCTTTTACGGATTTCTTTGTTACGAATTTTATCCCAAAAAAATACCAAGCATAGCTACTTCCATCAATTTAAGATAGCTTTGTTACCTTAGAATTTAAAGCTCAAAAAAGACTCCATGTTTTTACTGTTCTTACCAAAGCGTCCTATTCCGGCGCCGTTCGAGGGCATTAGTTATTTTTATTGTTTTTTGTTATTATGATTCTGTCTTACGGATTACGGGCGGTGATATATGCTAGAAGGAGGATGCGTTTAATTGCGCCCCACGCCGGTCGCAAACACTAAATAATGTTAAAACGACAATCGCAAGTGAATAACGCTCACAGACGTCTTTATTAAGTTACAAATGCTGCTAGTTGTGATATTACAGAAATTTTTGTTATCAAATAGAATAAAATGATTAAAATACTTTGAAAATCTAAAATCACACGTCTCATAGGTATGTCAAAAAATTAATAGGTATTTTTAACTTTTACCAGTATCATAATATTAAAAATAATAGTGCAAATCCATGTTTTTTCTTTGTTTAATTTTTATAAAACTACAAAAGTTAGATGATGGTTTTCAAAAGGGTTCTTTTAATTTTTCGAACTTAATCAATGGAGGAATCGATCTAAAATGCCTCAAAAGTAATCTAAGTAACACATTAAATACGTCTGCATTTCTCCTTCCCGAATATTTTCTATTTCTTGTTGGAATTTAAAACTTTTGTTTAGATTTTCCTGTATATTACGAGTGAGGCTATAAAACTGTATTTCTCATAAAAGGAACTTTCATTTGATATGTCCATGATACACTTAAGAAAAGTTTTTTTTTAATTTTCCGATTTCCGTCTGAAAATGGTAATTATTTAATTATTTCTTTAATATATTTAATAATGAATTTTTAAATTATGAAGAAAATATATATGTATTGCTTTTGATAAACACTTTCATTTGATATGTCGCACGACGCTTTAAAAAGAAGTTTGGCGACTTTGCCCCCAAAATCAAACCTCAAAATTGAAAGTCGCTCATTTACGTTGTATGTCATACGTGCACCGTGGGTCACCAAACTCTATACATGTATACCGAATTTCAACTTTTAATGTCCAGTAACGCTGTGGACAGACAGACAGAGAGATATACACCAGAGTGACCCTATTAAGGTCCCTTTTTTATCTGGAATATACGGAACCTTAAAAACACAGAAAGGGTCCACAACATAGACAATTAAATATAAAATTAATACAGCTAACGCAATAAATAAATGAGTTTCTGGTTGAATTGCAAATCACATTGCATATATTTCTTAATATGTAGACATGTTTTTTAATTATCAAAAGATGAAGCAGTTGTCAATCAACCAACCAAATACCAAATCGTACTCGTACTAAAGAAATATTTTTATTTTTATTTTTTCTTATTCACTGACATTAAAACTGTGAAAAGTGACTTAAATTTGCTCAATATCAAAGCAGTCCTAATGCACTAGGCCGGCGGAAAATCAAAGAGATATTATACGTAAAATATAATATTGAACATAATTCGGAGGCCGTTGCTTGCAAAAGGTGTTTTAACTTATTGTCGTTGTAAAATTACGACACGCAATATCGCACCTAGCCGACACGATTTGTTATAATTGTTATTACCTACGCGAAATTATTTGTATCACGTGCTGCACATTGCAGGTATTAACTCGGTGATACGATATTATGTTATGCTTTAAAACACGTATTAACGCCTCGATGTCATTTATAATCTGTGAAAATCGGATTTGAGTAGGTTCATTTTCAATGAAGTCGATAGTTGCGGGGACTGCAAGATCTGTGGATTTTATTTATTATTATTTAATATATTATTTATTAACCGCAGATAATATTGAAACGGCAGTCTTCAAAATTATATACTTTCTATTTATGTGTCATTTCGTCATACAAAGTAAGTGTTTCCTTAAATGTTTATCCTATATTTCATTTTCTTATTTCTTACGGTTGATTATAGTTTGGTGGTTAAAAATTACTTAGGAATGCCTAAGTTCTATTGTTTTATTTAACGTTGTTGTTTAGTATACTTCTAATAGTTAAAAATGTGTCAAATAAAATATGTAATTACACATAAAGAAATGTGGACAGTTTTAATGAGACCGGCAATTACAAAATCATATACATATAGATACAAAGAAAATATAAAAATTATATTTGTTATTAAAATGTAATACTGAGATATACAGTAGGATGTTATTTACTTGTTAAATTACGAATTTATTTACTGAAACAATATTCATTAATTTCAAATTGTTTGTCCTAAATAAATTTTAAAAATAAATTGTACTTTGTTAAGTTATCATTTCTAATATGAATTATTATCTAAACAGGTTAATAATTTTAGTATATAGGTCTAATATTAATAAGCAAATTTTTTAAATTGCAATAAATATTGTACAAATTTTTTAAATATCATTAACGACACGTCATTTTTCGTTGTGAAAGGTATTTATTAAATGTAACAATAAAGTTTATTTTAACACATTAAAAATTTAACTGAAAATTGAGTCAATTACCAATGACTTTCAATTGCACACATCACTCAAGTATATACAAAAGCGTGAGCGTCATTTTAATTTAGTCGTATTTTGAAACGTGGCGCGCGCGCACTTACTACGATGGATCAAAATATTTTGGATCCAGAAATCATACTGTCCAGAAACGAGCATTGGAATAAATTAGAAGAAGAATGGGGTACTCCCGTAGACTTGGAAACTGAAGACGACTTTCCCAACTTCGATCCTGTGCATCCGTCATTCAGCACTTTGAATCTGAAGAAACAGACCTTCGATTCCGCACCATTACTGAAAAAAATCCGAAGAAATTTTCGTGATAGTCTGTCGAAAAAATTGCCACCCTCAGAAAACTACGAACAGTTTATACAAGATCTGCAAGAGAGATTTCCACAAGATAGTCATCAGAAACCTTTTTACTTTGTCGGCGGTCAAATAATTTCGGCCGCTTCTGTCGACAATATTTGCTGTAGCATTGATAATGTATTTCAATCTGTGGAAAAATTGTGTTCTGCGACCAGCACATTGCGCCCGAAATCGAAAACTAATATTCCTGATACAGTCCAGTGTAGTATTTCGACTACAGATTTATCTTTCGACGATACTGAAAATTCAGAGGAACTACAGAAAGACACGGTGGCTAATGAAGCAGTCGGTAGATATATTGACGAGTTATTTGATGTACTGAATAACACTATTTCAACGTTAAATAACATTTCAATAAATAATGACAAATCCAGTGACACAATAAGAAATGATTCTGTGACGATTTTAGTACAAAAGTTCAGCAGTTTTCTTACAAATCCGATTATGAAATGCAGTCCAAGAAGACGACTGGAATGTTGTCAAAAATTTCAGGAAATTGCCGAATTTTGGAAAAATCGCACTTTGAAATAATAGACAAGGTAACGAAAATGGGTAAAATAAAATTTAAGCACATAATTATCTAAATCTTATCACTTTGTATAAATATAAATATTGAGAGGTAGTATGTAAATTAATAATCTAAGTATTTATCGATTACGAAACAACAATCGTTTATGTATAGTTGTATTAATCTATTTAAATAAATAAATATTATCCTTATTTATTAACATTTTATTGATCTTTATGTGTTTAATTATATAATAATAATAATAAAATTAAATTTATATTAAATAAATTATGTTAATTAAGAAAATAATATTGTTTAGTTGCATTGTAAGTTAGTCGTAAGTGATCGTCATTAGATGAGCAAATGTGTTATGAAAATTGACTATTACATTATGATATATTAAATGGTTTTTATTTTTTAACATTTATTACGTTTTATTATTTACTAGTGATTAATGCAGTTATTTTACAATAATATAAAATAAATAGTACTCCAAATTGCTTTTTTCAGAATAAAAATAAGTTGTATTCAGTCTGAGTCTGGTAACTGATTTTGTATTTACTAAAATTCATTATAAATAATGTTTTGGTTTAAAATCAGTAAACTCATAAATTGACTAAGTATTTTATAGTTCTGAATTCCCATAAATTATATCATAGTAACAAAAATTAATTATTGTCCTATTCAAAACATTCCTATGTGACCACATATATTTTCTAGTCTCCTCGTATGAACATTTGGTCGTAAATATACGTATGTCCCCACCCGTGTCCGTTCCAAACACATTTTCAGCCAACGTTCGAGAAACTTCCGAACTAAAGCTCATATCTGGGAAGTCCCTCTACTAGTAAAGCTTAATTATTACTCCACCGACTTCGGTCCAGGAAATGAATCTGGTGCAGTATTGTGCTGCATGGAAATCTTGGTTACTTGGAAGCTTGGTGGCTTGGAAGTATTTAATCACGAAAACACCAAATAGTTAATTGATTAAATACAATAATAAATCCTAATATTATTACGTTTTTTTTTTTTGAGACACATGGAAATTTAAAAAAGAATACAATTTGTTGCATCCTTGTTGTGAGATTTAATATTACATTAAAATGAACGAATATAAGTTTTCTAGTGAAATCATATTTTCCCTAATCATACAATTTCACTGCAACACAAGACGTTGTATCAAACTACGTTAACTTCACAACATGGATTTCAGACATTCACTTATAATTTGAAAGCAGTATTTCTCAAAAGAGACAAAAGATAAATTTAATATTTTGTGTATAATGAATAGTGAGGGAGGTGTGATTTAATAAGTCAATGGATTTTATTAAAATATTTTTCAATAATAGTGTCTAATAGCTGTCGCCTCATTCCATTAAAAAGTGGCATTTTAATTATAATTTTTTCAACGAACAGACGTCCCTTAATGTCGTTAACGCCAAACACGAAGTTACTCTCAGTCAATTTTGACAAAATCATTCACTTGATGTCTTTTAATTATTTTTATGAGATAATCCGATTGCATACAGCGATACGATTAGAGTCGTTCTACGTTTTTCTAATAATTAAAATTTTATTAAGGTAACCATAGAAGCTAAAAAATGTATGTGGGCTATATTATCTACACTTCTGCACGTCTACATACAAAGTCATGTAGGTATTTTTCTATTCTTATTCTATTCTTCTTCTCTTCTCTTCTACCTAGTCTTCTTCGTGTAACTCTGGAAATAATTTGATTTGCGGAGTTGTCTTTCAGCGTTAGATTTCTCTTATTAAGCTTTTTTCATGTTGTTAATTGCGTTAGTCTATTTTTTGTTTAACTCATGCTTGTAAATTGTGATCCCATCAAAAACAATACTTGTCAAAAAAACCAAGTCTCGCAACTCAGTTGTTCTGCGGTAAAAAGTTGTGAGATCCATGTAATACCAAGTCGGTTATTAATTTATAAACAGCATCTTATAGTGACGCATATCAATATAAAAATTCTTAAATGTTTTATATAAATATATTGAGACTTGGCCATCGCACTAAATAATTGAATTTACATGTGTTTTCAGGCGATTGAATTTACACGTGTTTTCAGGTGATGGCCAAGTCTCAATATATTTATATAAAACATTAAAGAATTTTTATATTGATATGCGTCACTATAAGATGCTGTTTATAAATTAATAACCGACTTGGTATTACATGGATCTCACAACTTTTTACCGCAGAACAACTGAGTTGCGAGACTTGGTTTTTTTGACAAGTATTGTTTTTGATGGGATCTCATTTCTTTTTGTATTTTGTAGACAGTTCTACTTTTTTCCTTTTCGGTACCTTCTACTTATTGTATATATGTATATCTACCAGCAACGAATTTTCTTAAAGCCCTCTCTCTGACTTATGAACTTTTCTTATTTTTGTATTATTTTCTTATTTTTTTCTTATGGGCTTAATTTTCTTTGCGGTCTTTTCTAGATTTTTTAGTTTTTCCTTGATTCATACATCAAACACTACTTATATTCCAAATTTGAAGCTTCTAGGTCTGCTAGAAGTGCCTTAGAATTTTGATGATCGGTGAGTCAGTGAGTGACAAAATTAAGAAATTTGACCCGTTATAATTTCTTAAAAATACTGATTCAAATTGAATGAAATTTGAAAATATGCTTATATAATATGCCTGCATGGTTACTGAAAATTTCAGTCTTCTAGGTTTATCCACAACGAAGTTACAGGGGGTCGAAAATGGTCTGAATTGCTTCGAGAAAAGGATGGTACGGCCGTGACGCTTTTTCGCTCGACTTGGTGGGGGCACGACCGTGCCCCCAGATATAAAAAAATAAAATAATTTATAAAAACACTTGTGTGTTCATCGTTATTGATTCTTGGTTTTGTTTCGAATTATTTTGGTTTTTATATGTACAAATTCACTCAATAATTTGCCTGATCTCTTAAGCCCTTTAGTCGCTAAAGTGGTCTTAAGCAAACTATAACACATATGGGATCGAAATAAGAGGTTTGTGATGCTGCTCCCATCGTGGCCCGATGACGTCAGAACGCAAAGTTTGTGTATGAAGCATGAATTCTTATGACAGACCTATAATCACAGAATATGATACTTTGCAAATAATATTCAACCTACTGCTCATCCTCAAGAAGTTATTGCCGTGGACTCAAGATGACGATTGATGTTTATATAGCTATCAACTATTTTTGCCGACTAATAAAAAGTACCAACCACCACAAAACAACAAATGTAAGCCGCTTAAATGTGTAAGTGACGTCAAACGTTTTAAAAAAATGAGTTACTTATTGTGAAAAGTAATTAAATGGATTTTTCGTCAAGCAAAATTGCTTCTGCAACATTTCACGGTTCACTAGGATTTTAAATAAAAGTGCAACAGACGTCTGCACGGTTTTCAATGTTTCATAGTGACAACGCACTTACGCTGGCGTCCACGCACTAATTCAATATCGGCTATGTTGGCCATTTTCGGTGTTACTTGACGCATCCCTCGTAAAAATTAACAACACGTCAGGATAAGTTAAGAGTGGAAGAAGATTATTTATTTATTTATTATTTCATATCAAGTAACAAAGGCTCACTTGTTAGTAAAACACCTACATTACAACCTAAATGTTAGTAACATAATATGACAGTCAAAATTAAAACAAACTTCAAATCACAAACCAAACATCAAATTGTAAAAACAATTAATTATTGTAAACAACGAAAAGCCTTAAAAGATATTCTTTGTTGTCAATTAAATTATTACAAAAATCAAACCAAGCAGATCAAATTACTTATTTGTGAATTTATGTTTTTTTTTTAAATTCTATTAAGTATTTAGTTTAAAAAGTAATGAGGTTGATATAAATAATGCATAAAAATAGATTTTTTTTAAATTTTATATGGATTTATATTAATCATAGACTTTGTTGAAAACAGAAATTATGAGTCGATACATAGCCGTTCTACAGTAAGAATATAAAGTTATGATTTTACTTGAAAAAATTAGATATAAGGGCTTTATTTCACGAAATGTAGTGTATCGGGATTTTTTTATTTAATTACTCGGTAAAATATTGATTTTTTTTCATAATATTGGTCTTGCTATTATACTGCAACAAATATAACGCAAGTTTTTTACTGTAGGTACTAAGGTAGTACAAAAAATTTTTTTAACTAAGCAATCAATAAAATAAAGTTCTATTTACAAAGATCGGCTATAGAATACCATGAATTGATATTAATATTTCGTGTGCAACGATTGAAGTGTCGAATATAGATGAACGTAAACGATTGGCAGCCCATAGTGGCGGCATCTGGTGGCAAGTGCCTGTATTTCAGGGTGCATCGCCTCCAGTGATTTAGAGGCGGCGAGGTGCGCCAGCGTTATGCACACCTGTGACCATACATACTACTGGACTAAACTAAACTGTGCCAAAATGCTTTATAGCTGAACGGTCGATGTGTAATTTATCGACAGCTTAGTGTGTTAGATATATTTTATTTTGATATGTATAAATTAGTTATATTTACACTGAATTTTATTTGTGTCCAGCTTGGCTAATGGAAAATTATAACATAATTTTTAATCGAACTGTCAGAACCTACATGAATTTGATGTCTGAGATGATTCACGAAAACTTTTTTTCATCGATAGTATTTATAATTTTTGGCATGGAATATTTTCCAAAAGTTTCAATCGTGATTGAGTAATCATAACCTTTTAATATAGAGGGCAATAAAAATAGATTTAATAAAAAAAGGGATTTTTTTAAGCGTAAATCATGTTGCCAGGCGATACCGGAGCGTTTCCAAAGAAAAAAGGTTTTCGTGGACATCTGTACGGATTTTTGACCTTTTAACGCATTGGCATCATATTCGTACAAAATATCGACCTTGATTGATTAGAACTACTATTCCGGGAGGTCATGACAAATTTGGTCACGATTTGCAAAGTGGCCTACTCTGGGCTGACATGTCAAAGGGCAACTCTCTGATGCCTAATATCTCGGTCTACCTGCGCAGAGTGGTTGCGATTAGTTTATATGTTTTTCTTTAACATGCAACTGGTACTTACTCCTATATGAAATTCAGCCTCTTTGGTTATCGTTTTTTTTGTCACGACAACCACTTTTTCCAGCGCAATATAAACTTAACGCAACCACTCTGCGCAGGCAGACCGAGATATTTTTCATCAGAGAGTTGCCCTTCATCATGTCAAGCCAAAGTAGGCCACTTTGGACATCGTTACCAAATTTGTGGTGACCTCCTAAACTACACGAAAATATACCTACAGTTGCGAGCTCCACATATGGTGGCTCAACCAATTTTAGTGTTATTGTGGGGAACTCGACTTTTCCTGTAGTCACACCTGTTCATATCCGTTTCGCCAGAATATGCAAGGTTTAATAGACTGACTGATTATCCGAGCAATTGGTCAAGTGGTTAGAGACCTTATAACTGCGGAGCTAAGAGTCGCGGGTTCGATTCCCGCCTGGGACAAATATTTGTGTACATGAACAATGATCGTGCCCATTCGTTCCGTGTCTGGGATAAAAGTATATATATATATGTATATATCATAAAGAATATTTAAGTATATATGTAAGTCGTCTGGTGTTCATAATACTAGCTTTGCTTAGTTTGAGACTAGATGGCGCTTTGTGGTGCGTCCCAGATATTATTATTATTTATATATTTCGAGTCTTTCCTAAGGATCGAACCAGGCTTGGATATTGTGATCCGGAAAACGAATTAGAGGCATTCTGAATTGCAGGCAGAATATAAAATACCACGGTGCCATCAAAGTGAGGAACATGAAGACAAATGGATCATCATCATCAGCCCATTTTACCCCACTGCAGGGGCTTAGGCCTCCCTCAGGGTGAGGAAGGGGTTCGGAGCTTAAATCCACCACGCTACTCCACTGCGGGTTGGGGATTGTTACGACCGCCATCTATTGACAGCGTCCGGGACCGACTGCTTAACGTGCTCTCCGAGGCACGGAGTCAGTGATAGTTAATGTACTTAAGATAGAAAAACTAATTGGTACACGCCCGGATTCGAACCATGGCCCTATGGCCTTATAAATTTGAGACAGGTTCATTGCGCTCTGGGCTATCACTACACGACAACTGGATCGTAGCATGCAATTCAATCTGCTCAGAACAGGCATCGCTGAATTCCCGCCTACCAATCCAAAGACAGATAGGCATCGTAACTCTAAGGAGCGTTCCTAATTCGAAGCGTGTTCACACCACGCCGCGTCAGCAGTTATTGATGGGTGGCGCCACTGACATATGTGCTGAGGACAAAACTACCTTCCCGCGCTCCACACCCCTCACCCCGCGTCCCTTACGAACACCTGATTAATTTGTGGGCGTGTGTAAACATAAGACGACTGTACGGAGATTAAGTGCGCCTTTAATTGGTACAGTTTAGACGGCGGTTTATACAAACACTGCGATATAGCCTATAGCTCAGTACGCAGCATATATGGAATCGATTCTACGCAACGTAGTTCGAAAGAAGGATATTTGTAACTATAAAGAAAAATTACGTAGGAATATGAATTAAAATAGATCACTCTATGTGGTCACAATATCAATAGTTATGAAAATACTACCGATTAGTGTGAATACGCTATTTGACTATTTTTTTTAAATTTTATTTGAAACAGTTTTTTAAATATATCATAAAAGTGAATAAATTTAAAAAAAATCAATCAATATTAACAAAGATTTGAATGTTTAAAATGTCCTGTTAAACAGAGAGTGCAATACCGCACGGCGTACCTATGTGTGACGACAGGTCATTTAAAATATTGTTAAATTTCATTTTGCAAGAAAGAGACATAGATAACATTTTAATAGCTTTTAATTTCCATATTCTTCAACCGAATATTAGTCGAACACACTCCTATTGTAGCTTCAACACGTTCCTGAGAAAAAGAGTCTTGACAAACAGACAGACAGACAAATTGACTACGAAGTGATCCTATAAGTGGTCATTTTATTTAATTTTAGATATAGAACCCTAAAAACTTTAATTTAATTTGTCATCTAAAAAATTTCAATCTCACAC
Organism: Luffia ferchaultella; assembly: GCA_949709985.1. NCBI lineage: Eukaryota > Metazoa > Arthropoda > Insecta > Lepidoptera > Psychidae > Luffia > Luffia ferchaultella. Next base: position 24,854,791 of record OX453244.1, on the reverse strand, counting down.
ATATATATTTTATTGTACCAACTTTAACATTGCTTTCATAACCATAAGAGAGATACAGTAGCAAAGACTTTGTTACATATCACTGCGTGCTTACCTCAACGACGCGCGACGATCCAATTCGGTAATAGTATGAAGATGTATGAAAAAGCCATTTGAGTAAAACTGCTAAAAATTTTGAGAATTTTTCTTAAATATTGTTACGAACACACAAAGCAGCTAGCGCCATCTAGCTATTGTTTTCAATATGTATTCTTGAAAAGAATATCGTTAAATAAAAGTCTTGTAAATCTAAACTTCACATTAAACACGTTAAGCAGTCGGTCCCGGGCGCTGTCAATAGATGGCGGTCGTTACAATCCTCAACCCGCAGTGGAGCAGCGTATGGTGGATTTAAGCTCCAAGTGCCCCTCTCACCCTGGGGGAGGCCTAAGCTCCTGCAGTGGGGTAAAAATGGGCTGATGAAGTGAAATATAAACTTAATTTCTCAAACTAAGAAAATTAAAGACTCTCCGAGTGTGACAGATGCCGAATAACGCATTTCCCTTGTATAAGGTTCAATCAAAGAGATTAGTTTAATGTATTTTTGTGTTATTGTTTCGTCTTTCAACTATTTAAAATATGGTCCATTTCTAGCTATGGTATATGGTGCCAACACATCTATACACGAGAAGTATTGTAACGATCTCACGGGTTCCACCTGACAAACTCTGGTCCCTATCTCACAATTACCGTATTTTTCACGACTATAAACAAGATGGATTTCTATCATAAATACACATCTCAAACATGATAACATTTTGTTATTTATTATCTTCTTTATCGCTCTGACACATTACTTAAAATTAAAACTAAAACTCAACTGTTAAATGGTTAGAAAAATGCACTCAATTTTAATTTAATTTGTCAATTTTTCGAGGAATATTCCAGTATGATTTAGTGATAGGAAAATAAACTAGTAACGGCAAACAACGACAATCGAGGTCGAAGGAGTGCACGTAACAGTATTAATCGAGGTCTATATGAGATTGCCAGTGAATGAAATCTCCGAATTTGGCTAGAGGGCGCTACAACTTGACCGTCTGGCCACTAAATCACGAAGGCAACGTTAGCTCGCAAGCTCTTATCAATTTATGGGCCCCGCATCGAAACTTGGACATTAAATTAATATATTCGTGTGCATAGTTAGAAATATAAGTTGGGTGCATAATTTCTGCAAGTTTCAGTGATTGATGGTCGCTTCGGGAGCGAGGGTTGTCGGTGAATTTCGCATTGCATCTGAAATCTGATTCAGTGCAAAAATATTTTGTGTAAAAATATGTTGTGTTCGTAACAAAAACATAATTTGAAAATATTGATGATGACGATTGATGCGCCGACCGCTTAGCCTAGTGGGCAGCGACCCTGCCTACGAAGCTGGAGGTCCCGGGTTCGAATCCTAGGTCTGGTCAGTGTTTATACGATGAATATCGATACTGGTACCGGGTCTTGGTTGTTATATGCATGTGGTGTTTTTGCTTGGTACCCAAAACACAAGCTAAGGGTTAGTTTGGGGCCTAGACGTAGTTGTCATGTGTACGTTATGTACGTCGTCGTAGCATTTGCTAAACAATAGTTTATAATTATGTTTAAGCAGGTTTTTTTGGTGATAAGTGATTAAACGAAATGACTGTTATAATTTTGAGTGCGTCGCATAGGAAAGACAGCGGCGGGATGCGTGTTAAGACTGAGTTTCGGCTTCGGTCATGCTAAGCGAATCCTCGAGAAGCTTGTGCCAATTTGACAAAAATCACTGGCGTAGTACTAACTAATTAAGCTAATGATTACTTATTTAATTTTGTGACGCATTTCGTCATTTACGTAGATAATCTATCTTTCGAATATGTGAATTTATAGTAAGTAAATATACCTGTTTCCCAACGACCATCATCGATATGCCGATAAAACTAAAATGATGGCATAATTAGTTGTTACGCGTTCATAGCGCAATGCTCATAAACATGTCGTAGTTAATTCGCTCCCAGGTGTGCACTACGTTGTAGCGGCGTTGACTCGCGAATGGGATCGCGGATGTGGGGAATTTTGAAAATGTACATTTCCGCCAGTAAAGTCTAGATAGAATATTTTAATTGGTATATTATACATCATTGAAAATAAGAAATGTCTCTTAGGGAAACTAAAACGAAGAAAAACTGACATTCAACATTCGTCTATTTTAATCTGTTGATGTGTTTTAAATTTTTATTTTTATTAATACTTTACCTATTTAAAATTGTGATTTATTCTATTATTACCCGACTGCGGAAGCTAATGTTTTTCGAAAGTCAAATTTTTCGAGACCACATCCTGTAAGCAACTTGACAGTTTTGAGCATATGAGCTGTCACATTTGTTTTAATGAAATAAGGTCATCATATTGAAATATGATCCAAGGATCAAAAAAGAGAGGGGGAGCTAACTTTTTTTATTATTACAACAATATGCATATCAAATGAAAACTAGTAAATAATCCATTCTAAATGTATATATTATAACACTTTTGTACTACTATTATATACCCACAGGGTAGTATTCTTTTTTTTCTAATAATACCAGAAATCAAACCGTTGAAGCTTACCTTCTAATGCTGAAGTATGAAACTAATTATGGCTTAAAAAATATAAAATGCGATAAAGAAGCGATAAAGATGCAAAACCTATTGGATCATAAAATTCAGCAAGACGCAAGGCCAAAGCAAATAAAGGACAAAGCCTAAAATCGTTAATTTATATGAACAAAATAACTACCCCCCCCCCCTGCTTAGTACGTAGTCATTCCATAATAACAAAAGATATATCACATTCCCTTTTGCATCATAGCTGCTGCGTGTGGCATGCATCGTGGCATGGAAAAGAAAAAAAAACAAGATATTTTTGCAGTATTTTCCGCTACAATGTATACACTTTCGCATTAAATCAGATTAAATTAATCATTGAAACAGTAATTCCAGTCTGATGATGACAAAATGGCCGATTCGTAAGTTACTACCGCTGGTGTACTGGGTTTTTTACCGCAGACCACGAAATATTTTTTGTCATTGAAAATGACTATCATATCCATTTCACGGGAGACGCATTTTTGGGCATAACTCCGAGGGTATGAAGTCTAGCCAAGATTTTAAGGTTTTAAAAGATTAAGAATTTAGTTGTGCATTGTATGACATCAAACTTTTGGAAATCGGTTAAGTAGTTTTTGAAAAAAATTGGAAAATGTAAAAAAATCGGGATTTTTTCGGAATTTTTTTTTACTAAATCCAAAATATTTCAAAAACGGGAACCGATATAAAAAATAAAAAAATAGTATCTCGGCCATTAACGTAGCTACGATTTGAGACCAAGTTTTTGGAAATCGGTTGGTAATTGTAAGAGAAATTATTTCCGAAAGATGAGATTTTTTGGTCGATCGCTTGTGTTTGTGGATATAAGTTACTATATTTCAGAGGGTATTCATCGGATCGCTTCAAAGTGTTATACCAAAGGTTAGAAGGCGTCAGTAGCTACAGTTTGAGACCAAAATTTTAAAAATCGGTTGGAAATCGAACAAGAAATTTGACATCATATGTTAGATTTTATGGACGTTCGGGAACTTGTTAACATTACGGTCATCGCCTTTCGGCCTGTATTCGTTCGAATGCTTAATTATCGAGTTCAGAACGTTTAAGGATATCAGAGGCTGCAGTTTAAAACCTAAATGTTTCAAATATGTTGAACTAGCGACCCGCCCCGGCTTCGCACGGGTGGCAGAGAATTTTTTCGTTGATTTATTTCCGAGTTTAAAGAGTTGAAAAGAATAGTGCCACGTTTTCGTGGCTAAACCACGATTTCGTGGCAATAAAATAAAATAATCTGTGAAAATCGGGTTTGGGTAGGTTCATTTTCAATAAAACCGATGGTTGCGGGGACTGCAAGATCTGTGGATTTTTTTCTAGGGAATGTAAAGAAATCATTAGGGCTCAGACCAGTACAGTACTCTTCTGTACTGGAGAATGGGTCATCAACTCTACGTTATCCTGCTTTGAAAACTTGTTCGTATTTTGAGCGGTGTGGGAACTCAAATTATTATGAAGTAAGACGATGCCGTGATATAAGATCAGCCATAATTTCTAACAAACATGCAGTAGCGTACCGACTGCGTTACTGTAATGGAATTGTAGCAAAATGTAGGTACTTTTTTTCGAAACAAACAAAGCGACCATCTTCTTCGACACGATGTCTGAACGCACAACTTTTGATAGCTCTCGTCTTCAAAAACCTAAACTGGCAATTGTTTTTTTATTTCAAGCTCATAAAAATAGGTCCATGATTCGTCACCCGAGCTGATGATCTAAACGGCTGCTGACATTCTTCCATTGCAGCGTTGCAAAGTAGGCCGCGCGGCCGGCACCAACTAATAAGTAACGAGGCGCCTTTTGCTCTATGAAGTAATTATGAGGTACCCAGCAGCGAATTAATTTTCTGACACCCAATTCATAATGTAAAATAATTTGAATAGAAGTCATTCCAATACCTATAATTGCTCGGATCTGTTTGTATGTCACATGTCAATCATTTTGTCTAATTTTTGCATAGCAGCGACATTTTCAGGTGTTACCACTGTCTGCTCGACCTGAAGAAGGTGGGGCTGAGAGATTGTGGGTCGTTTGTGGGTGAGTCGTATGACTAGTTGCTTCAACATCATAAATGGAAACAAGCTCAGCAAGACATTCATCTTTAGATAATCATTACTGAAAGACTTGTTAAAAAACCGAAATATGTTTTTTTAGACTACCTACCAACTTTATATTGCTTTGATATTTTTTTTTGGAATACGATAAAATTACTTTAATTGAAGTGTTGTAAATGTCATTTAAACAGTTTCGTACGTAGCAGTAACGAGTATTATGAACTCAATAAATAAATATCTTAAGCGAATTAAACACATTATCGCAGCATGTCATTCACTTTTGGGTGACATGACTTGCCGTCTTTGACCTGCGTTCCCTGGGGTTGATTTAAAAAATGTATTTATGTCACTAATTCTGGTACCAAACGCACTTTGCAGTCCATGTAAAGACAATTTGATAATTCAATTCATTACTTCAGGAAGAATAACCGTTTATGGGTTCATGGTTGTCTGGAAACGAATTCGAATTTTTCGATACATTTTCAAATACGTGAGTGTCGTGTTATGTAGTTATTACCTACTCTTATGGCATTACATTAGATTTATCGTGTTTTAGATTTATAGAGTGAATTAGGAGTATGGGTGTTGAAACGGCACCATAGTGGGGGGGACGGTAGCTGTTAACGCCATCAACTATCAATTAGAACAACACAAAAGGCGAACTAACACGGGCACAATCCGTCTCGACGTGAGGTCAGCGCTGGCAATTTATCAAGGCATTGTCTCAAGTAGACGAGGGTCCGTCTTCGAATCAGAGCTAATGTCGCGTTGTTTGCGCTACGGTGTCGCCCCCCTTAAAAACATAATTGACAAGAACCGTCCCTAGTGCGGTAACTAACAGCGAACTTCCAGACAAATGGACACTTTGATAGATCGTATTTGGCCGGAATTAATAATGGCCGACGACAAAATTAAGACAATGAAAGGACGAATTGTATTTACGAAGCTCGTATCGGTTTTCAACTTGATAAATTTGGCCGCGTTGCATGACAGATCATGCGAGTGCTACGCGTAGGTCAAAGTTTCCTTTGAATCTTAAGTTGTCAACCCTGGCTGACTTGTCTGGTATACAAGTAAGTCTGTCCGACTGAGGCGATATTGGGTTTGGTGGAATATATTAAAAATGTTATAATTGGTTTGACCGATTGGCCAAGTGGTTAGAGACCCTAACTACAGAACTAAGGTCGCGGGTTCGATTCCCGCCCGAGACAAGTATCTATTTATTCCGTGTCCAGGTGTAAAAGGTCTATATAATGTATATAGTATAAAAAACAATTGTATCCATATCAGTTGATGAGTACGCACAATACGAGCTTTGCTAAGTTTGGGACTAGATGGCGCCGTGTGGGATGTCCCAGATATTATTATTATTTACTGTTTCACTACGCAGGTACGCACGTAATCATAACTTATATTTAATAACAAATATGAGAACTTATTAGCAAAGGCAATAATAACTCTGCAATAGAACATTATTTAGTTAAAACAATTGTTATCGTGTGTTGTTCAAACCATTATAGGTACCTATTATTTAACAATTCTGCGAATATTTTTGTAAATAAACAATAACTTAGACTGACCGGTTGGCCGAGTGGTTGACCTAATAGTGGTGACCCTAACTGAGGAGCCAAGGGTCGTGGATTCGATTCTCGCCCGAGACAAATATTTGTGTGTATATGAACATGTCTAGTTGTCCTGTGTCTATGTGTAAAAAGTATTTATATAAGTATATATCACAAAAAAAGAATATTTAAGTGTGTTCAACAATTGTCTAATACCCCATAATACAAGCATATTTTCTTACTTTGGGACTAGATGGCGCTGTGTAAAATGTCCCAGGTATTATTTATTTTAATAAACAAACATAACATTATTTTACATATTAAAAAAAAATAGGTTAATGAAATAATATTAAAATAAAATATAGTATTGATATAGACATTATATATGTAGATTTTAATGCGTATTTTTATAAGTAGTTAATTTTAGTCTTGAATTAGTTTTCAACCTTGGTTTTGTATTTTATATTTTCGTTTTACTTGCGACCTCCTAGATATTAGGGTATATGTGTGTAAAATTTTATCGTCGTACATGTTAAACTCTGGCAATTAGAAGTCAGACACTCGCTGGCAGAACAAAGTCATAAAGGTACCTTGTTCACCCACGTGACCCGAAAAAAGGACCATCTCATTTATAAGCCCAAGTTATTACGTTTGACTGAATTATACTTAATGTTATAATAGATGACGTTACTCTTATAATTTAGGCTCATAAGTCTTATCCGGTATAAGAACAACTTGAAAGTATACCATAATTCATACATAAAGTCTGCACTCCCTCTTCTTACACGTTGTGTAAAATGTTATCCGTTTGTCGCGCTTTGCGTCAGCCGCGATGAAACGCGGACAGCCGAGGGGACCGCACTCATGCTGTTCCGTAATCTTGACTAAGTCGCCGTAACTGACGCGACACTGCCTTCGGATGATTTGTTGACACAAATGCCAAGGATTACTTCGCGTCTCAGGCGTCAAGTGAAAATCTGACGGATTTGCCGTTTTTAAAAAACGTTTTTGACCACCAAAGCCTGGTAGAGTATATTCTAGTTTAAACGTTACGGATAGAATTCAAGAAAGGATGTAAATTTAATTGTTATGACACCATCTTAAACTTAAGTTCGCATGAACAATACCACAGTATAGTGATACCAACACTCATAATAAGAAATTCTAATACCTAAATAATTTTTTTTGTTCCCTATTTCGTAGGTAGGTAAATTATCAAAAATTCTGTTAAAATTTTCATAATAGCATCACATTTGAATGTGTACATATATATTATTAAACCTTTGTCAAACCAATAGTTTATGGAAATATGAATGGTTTAGTGCCGCATTTTTATCTCTATATAATGTTAAATCAAAAATTAAAAATTATACAAAAAATCGGGTGAAGGTGTGTTAGATAAGGGAATAAAAGTTATATTTTGAAAACGAAAAAACACGCTTATATATGTAACGGACTAAAAAGTACAAAACATTATTATCGTCATTATTGTACTCAAAATATTTGTCACCAATTTTCTGTTCTCTTCTCTCAAAGATTCTTCGCTTCATAAAATATAATCTCCCTTGCCCATTAAATGACAAAATCAAAAAGCATACGTAATTTTTAAGTTTTTTGAGAACCAATATAAGTAAGTAGGTAGTACTTTATTTAATTGCAATATAGCGCCCCACGCCTTTATATATTATGAAGGGCATAATGCATATATATGGTAGCAAATATTTTATGTTGATTAGAATTAATACGTGTATTATGATCATTTGTACTTTTTACACCGTTACGGATATTAGTATTTCAAAACTATAATTTATAAAATTGTTGTGTATTACTGATAAAAGTGTGTTTTTAGTTTATTTTATTTACACTTAATTTAACACTTAATTTTTTATTATTTAATTTTTTAGTTAAGTTATTACGCAAACAAATATTTTTTCCATTTTTGTTTTATGAGATTAGATATGTAAAGAGAAGAAGAAGATTCGTCTAAGTCATATTTATTTATTGATGCCTATACGAGTATTAATTACTCTGTAATTAATTAAATTTCTAACTTTGAATGAAAACGCGTTGCATTTGATTTCCACTAATGCTTTTCTATCCTAATCCATAAGACCTGACAGCTCGAAAGCATTACAGTGACCATTCTTCATGAAAACAATAGAGACCCTTTGTCTAAATGGAGTGCGATTGTGAGACCGTATCGCATGTCACTCCTGTACATTTGCTGAGAAAACGTGATTTTGCTACAAGCCTGTCACGCGTATCTACGCTGTGAAATTCTGTACAATTATAAGGAAATGGCTAATTAAGAAAATTACGTTATTTTTGAAAAAGTTTGATAATATTTTATAATAAATATAATATAGTAATAAAAATGTCGTTTATGATTTCATTAATTTATTTACTTATATAAATGTTATCCACTTTATACATATGAGACTGAAATATTTGCTTCACTCAAATTCAGAGATATTCAATCTGTGTAGAGTATTCGATATACATTTTTGAAAGACCCTAATTCACTCACAAATGGCACACTCGAAGTTTAGTTGGTTCACTAAATGAATTTCCATCGTAGAAATAAGAAGGACTATCACGTTTCAACAATGTACGCGATTTAAAAAATGGTGTAAGGAATGGTAAACTATCGATGTATTTCAATACTTTATTCAGGAATGAACCACCATCAGTTCGTATCAATTACGAAAATAAATAAATTTACCGAGGTTCACCGAGTAGTTTACATCCAAAAATAGCTTATTACATTTTATGATGTGCAGATATTTTCGTTTTTAGAGATCTCAAATATATGTACATAAAAACAGTCGTAATAAAATCTCTAGGCTTCCTGCCACTGAACATCCAATGAAGCATTGCAAAGGCGTATGTGAAAGTGGAACTTTACAGCGTACTAGCGGTTGGTGGACTTATTTTGGTATCAGTGTGTTCAAGTTGACGCGTGAGTACATAGTCAACTGACTTACTAGGGGTGCATCGGTAGTTAGTGATGCTACGTCCGGATATCAATAGGTTTATAGATACTTAAACTAATCATTAATAATAAAATTTTTAATTCTTATCTAATTCTTATTCTATTTCTAGGAGACAACACAATGGGTACACAAATCGGGGTAATCCATTAGTCGTAATATCTGCACATTCAGGTGACAGAAGTTGGCAAAGCCGCCACACGCCAGCTCAAAGTGGTTCGAACCGGTTTCCGCCGGTAATTCGCGAGAGATCGCGCCAAAATCGTTTGTTGTTTCAAAGCCCCGACTAGATAACTTTATTATCTTGATTAACTTCCAGCTTATGCATAGTGCACAGAAAATAATCGTATATAAATGTTGTTGGATGTTTTTACTCAAAGAAATAAATAATGTTTATACTCGCTGTACTTTTATTGAGAAACCATGGTGATATAGATGACTGTGCCAGTTGTCGCCACGCCGGCGTACACCCGCCGTACAGAAACAACCTTAATCATAAATAGGTTTTATTAAAAAAAAAACAGGTCAAGTGCGAGTCGCAATCACGCAACAAAGGTTTTACCACCACACACCACACAATATATTTGTATTAAATATATTTCGCTTCCGAGCTTAGACATCGCGAACTGCACACCTAAATAATACAGAAAAAAATGTTAATTTTTTCCCCCATTTTCTTAATTTTAAAATGGAAAAAAAAATTAGAATATTTTTATTCTACTTAATACGCTGAGACAATAATACACTACGTGCTGGGAAATTAAAATAAAATTTTACTTAACTATAACTTGTATCAAACCCCTTCTCGCAGAACGGTACTTTAATAAATTTTTACAAAAAAATTCTGTTTTCGGCCAACCCATTATATGAAATATTGAAATTTTAGGTCTATGGAATATTTTGTTAAATTTTTTTTTTGTTTTGTCACAATTTACAAACTATTCAGATGTTTGGCCTTTTTATAATACGAGTGTATCCAATTTTTAAATCTGTATGTTCTTTACGTTTACGAGGTAGAGACCTATGACATAAAGACATATGAACGGTTGCTGTTTTGCTCCGTTTTGCTGTTTGGACAAGAAACCCTAAAAATTATGCGGATTTTAAATATATTTTTTTATTTTTTTTTTGTAATCAGCACCTATATCTCTTATTTATTAATCGCTAGTATCAATACCAAAACAATCCATACCACCAACCACAACACCAATACCACCTAGTATCTAGCAGTCAATATATTTCCATAATAAAAGTTCTATATGTATATGCATAACTATTTCTAAACATAAAATTGTTACAACAAAAAGTATATTTTTCTTCTAACGTTTGGCTCCATTTCATATATTCTTCATTTATGCTCTCAGCGCATGGAACGTGCTGTCTGTTTACAATTCAAAATATTATAATTCAAGACTTATAACCGAAAAAGAAAGAAATGACATTTAGGGTGACAGTTATAGGTTATAGATATAAACAAATAATTTTAATAAAATTATTGTAATTACCGTCAACAACATGTATAAACAAGAGTGGTATATCCCAGCTGAAGTGGCTGTCCACAATAAAGCCGACGATTGTTGGGTGTCTTTGAATGGAAAAGTCTTGGACTTGACCTCCTGGCTAAAAGAACAGTTTAAGGTCTGTAGATGTTTCAAAATGTGTTCCTGTGTCTCAAGAAACGTGTACTGGGGTAAAGAATGCGTCGAGTTGTGTCCTTGTTTCAGAAGAGGATATTTCTATTGCGATAATAAAAGGGTGAGTGTTGGTGTTCAAAACAACGCGTAAATATTTTGATGTTTTTGCTATTTCACCATTTCAGAAAAAAATTGTATATACGTGTGTATACGTTACAGACGAGCGATGAGCTTCAACCAACATTTTTAACATATTTTTATATAAAAAAAAAATTATCAGTAAAATATCCCGGTGACGTCATCTGGACTGATGTTTAGTGTTTGCTTTATCTAAGACTAAAGAAGATAATATTTTGATTTATTAGTGAAAATGACAGTTTCATTTGATATAGTGATTAACATAAATATTTGATAACTTTTGCTTACTGTGGAAAGTAGCGCAAGAAGCTCAACTATCCAGATGAAGTTACAGGGACAATTCTAAAGCAAGAAAATTTTCTTACATAAACACCAAAAGCGTATAAAGAAATAATAGATATTTTAAAAGGTTGTTATAGAACTTTATTCCTTTCAATTTTAATAACCTCCAACACAACTTTAAAATTTTGTTTTTGACTATTTTAACGTCTGTTAAATTGTCATAAATATCTGGCAAATTCGTAAATAGAAAAAAAAAATACATTTTGAGACCTTATTCTAGAACCTTATTCCTTTTCATTTTAATAGCAATCCAAACTTTAAAATTTGGTTCAAGGCCATTCGTGTAACTATGGTGCAACGGTTTATTAGAACATTAGTAGCCGGCACGATCGCATGAGGCCTCTGTGGTTTTGATTGGTTAATTTTTCTGAAGTACAATATCATTAATTTTTTTATTAGTTGGCGATGACAATACTCGCGAATGCCGGCAAAGATATCTCCCACTGGTTTAATGGAGATGATTGGATCACTTACATGCACCCAATGACAGGCACAGAATGTGAATTCCAGCGGCACGGGCACTCGGATGATCGCCCCGTGGTTCCGTCGACGCGATGGAGACCCCACGAAAACCCCTGGTGGCTGGACCCTAAATACGTCGTGGGCAAAATTACGGCGAAAACCAGACCTATAAGAATACTTAATACTATAATTGGTGAGATTTCAGAGATATTATCATTTTATTATGTGAAAAAAAAAACCTTATCTGTTTTAACAATTAGAAATAGTCAATAGTATATCTAAAGCTTTAAAGGTCTAAAGTTTTTAATATGGTATATCTTAAACCGGGTTATTTTCATCACATTCCAAATTTCTATGTTTTGGTCATTTAAAATAATAAAATACGTGTCGTGTACTTAAGATTCCGTACTTCAAAAGGAAAAAAGAACTAATGTAGGATCACTATGTAGTCCGTTTAACTGACTGTTACGAGCCTGTTTCTTAGGAACGCGTGAAAGCATCTACGTGAAGGGCCTACGGTCCCTTGGAGCTGTAAAAAATCAAGTTTCCAAGCCAACGCAATAATAAAATAGACCAATAGGTCGCTTAATTTGACATTCGCAAGTAAAGCGAAACCTACAGGGTAGTAAAGTCAATGCGGGTAACTTAAGCTTTCAATATAACATTGACCCACTCTTCATTATTGCATTATTTGATTTTACTTTACGATTCATTTAAAAATAAACAAAATGTTTCTTAAGTTATTTTGTACCTTAGTATATCCTTAACGCATCCATAACTCAGTGACATTGATACTGGCAATAGATTTAAAATCACAGACTATTTTGTCCGCAGCGTGATTGTGTCGTCGAAAAGATTAAGCAACAAAGTTATTTTTTGTGTGTCTGGATAATTTTAACAGGTATATGGCGCTTAAATTGTATTTATTGTTTATTAGTGTTGACACATATGCAAGTATAATTTAAAAAATCTACAAAGTTACAGCGAAATTGTATGATTTGTTCAAAACCGTTTTGCCGCCGGTGAAATACGGCTAACATTGGCCCGGGCGAAAATTACCAGTATCGTTTATGAATTGCTGCCAATTGCTGAAGACAAACTAGGAGAGGAAAGATTGCCGGTTGCTTACCAAAGCACTTGCGAGGGAAGCTTGTTTGCTGGGCAAGTCAGATGTATTCAAGCTCCAAACTACGAAATATTACATAAGCAAAAGGCTGAATAAGCATGGATATGGCCAAAACAGGTTGATGTGTGGAAATGTACAAAGAAGAACATCATGAAAGTGCGTGAAAAGAACGCTATAGATATGAACCAAAGCTACTCTGATAAAAGACGACTTTCTGTCTATGGAGTGGGGCGATTAAAGAGCTTATATATTGCTATCATAATGATCTGGATCTTGGAACAGTGTATTAAATTTGCATGTTATAATACTTTGTAAGACTCATTTTTAATTGTATTTTATGTCAAGGATTGTAATATCACAAGTGTAATTTAAAAAAAACTTGATTGAGAACAAATGTAGTACCTGTGTCATGGCAACATTTTTATTCTGGCTATAATTTCCACAAAAAAAAATATTTTAACGGTTATAGGTTGTCTATGGGCACTGAGTACGTTTATAAGCATAAACAAGAGGCCAAAGTTATAATGAGAAGCTCAGAATTCAAAATAATACGTAATAATTGAACATGGGTAAAGGTGGGCCAATTATACCTCAAGTCTCCATATAACTTTGGCCCATAAGTTTTAATCGTTTTTTTTTTAATTTTTTATAAGGGTGATGCTAATTACGAATGATGCAATACAATCAAGGCGTTTAGATGCCACCAAAAACATAGGCAACGTTTATGACAAGTTTTAACTCTCTCTTTTCCTTAACGATATTCAACAAAAGTGGGGCAAAGTTACCCACATTGACTGTACTTCTCTTTGACTTAGAATCATGAATTCTGAATTTGGCTTAGAATGAACCATGAAAATTTGGCAAGAAACAAGATCTTACAGCACAAGTGAAAGAATACGAAGATCATTAAATTAAAAAAAAAAGTTTAGGTCCTAGAGTAAATTAATTCGACATCAACGTTTGGTTTTAATAGAGTCATTAATGTCAATTCACACTATCGAAGTGATACTACGCAATTTTGCGGGGTTGAAGTCTGGCGCGCGGAGATTTCACGAGGATGCAGACCGGCACGCGGGGAACTTGTGCACTGAAACTCGGACTAAAACTCGAGATCTTGCACCAGCTAGCTAGAGTATGAGTGGTCAGACGGTAAACGCAGAAGAGGGCTTCTAGTCAATTCGTACTTTTATGGTTTAGTTGGCTTTCTGGCGAAATAAAAAAATAAGGAAAATGATATATTTGTAATTGTTTTACTATTCGTAAAGTAGTACCAATAAACACGTCAATATACGTTTATAACTTTGTGAAATCCTTAAGGCAGGAGTACGACTTGCACTTTGCTTGTTTTTTTTAGTATTATTCCGTATCAAACATTGAGATAAAGACACCACTAAGTTTTTCTATTAACGTGGGAATGCGCGGGCGATTGACATTTGTGTTGGTGGGCGACCGCTTGTAGATCCCTTACCGCGCTACACCCACGGTCAGCCCTTTCTGTTACCACGCTGTATCTGTAATTGCTTTGAAAAAATTTGGAAATTGATGATGGAATCTCCTTGTTTAACATATTACATATGCCATATGACCAACCGATTTGCCGAGAGGTTAAGAGACCCTAACTGCAGAACCCAAGGGTCACGGGTTCGATTCACTCAACGGACAAATGTTTATGGGCGTGTGCATGAACATGTATTTGTTTAGTGTATGGGTGTAAATTTGTATATATTATAAAAACTATTTAAGTATGTATATCAGTTGTCTAGTACCCATAATACAAGCATAATACTTGCTTTCATTGGAGTTAGATGGCGCTGTATGGGATATCCCATTATTATTATTAATAATATTATTATTATATAAACATTGGATATACTATAAGTATAAATATTAGAATAATGTTAACGTTTCCTAATATTTCTAACCCCCGACGCATGCACAGAGGTAATGTGTAATTTGTTAAACGTACGTATCTGTGTATTCTTGTGTATTGTGTCTGTGACATCGCAGCTCATAAAACGGATGAACCGATTTTAAATTAGTTTTTTTTTTGTTAAAAATGTGACTTCAAATCAAGAGTTTTCTTAGCTATTATTCAAAAAAATTTGTTCAGCCGTTTGAAGATCGTTTGAAAAATAACAAATTTTGAATCGATCAGACCTGTGGAAGTTGCTTACGTCCCATCATCAACTAAAAGCTGGAGCCTGAAAGGATAATGAAGGGATGTAAGCAACTTCCACAGGTCTGATCGATTCAAAATTTGATATTGTGTTACTTTACCTATTTACAAGAAAATAGCATATTTGATCTGATACTGCAGCATTACCTGGAATCTGCAGGATACCCAAATCCTCACCAACTTACAACAAAGGTATTGTGTTTAAGGTTCATTGGAATGGTTTCAATGAACAAGTTATATAAGCAGACGAAAATCGGGGTCAGATAATGGGGCAGGAAAAGGAAGTGAGCATAAATTGTTGAGAGATTCTAAACTACTTTGACTCGTCGAATCAATATAAAATTTCGGTTTGCAATGAGTAGCGTTTGCGGTAAATTAGTTACCGCTAAATTTACTGCTAAAACATTATACATTTCAGGTTCCGCAGTTACTTTGGAAGTGTGTTCCGAAGAAACTCTATACCAAATAATGTACCGTTATTTCCCACACAATACACATTTGAGTTCCTACACATGGCGGTACTTAGGCCGCGAACTCTATTATCGGAAGACGCTTCATCAGAACGGCATACCAGATGACCGGGAACGTTTTAGCGATGTAGCGCTGCCGGAAAACACACACATTCCTGCAATCCTGCTGTATTACAATGATGACCTTACTGAAGGTAACATATCAAAAACATTGTTTATTATCAGAACATGTTTTCATAATTTATTGATATGTTATATATCATTAGCTCGAAAAGGAAGAAAAAATATTCTTTATTGAACCCACGACTTATATATAATATTTTTTTAATTTTCCAGATCCATTTGTAGAAACGGACGAAAATGAGGAAAAGCTATAATTTATGAATTTTGATTTCTTGGTGGTAAAATGCTAATCACTACATATTATAAAATAAAGTCCCCCGCCGTGTCTGTCTGTCTGTCTGTCTGAACGCAATAAACTCAAAAACTACCAAACGGATTGGCATATTGTTGACACCAATGGACAGAGTGATTCAAGAGGAAGGTTCACGTGTATAATTTTAAAATGTTTTGTGGAAATTTGTTGTAATATGACGATTATTGTTGAAGAAGTCAGAAAAAAATGAAGCCGGCTGGGATCCTTCATCGAAAACGCTGCCTAATCCTTTTGAGATATAACAAAATAATGTATGGAGGAATTGTGTATCTTGTATAGGACTAAAGAAAAGTCCACAATGGCATATTATGTCTATCCTTTATGAATAGCTTACTATACCTATTTTTATGTTTAAAAAAATGGTGTCATATTAGGAGGTAATTGGAAAGCAATTTATACGGATACAGTATTAATCCTTATCAAATCAAATACGTTATTTACCTTTAGCATTTTATGCACATTATGACTGCCCTTTACACTATGTACTTAAAATTAATATCTTAGGAGATATCGCGAAATATATATATCGTGCGACCAGCCGGGCGGCCATACGGGACAACGCGACACGCTTAGTTAGGTTAGGTTAGATGTATTTATTCTTTACTTTTTCTAATATTAATAGAATTGGAAACAATATACTTTAAAAATACTCCAAGTAGGATGAACTTACGTCACATTTAAATCCAATCCACATTATCCACATGTTCGATGCAACAAGGTGATATGACACTACGACAGAAAAAAACATTCCGGCCTATATGCTATGCTACCCGTGCGAAGCCGGGGCGGGTCGCTAGTATTGTATAAAAACAAGCCTACAATAATTATTTAAGTTAAACTTGTCTATAGCACTCATACGTAAAAATCATTAAATGATTACCTGTTGGTAATCATAATGTTAATAATCGGCTTATTCATGGATTTAAAAATAATGCTTCTATAATAACAAAATGAAATAAATAAAATGAAAATATAATAAAAACATATAAAAACAAAAATTTATAAGTAAAAATATAAAAAACTTGATTCCGTAAAAAAATATTAACTGAAAAGAGAAAACAAACTTTGGGTGGAATGAGAATAAAAAACACTATCTTATTTAAATTACTGTCTGTTATTCCCATATCTTATAATATTCGAGTCCTATTTATATGATAAAGTATTTAATTTACATATAGATCATAGAGCTCGTTTTTCTGTATTTAGTTAATTATTTTTACTTAGTCGTGTTAATGACTTTATTTGTTTTTCTTTTGAATAAAGAACTAAAGTTCTTTTTAAGCGACTTCAAAAAAGAAGGAGGCTACTCAATTCGACCGTATATATGTTTTTTTTTTATGTGTGTTCAGGGATAACTTCGTTGTTTATGAACCGAATTGAATGATTTTTTTTTTTTGTGAAAGGGAGATATCTCCGAAATGGTACCATGATAAGGAAACCAGGATCTGATGATGGCATCCCAGAGAAATCGAGGGCAACCTTCGAAAATCGTATTTTAAAGTATCGAATTTTTATATTTGAAATTGGTTACTCGCTAGTTTTCATTTGTTATATACTAACCCTATGTGACGCCTACCATTCGCTATTACCAGTTATTCTGTTCATGTAAAAACATTTATTTGTACCGATTTCATGTTTCCTTTTGAAAATAAGGTTCAAAATAATATGGTTTTATAATTATTAAATTTTCAAAATGGTGATTGACAAGACATCACATAAAGTAACGATGTGTTTACGCTTCCAAAAATAATATAGAGTAGAAATGAATTTTATGCCATGTATTGACAACTAACTGCTTGTGAAGGGGATTTTTCAAAAGGCACAGAGTGATTTACTTTGACGTCCTTTTGTAGAAAACTTCATATAATTACATTATAAAAATAGTGTGAGAGTAACTGAAATATTTAATTTATTAGTGTTTTTCAACTCTTTGCTTTCCTATCAGTAATTCATATCAGGCATTTGGTCATGAGCTCCCGGAATACTTGTTTTTTGTGAGAACCATTGCCACTTTATTGAAAATAATAGATTTAACAAACAGAACAAGATTATATGCTTACTTTAGTAACAGCGAAATATTTAGCGATTAACACGAGTAGCTATGCAAACGAAGCTTTTTCACGTTTTATTTTGGGAATTTGCTGTCACGGTCTTTTTTTACTCTGATTCTCTTTTCTTTGTCAAAATTAATTTGACAAAAACGATTTTTTCTATTTATTTTGATACTAGTGTTCCCTTTTAGATGTGTATAGTTTTTATTTTTTATTATTATCATCTGTTTGCAATTTTGAAAACTTTTGCGTACTTACTAATTTCTGTCTTTAGATTTAATTAATATTTATGTATTAAACCACTTTAACATTTCGAAATAGTTTTTTTATTTAGCTTTTTGTGAAAGTCCGACGTTGGCGTATGGGTGAGTTTAAGAGGGCCTGTAATTGCCATTTGTCTATAAATCTGCACAAAAATTTTTTTTGAGAAACTTCTATTCAAAATATTAGGCCAATAAGTTTAATAACAATGTATGAAATGAGAAATGAGAAAAAAATGAGACAAACAAACTAACTCACACTGTTTTAACTAACCCTATTATTAAGGCTCCGTCGTCCGTCCGTCTGTCACAGGGCTGTATTCTGAACGGTAATAGGTAGACACTTGCAATTTTCGCAAGTGTGTATTATTTGGGCCGATTTAACAACAAATAATAAAAATAAAATTAATTTTAAAATTAAAAGGGTTCTTCATATAAAAAACGTGTTTTTTCGACTTCTTTGGTGATCGCTGATTGTGAGATTATTGCTTACACATTCAGGAAATATGTACTACTTACAGTTGCTATAATAAAAAATGAAATAAAGTTAGTAATTAAAGAGTTCATGTATATGGGGGTCTCCATATGTGAAACGTGTTTTTTTCGACGTTTTTGGTGATTGGTGGTTGTGAGATCATCGCTTACACTTAAATCTTTCAAGAAGTATGTACTACTACAGCTGTTATAACAAGAAATAAAAATTAGAGGGGGTCCCCATACAAGAAACGTGTTTTTTACGGTAGTATGGCACCCTTAGTGTGCGGGTCAGCACTTAGCCGGTTTTCATATATTTACAACACTATTATTACCAGACTATAAAGTTTTCATATTTCTTATATTTTTTTTATGGCAGCATGAGTACATTTTTTGAAATGATTATCAAAGAAGTCTTGCCTTAAAAATAAGAGTGCATTTGTAGTAAACTTTTGATCTCCCCCAAAGAGCTGGAATCTCCTTGTATATGTAAGTGAAGCTATAAGACATACTATTGAACACTTGAACAACGTGAGCACATATCTCGCCAGTGCTAAGACCAGCCCGGTCATCTTAAATCAAGCGGTCTTTGTGCCGATGCCGGGGAGCCATCAAGGTGCGTTTGATTTAATATAATGGCCTTTGGGGCACATTAGACGATCAATTGGCCATCAATTGTTGGCTTAATTTGCAGTAAACAGTCAGGTGATCCTGCCGTGTCGGGTGGATCGTCGGCATATGTATGGGTTAAGTTTGGTAGCTATTCGCTTACAGCTCATAAATGTGATTTAAGTACCGTCTGTTCTAGGGAAATTTTTCAGTTTATTTTTTTATTTCATAGATATTAAGTTGTTTACAATCATTACGTTATTCACAACGAAAATTAAATTGTTAATATGTAAAATTATAAAATTATTGACAGGTTTTATTTTCATTGGACTTGAACCATTTAAAGGTAATCGGATAGTTATTGAAATTAAAAGGAACAAGGTCCCAAAATAACGTCCAAAATATTTTTTTTTTCTATTTGGAAATTTGTCATATGTTTATGAAAATTGATCTGACGTTGAAATTATCAATGTGACGTCATCTGGACGTTCAGCATTTTACATTTCTTTCCACAGTAAACAATCAAAGCTAAAAGTAAATAAAAAGCTGAGATCACACTATGTCAAATGAAATAGTAATCCTCATGAATCGATAAAAACATGACATACAAATAATAAACAATTGTCCAGCTGACGTCACAGCGTTATTTTATTAATATTTTTTTGGAAAATAGTAACTTAGAAAATTACAAAAAAAATATTTTTAGATTAATAGGAAGGTATAGATCGATCCATATTTAAAAAAAAAATATTAAAAGTATGTGTTAAAATTTTGGTCCAAGCCCATTGATGGGATTCTATAATTAATGACATTCATGTAAAATACTCTAATTCAAATAGATAATTTAAGCAGTCACTACATCTTTTAGGGTGGCTATTACAACGGCACACTAAATGCCTCCACGTAGGCTGTAAATTAAGAGACGCGATTTACGTCGCATCCTCAGACCATACATACACTTGTCCTTATTTCATTGAACATGGATTCCAGTCTTTGTGTTTGTATAATATTTGATAGTGGAATGAGAATACGTCAGCTACATATATTCACTACATAATTTTTATTTAAAATTTAAATCGAATTCAAATACAGAAAGCAGTTAAAATTAAAAATTTATTATTTTTCTAAGTTTTTGTACCTCAAAAAAAACGGAACCTTTTTAAGACCACTTTGTTGCTCGTCTGGCCGTTTATCTGTAAAAGTTAGATCTAAATGAAAATTCCCATTAATTCATATACATACAGAATTGTTAAAATACATGTTTAAAAAATTTCAACGTTTCATTTGAGCCACCACAGAAATATGGTTTTACGTTTATTAATTGAGAAACAGGTTAAGTGCGTGTCGGATCACGCATAATGTAGGAAAACTTATCAAGAATCAAAATTATGAGTTTGTTCATATATAGTTCAACTTAACTCGAGTCAATATTGTATAATAATAATATTATATTATTATTATACAATATTGACAGGTTATAACTGGTGAACTAGTTCACATCATCATCATCATCCCGTGTCTCTCCACTGCAGGATATAGGCCTCTCCCAAGGCTCGCCACCACACACGGTTCTCCGCCTTTCGCATCCAATTACCCCCGGTATGGTGCTTTATGTCATCAATCCACCTAACCGGGAGGCGTCCAACGTTGACTGAACTAGTTGACATTAGACAGTTATGATATTTTTTCGAGATATAATTATAGCGAATTTAATTTTAAGCAACTGTCAAACAACCACAAATGACTTTAAAATGTCTATTTAACGACGTCTCACTAGTGGATCAAGGCAAAAAAAATTTCCGTGATTTTAACGTGTCACACACACCTAGTATATAACGGTTACAAGTATGTATATTGTATATCGATACCAAATTTTTTTTATAGCACTAACAGTCTGCAATATAAAATGGACGAACAAACGTACTTGGCCAAACTATAAAGGTTTCCAAAAACATTCATTTTAGACTAAGAAGCGACGAACACGTACCTAGACACTCTTCCATTACTGCTTCATCGTGACAAAAAACAGGCGCTGCTGTTGCGTTTGATACGCGTAAGCACGCATTCGATCAAATATTATTTGATCTACCGGTTGGCCGAGTGGTTAGAGACCTTTACTGCGAAGTCGAGGGTCGCGGGTTCGATTTCCGCCCAGGACAAATATTTGTGTGCACGAGCATGTGAAATAAAAAATTTAAGTATGTATTTCGGTTGTTTAGGTATCCCATAATAGAAGCATAACACTTGCTTACTTTGGAACTAGATGGCGCTGTGTGGGATGTCCCAGATGTTATTATTATGAGAACAGTATAATTATTCAGTACTGTGTACCAATAGCAACGCATTGCTTAAACTCGCTGTTGCGCAGATTCATCAGTCTTTAGCTTTGACATCGATAATGATTTTTTTTAAATCCCAATTTTTCCTGACTGCAGCGAAACATACTTTTATTATCAAAGGACTCCTGTTTTTTGTACGAAATCATTGCGTGTTTACTTGTTCATAATAAATGAGATGACAGGAATCGGTGTAACAAGAAAATATCAAACCATTAACACTCCGCAACAACGCCTATAGACGTTCTAAATCCGTTCTATTAAAAGTTCCGGTCAAAAAAGGCCATCAGGCGTCCGGACATTCGGTGTCCGTAAACACTGGTAAGGAGGAAACGTAACGTACGGGCATCGGGTATCGGACACAAAGCCGGGTACAAATCTCGGCAGTGGATAGCGGGGCTGATCGACAAATCCGCCAGATTACGCACTGATACAGGGGCATGTTTATGAGACAGCCACCGGCTCCCGCCGACTCTATCGCCCCTGCCCGTTGGCGATCAGGGCTGGCAATAGCGTTTTTGAATAAAAGGTTGGAGTGTTTTTCGAGTTTTTCGAGCTTATGTTCGAGCCCAAAAAGCAAACGGAGAAAAGACCGCAGTCACGCTTTTTAGATTTAAAACTGAGGTATATTATACATGTTAGGGTTTTGGCGCACATGATTTTTATTTCAAATGATTCATTGTGGAACGTGGTTCACTGTGAGACAATTTACTATAAAAATTACAATTTAAAATAATACTGTTATTTCAAAATACACTTATCACGTTGTAGTTGAACATCGTGATCCTGCGATTTCATTATGCTATTAAACAAAATCTTGATAAAATTCATGATGCTAATTGCACGTGGACTTTGTTAATTAATATCATTATAAGTGCACACGTATTTCCTAAGAGCTTGAGCCGAGATCTGCATTCGCTACAGTCCTTATATACTTTTGTGTCATCGACATAAATCAATCACTACGCCTGACACTAACGCCTTTTTATGGAAATTAAGCCTGAAATTTTCATACAAATTGCGAATATATATTAAGACATCTACATGCCAAGAAAAACTTTTTTTAAACTAGAACAAAATTGGAAACGTGATTTAGGTAGTTTTAATGCACGTCTCAGGTCTTCACTATTTTCAAGTCTATAATCTGTGTCTTAATACTAACAAATAATTATATAAAAACGCGTTTCCATATGTGCCAACCCTGCAACGGTCGGGTGACGTGCCTTGCCCCGAGATAGAGAAGGTAGTCCGAATAATATTTTGGCTCACAGAACGAGTCCAACTTTTAATAGTGTCCGCCCATGTTTATGTTATAGCTTTTGGAATCGAAAGCCGACTTGTACCATAATAAAAGTGGCCGCGGCGAGTCCGCGTGCCTGTTTCGTTCTAAGACAGTTTATGATTACATTAAAACTGTGAAACTAGGGTTGTGAAATCGTGAATTGGCGTGTTTATCGGCCAGTGCAGTGTTGCATCTTTGCTTTGGTTGGATTTTCAGTTTTATCACTCTTCGCAGTTCTTTTCGGGACGTTTGATTTTGTAGTTCGTTGTTATTGTACATCAGTATAAAAATAAAGCAATAAGTAATGTTATTATTTCAAATTACTGCGTAGTCCAATTTTAACATGATAAGACCAAATTCGAAACGTCGTTTAGTTTCTATGTTATAATTGGTTATAACTTTACTGAAGAATATACTGTATAATTATTTAAAAATATTAATTTTGCCAGTTTTCCAAAACTAAAATATAAATTTTAATTTTCACTCCTTTGTGTTTCGTTATTTTGAACGACGCACATCAAGTGCGATAACGCTGCCCAACTATGAGAAACCTTGTTTATTGGGCGGGCGTCAAAAGGGCGGGAACATGTTCAAACTGCCACACTTGATTGTAATACTGATAACTCTTAACTTTCTATAACTGATCATGTACAGTTTTATTCAGTTTACGATTACAGCTAAGTTAATTTTACTGATCGATTGGCCGAGTGGTTAGAGACCCTAACTGTAAAGCCAAGAGTCACGAGTTCAGTTCCCTCCCGGGACAAATATTTATGTGCATGACCATGTCTATTCGATCCTTGTCCGGGTGTAAGATTATCTATATATGTATATAATATAAAGAATAATTATGTATCTCAGTTGTCTAGTACCCCATAATACAAACATAATACTTACTTAATTTGCTTACTTGCCACTGACCAGTCATTCCACATTGCTTAAACCAAATTCTATAAATTATAGCACTTATTTTTCTCTTTTCTAAAATTCCCTGATCTTTTAAGTCAGTTTAGAACTACATGAGCATGACGTTTTCAAAGGTATGTGAGCTAAGATCCACAAAAAATTTATGTTGTCCTTATGTTAAGCGTATTTTTGTAGTTTGTGTCAAAATGTCAATCAACAGAAAATAATTGGAATTCGCAATTTGCGAGCTATTATTGAATACTCGTATTGTATTTATATTTTTTTTTTTAAATTCTTTCCCGTACAAAATCTGTAAAAAGTGTATTGACTAATAAACACTTGGAGGTTTAGAACTACGCATATATAATACTTATTTTCGTCCGTCTTGTAATCTAGTTGCTGATAATATTCTGTGATATGATAATGCATGTAACTTGTGCTGTAGCCAAAAACCAAGACATGAAGTAGCCTAATTTGAACAATCGAAAATAGTCGTACATCCGCTGATAAGACCTTTTGTATCTCGAAATAAATAAAATCGCTTAAATATGTCCGGCGAGGCACACAAATTTTGTTCACCCGATCGTTGGCTAGGCCCGTCCGTAGGTGGGCCTTCCTGTTTCACATATTATGTCTGAGAGGGATCGTTTTGCTCCCGTTTTATATGTAGATGGAAATAATTAGATATAGGTAATGAGGGTTTTATCTAGGTAAAAAGATAGTGTAGGTACGAATGTATTACACATCAGGTGCTTGCCTTTCTGGACCCTTGCTGAATGAACAGACACGAAAGTGATGGTTTTAGTTTTTATTATTTTTACTTATTAGAAGTGTTTGAAAAAAAGTTATTGTGGACAATTTGGCAAAATGATTTTAACGAAATTAATTGAAACTTTTTGTATTAGTTACTGTTTTGGTTTGGGTTAAAATTTGTTATAAATTATGTTGATTAATTATTATAATGTTAATTAAGAATCTTAAAATAAATGTTGAATATAATATTTTGTAAAGTTATTATCTAGTAAGTACCTATTTAAAGTGTCTGAATTGGCAATAACTTCATAAACTGTTTGCTTTAAAGTAAAATTTATTATGCATTTCCATTTTCAGTTATAAGTACCTACCTGTAATTTATTTGTGTTTAGTAAGGATATAGCTTCTAAACTCGCTACTCAAATGAGATAGCGCCGTTTGGAGTAAACTGTCAACAAATCGCAGTACTATTCCCTAACTTATAACCGTCAGAGTGCTGTAGTTTCCTCCATTAGCTTAGCAGCATAAGGTGATGTCTCCCGGACGCAGACATAAGACATAACTAAAAAATAGAGCTCAATCACACTATGCGTGCCTATGAGATTTGAGAGCATTCCTCGATTTCCTTGGGATTTCAACATCAGATCCTGACTTATTGACAACGGAACCACCTCGGGATACACCCTTAAAAAGGGTATAGACCCTTAAAAAAAAAAAAGAAAATCGCAAATCTGTCCATAGTCCACAATTGACGAAGACATCGGTGAACATACATAAAAATGAAAACTAAATATACATACAGACGAACAGAAAATCTCCTCCTTTTTGAAGTCAGTTGAAAATTAAATTGAAAGTTTCGTCTCTCCGAAAAGAACGAAAGAAACCTTGAAAATTTATGACACAAACATTGTCATTTTCAAAATCAAATGGAAAACAAATCTTGCATAGAGTACCAAAAATTTACATTTTGAAAAAAAATAATATAATTATATAATTTGTCTAAATATACTTTGATTCTTACGTAATCCTTTCTGGTGAGTTTTCGCTGTGAAGCGTAGACTTAGTTTCAAATCTAGCATTACGTATGTATATATTGTTAACTTTTCCAAAAAATTAAACAGTTTTCATGTGAAAATAAATATCTCTATTACATATTTATTTGAAAATGAAACACACAGGAACAAAACCAGAAATGAAACTAAAAATTGGCGTTGTAGCCGAAAGGGGAGCAAAATTCACATGGAAAGTGGGTGTAGTAGGTTTAGATATAGATTATTTAAAAGGATCGAGACAATGGCTTTTCGAGGTTCACAAGAACAATATTGTACCTATTAAATGCCATAGAGTTTTCTTAACAACCTCATTCTGCCCCAACTGACACTTGACCCTAGGAAGCGATAAAAATAAAATACATTTAAGAAATTAAGTAAAACGAAACACTTTCGCCGCTTATAAATTTCCAAAAACAATGGGCGTAGCAGCGATTACCCGTCTAACTGGCGGTAATTACGGTCATTCGGTGTCATCTTACCGCTAACGAGATCATCAAGATGGCGAAACGTTAAACACCCGGTTACAGCATCCGAGTATGGCGCATCTAGAATAGAGGTGGCATAGTGCTTCACGATTTACCATTTTGTTTTTCTCATATTTTTTAGGTGGAGATAGACATCAATTTGGAATGATTTAATGAAACTGTCATAGTTATAACGGGCTTTGATCAAAATTTTAAAGTTGCGCTGATATTAAAATTGAAATGAATACGGATCTATAACAACCTCTTGACATATGTATTTTTCCTTTTTACGAATTTTGCAGGTATTTTAAAAAAAACATTTAACGTTAAAATAATCCCTGTGACGTCATCTAGACAGGTGAGCTTACTCTGCTGCTTTCCACAGTACAAAACAAAAAACAAATATAAAGTATTCAGGTCAGTCACTATCAAATCAATCTATATCCCTATGAATCAATCAAATGCAACAGACATGTGTCCAGAGGACATCAAAAAGATATTTTTAGGAATAAATTACTAAAAAAATAGCAGACTTAAATTTGTGTATTTACTATATAACAAATATGTTTATTAAATTATATAAATTATATTTACTAAATAATAAAATGCACAACGCACGTTGTACGTTATTGTTAAATATTATTATTTATTATTAATATAATAATGTGTTGCTGCTTCAAATTGTGAAAATTAAAGTTTTATTGACAGAGCAATAAAAGTAGGTAGTTTAAAAGATCAGATTAAAGTGTATGTCTACAACTAAAATGACAATATTATTACACATTGCTAATTATGGTTTCAGCTTCTTCGTGAACATAAAAATATAATGTTACACAATTATTTAACATTAAAAGTATTATATTTAAAAATAAAACTAATAACTCGTGTACTCGTATGAAGTTGAAACCCTTTTCCCTATAATGCCTTGCAACAGGGAAGATAGTACATATAAAACCTCTTTGCTACAGAAACACTTAACCCTTAGAGTGCCACATCCATTGTTTTACCTCGTCCCCTAGTAGATGAAGCGTTGTGCAATAAATAATATTTTAAATTAATGTTAATGTCCCCGCGTTTACTTAAGTGCCGGTTGGTCGCGATAACTCAGCTGTGTGACGTGGCCGCGGTAATGGGCCAAACAAACGACTGGACGACGGCGTATCACCTCAACATAGCTTGTTTTAATGATCTGGTTTACTATCACTAAATACTTGTATTGACCATTTCAAAAATTAGATGAATTCAGTTACATTTTTTTTAAGAACAGACAATTTAAAGAAAATAATTTGGAAATTATTATTTTTAGTTCTTTGGTTACGTATATTCTGAAAATTCTTACAATCCAGTCCAGAATTATAATTTTAGTAATCGCCGTTGAATATTAAAAAAAAAGAAAGTATGTCATTTGCAGAACTGTCAATAGTGAGTATTTCATCCATAGACATAATATAACTAGAGTATAAGTAAGCTTCTTATATTCCTGTATGTGACGGTTGGGCATCGAGAAAAAAAAATGGAAAATAACTGTACTTATTTTTATCATTATGCAAAAACGGCGGTAATAAAAGATCAGCTAATTACTACAAGACAACACAATAACTTCCTTTAAATTTTTCGTTTCACTTTAATGTAATATTATTAAATATAATGTTATATTTAAAAATGTATATAATAACTTTTCTTAAAAGTTACCTATAACATGTTTAACAAAAAGAGAAGATTACGAATATTTGCTAATAAATTCCTTCAAACTAAATTAATTCCAATACTGGAATTATTATCTGAAGCTTTCAAGGGATCGGTGGATCTTAAAATATTTGTACGGTCAGTATATTTTGCAATGTATCACGGAGCACAATTCTCAGAGTGGGATGAGCAGCAGAAACGGCAGTTTTGTGCCAACAAATCACGCCGCGGAAACAATCACGCTGACAACCGGCCGAAGCCTAGAGCGGCGGTTATTACTGAACTTGCTCTATAAATTTTCTTTGCATGTATTTCTTTTTGTCTCTCAGGGCCGGAGATTAATCTAAGCCGCTACGTACTCGGGGGGACATTCGTTATTTTTATTGTTAATATTTGGAGGACTCGGCAATAACCGCTTTATTTTATTATGCTTCAGTGATGTACGGCGTGTCTCGTATTTCAGCACTACTTTATGTGAGCTTCCTGCGTTTTTATTTGTTACATAAGGAAGTAAGTGAATAGGCCCAATTGCCGCATCCGCCCGCCGCGGGCGCGCTCCAAGTTATTTATGTATCGTCTATCTGTAACGCTAATGTTACACTCTTTTATTGTCCAACTTGGTTTTTTTAGATGTTCTCCGTACCTAACTTGTTATTATATTACTCAACCTTATTAAGTAAAATATTGCTCATGTTAAGAGGTTTTTTCAGATAAATAAATTAATAAATTATGATTTGTTTCCAAACTTAAATTCTTCACTTGAATCGCATAATCTCTGACGAGTTTTTATTTATAAGTAACTTGATACAATATTATAAGATCAAAGACAGTGAGTTATTCCAGATATGAATAAGAGAAATTAGTTTTATCGCTGATGACATATTGTTGTTTATTTCTTTGTATCAATGAGTATATTATGTTATTTCATTAGTCTTTTTCTGTGCGGACTGCGTTGATTCGCCGCGGTTATTTATGTGCGCATATGACTCTTTTTTGGAGAAGACAATATAAACATTAATCTTAGTATATGACGCAACCATAGTTTTATTATTTTTTATTTTGCTATATATTATATTAAATACATTATTGACAATCAACAAAATATTTACTCAAGTAACAAGTAAATATTTTGTTGATTTGTATTGTATAAACGCTTTGAATATAAAGAACAAATTACCCAGGACCAGTTTCAACTTCTCCAAAATTTAAATAACAGTTTAAAAATTAATGCATATTAAAATATTGTGTTAGTATGGTGAAATTATAACAGTTTAACTAAATCTAATTTATATTTTACTGACATCGAAACGAACGAGCTTCATAAATGGAATAAATCGATTAATTAAAAAGTTAACTATTAAGAGAAAAATTAATAACAGAATTTACAGAATTTTTCATCTAGTACTCAATAAATACTACTTGAGTCTAATAAGTATACTTATTACTAAGTTGTCTACATTATAAGTGAAATACTGATGTTTTTGTTTTCCTTTTAAATAATAGCAAAAATACGTATAAAATTTTATTTCATTTTAGTTAATATTTAAATTAGAAAATACTTTTGATTAATCTAAATCGAACCCACGGGTTAGTTAACTATGCTATAGTTCGAAAAGGCAACAGCTTTCGTGGTTTTTTATTATAATACATAAAAGGCACAAAACAGACACACTATACAGAAAACAATACACGCCCCACTACCCCCAACACAAGTAAAGGATAATAATTAACATAACATAACATAACATACGTATACATCACAACAACGTCTAGGCCTTAAACTAAGCATTAGCTTGTGTTCTGGGTACCAAGCGAAGACACCACATACATATAACAACCAAGACCCGGTACCAGTATTAATATTCATCATATAAATACTGACCCGACCTGGGATTCGTACCCGGGACCTCCAACTTCGTAGGCAGGGTCGTACCCACTAGGCTAAGCAATCGTAATGTTGTTTCTGTCATTGTCGTTGTTGTTTGTTTTGTTTTATTGTTTCAGTCTTAAATATACCTATCCTACCTTGCCGGCTGTAGGTACATTTATCAATCTATATACCTAATTCCTAATCATAAAATACATAAAGAATTTCATAGGATTCCTAAATCATTTAGGCGTTCTATAGAATGGCTTCTATAAAGAATCATACATTAGAATTATTTTATTATTTTCTATTTTATATCTAGTTAATGCAGAATAGAGAATGTCTTTTCTCCAGATGCTCCTTCGTGTCATTCCCCTTGATATACGCAGTGGGCCTGTCTCCCGTGCCGTCGATAGTCCGTAGAAGATTTGTGCGCTCCGCTCCAAGGATCCTACATCTTATATTTGTTTATTTATTTCGAAAAGAACTACCCTCATTCCATTTCGTGAACGACTAAATTCTCGGAATATTTAGTGTACATTTTACAGATCTTCTGAGAATACCAACAAAATACCTAATCACAATATAGAACTATATCAAACCGAGGTCTTATATGGAAGTGGATACCAAATCTGGAAAGTTCTAAAATTATTGTACCGACTTGCTCATTTTATTTGTCTAACAAAGACAAGCCAGTTAAAGTATACAAAGCGTAGTTTCCATGCATGATATTAAAAATTATATTTATTATAAAAGTAGATACCTAAAAATTAAAACAAAAAAATGTAGATATATGAAAGCGATAACAAATGACATGCGCTAATCGCAGCACAGCAGATGGATTGCCACTTGGTAATTGCTTGTTGTTGTCCTTGTAGTAAATGATGCGCGAGCGAACATACGCTATAGATTAATGACATTTCTATTCAATGATCGCAATTTGTCAGCACACAGGCTGTGTATTAAACATTTAAAAAAAATCTAGTCATTATTTACAGCTGTTGTCGTTGCATAATGGAACCTTGGCTTTGTGTATATCACCAAGAGGCTGCCGAAATATACAAAAAGTTCCAAGTGAGCAAACGGCGCAAACTAACTATTACCGAGAAAAACATGTTGAGAGATTCATTTTCTTTATTACTTTATTTTTTTGTTAAGTTCGGTAAAATCTACACGCTCTTTAAGTTTTAACTACATTCAGTGGAACATCCCGTATATGTAAATATTGTAAAGAATATTTAAGTATATCAATTGTATAGTGCACCATAATACAAGCAAAATACTTGCTTACTTTGGGACTAGATGACGCTGTATGAGATGTTCCAAGTTTTATTATTATTGTCTATTAATTCAGTATAATCTCAAATAATTTTTTGTGTTGTTTTTCAACCACATCTCGATCGACACGTACCCTTTAAAATATCAAAACATCTATTCATTCGACCGCTCACCGCACAAAAGCAATCCAATCACAATATTGGCCAACAAACGCACAAGTCGCTGTACAATACGTCCGTAGTGTGAAAAGCCGTGAAGGGTGTTTCAAGGCACACCACTTTGCTCGACCCCACCCGATTCCAGCCGATTCATACGATCTCTGAATTATTTGCCCAAGTTATCAGCTGCCCGTTTATCACTAAAATGTCACATTTAATAATAATTAATGTTAATTGCCGTGGGGCTTACAGACCTCCACAAAGGCTATTGGACAATACTAGTAAGTTATTTAAGTTTGCCAACACTTGGAATTTGACTAGTGGAACAGTATGAGCGCTATCTTACTGCCGACTTCGTCTTGAGTTTCGGCCAACGAAACGAATAGGGCAGACTTCTATAACATTTAGATCGGCAAGATCAAAATACAGTTGTAATAAAATGATTTATTGAAATTCAACAATATTTTTTATGTTATTAACGGCAAAGCATTAATACGACAAACAATAAACATACAGATCGTTTTGAGAAAAGCCTACCGTCTAGAGTATATTTTTATAGTAACAACGTTTTAAAAAACGCATCCATAATAAAGTGCTGCCAGAATTCGCGATGAAACGTGGATGTATCACGTGAATCAATGTCGGTACCGCCAAGTGATGTGTGCATCGCATACACATTTTGAAAACATATTTTGAAAATAGACAGTGTCCTATACCTGTGAGTGGACACTATCGTACACACAGGGCCTCGAAAATTCAAATCTCCATGCGACCAAAGAATCGGTCATAACTCCGCAACGGAAAGCGTTAGACAAAACATTGTGCCGTGTACGGAATACTGAAGTTTTTTAAAAATTAGGTCGAGTAGAAAAAATCAGTCAAGTGTTCCTCATAAATAATACCTGGGATCACGAAAAAAGTTTTCACGCAAAAATTACGGCAGTGTAACGATACTACCCACAGCGATTTTTTTTCCTACTGCAATATACCTATCTATTTATCCTCTCTGACAAACCTTTCCAGGTATGATTACCGACAAATTTTCTTATGTAAGCAAAGTATATTCAGTCGTATCTTATGATATCTGTCAAGGTCGTAATAATAATATCTGTAACATGGCACACACGGTCATCTAGTAATCCAAAGTAGACAAAGCCTGTATTATGGGTTATAGATAACATAATTGTATGTACTGAAACATTTTTACTGATACGGAACAAATAGACTTATTCATGTAAACAAATATTTGTCTCGAACAGAAATCGAACCAGTGACCTTTGGTTTTGCAATAAAATTAAGGTTTCTAACCATTCAACCAATTGGTAAGATAATAGTTTTGAATCGTTTACATATTAATTATACGTTGGCAGGCATTAAAAAGTATTGTTATTAATTACCATATTACATAGTCTTTTCAGTACACTATAAAACAGTTCATAGCTATATTAACAAACAGCGCACTTGAATACAAAATATTTTTTCACTGTATTTAATTACATTACATTAAAACATTACTAGACCATATTAATAAAAAATATGACAACACTCTTTTATTACACATAGCCTTCCGCGTGCGGCTCCGCTCGCGTGGACTACACTGTTGTACTGGCACCCTTTATTCCGGGATAAAAGTAGTCTGTCACTTTTCAGCTTTCAAACTATGTATGTACAACCCCCTTTTCATGTTTGCAATGTTTCATTGAATCAGTAGTTTTTTAGTTTATTTGTTACATACAAAGACACAAATTTTTCCTCTTAATGATAGTACTATTAGTATAAAATAATAAAAAAAAATTGTTAGAAAATAACTATTTAATTTCACAATCACTAAATAAATATAATAATAATCTGCTTATAAAAAGTTGCGTATTTTTTTATAGCTTGGAGAGGTTTGTGTTTTTTTGGTGTATTTATCAATTAAAAAACAGGTCAAGTGATAAACGCACCTTGAAGGGGTTCCATTCGGTTATACTCGAATACGTATATTAACGTGTTTGTCGCAACGTATATTTCCATTTTAAAAAACATACGTAATATAACTACAAATTAACAAAATTCCAATTTATTCCTTTACTTGTGCTGTAAGACCTTCCTTTTTGCCAAATTTAGGTCTGATTCTAGGTCAACGAGAAGTACCATATAAGTTTTGATTTACTTGGTAGTATAAAAATAAACGGCACAAATGGCCTTTTTTTTATTGGGTTGACTGACTAGCTTGATTTTTTCACAACTTCAAGGGACTGTAGACCTAAGGACTAGATATGAATCCCAACTTCATACCTCTGCGCTTTCCTGATAATCGTGACTGTTGTGATAGCCCGAGTGCACCGAACCTGTTTAAAATTTACGGGCCGTATGGTCGAATCCGAGCATGTACCAATGAGTTTTTCTGATTTAAATACATAACTATTACTGACTCCGTGCGCCTCGGAGAGCACGTTAAGCAGTCGGTTCCGTTTGCTGTCAATAGATGGCAATCGTTACAATCCGCCAACCCGTATTGGAGCAGCGTGGTGGATTTAAGCTCCAAGTCCCCTCACCCTGGGGGGAAGTCTAAGCCCCTGCAATGGGGTATAATGGGTTGATGGCATGGCATGGCATTCCCGAGAAAAATGGTCTTGACAAACCTACAGACAGCTTATCAAAGGAAAAAAAGAATATCTTTTTTCGTTTTGAGGTACAGAACTCTATAAACCGCGAATAATTATTATATGTAGCCGCCAATCGTAAACTTTGATTACCATATATAAGTTCACTCGGACTATTGCACACATGCACTGATCTGTCTTGTTTTTATACATACGGAATGGCATCCGATGAACCATAATGTAACCATATCAGCCAATTATGAGCAATCTGGTGACGGGAACCGGGACCGACGGCTTAACGTGCTCACCAAGACACGGAGTCTGTGATAATTACATGCCTACGTAAATCAGAAAAAACTCATGCCACCACTCGGCTATCACGACACCATATTGTATGCCTATATAATGTTTTTTAATAAAACCAATAAAATATTTTCAAAATTTTCATATATGCAGTTTCTATGGGTTTGTTATTCGGCAAAGAGGAGCATTCTTAATCACTTAGCATCGGTAAACGGGTAGGCGACAAGGTAAACAGTATAAAGACGCCAACTTAAACAATAATTCACAGCTCCTGTTAACTTGCCCGTACCGACTCGAGAACGATTGCTCGCCGTTTTCTATTTATGTTGGCTTATTGCATTGATACGTGATATATTATTATTTGGAATCGTTTAGAAATAATAAATTGTAAGTTCAAATTATATAAAGAGATATGAAATTTAAATTTAAATAGTAAATAATTAAAAAATTCAATAAGAACATCGAATTGAAACCTATCAATAACTATAATAATAGAAGCGCTTTGTTGTGATTTCATATAAAGGAAGCAAAAATGATAACATTGCAGAACAAACATAATAATAACCTTGATCCCACACAGCGTTATGTAATCCCAAACTAAGCAGAGCTTGTATTATGGGTACTCGCGATGCACATACCAAAACATTGCCGACTGTGTCCAGATACGCGAGACCGCTGTCGTAGAAAAAGTTTTAAAGCGTCATATGTCGTGAAATGATATAAAGGTTCGACGGAGGATGAGGATTCTACGCTTAGATACCATAAATTGTCGAGATGGACGTCTCAGCCGTCGAACCGATCAAAAAACTTGAACAAAATGACAGACCCAAAAATAAGACAAACCATACGTCTTTATCATTGTTTTAAACAAATATTTTGTTGAATTACATAAGAGACGTAATTTCGGAATTTTTATTTTCTTTTCCAGGACAAATTTCAAATATAGATCATACTAAATTCTGCTTTACAGTAAATACTTTAAAACATCAATTGGCGTATATTTGGTCTACGGCGTATAAATTTTGTTCACATTTATATGGTCTTAACGCGGTACGTCTATGTACATTCCTGTTTTACAACACTAAATACATGTCTAAAATTTTAATACGGCATTCGAATATTTGTTTATTTAAAAAATTGTTTTATTTATCATATTTACTATCTTTATTCCGCAACTGCTTTGCTCCTTAGATATCACGTACTTCATAAGTTAAACCACGATTTCATATATAAGGTAACGTGATCTTTGAATTACTATAATTTATATAGTCAGACAAAAAAGTTTAATGCGATTGAATTTTTACATAAAAGTTAGAAGCCCTCTTTTACCGTCTAACCACTTATACTCTAGCTCTAGCTGTTGCAAGTTCCAGATGGCGAGTTTTGACTCCCGTGAAATCACCGAGAGCCGGTCTTCCATTTTTTTCCATCAGCCCTTTTTTGTACCCGACTGCAGAGGCTTCGGCCTCCACTCAAGATGAAGGGATTCGGAGCTTTAATCCACCACCCTGCTACAATGTGGATTGGCGAATCGTAACGACCGCCATCTAAGGACAGCAGCCGGGACTGACTGCTTAACGTGGTCTCCGAGACACGGAGTCAGTGATAGTTAATATACTTAGAAAAAACTCATTAGTACATGACGGTTTCTGGAATGCAAAACCTTCTAAATAAGGAGGTACACGCCCTTCTCATTGGCACATGCTCGTAGTCGAACCATGGCACATGGCCTTATAGATTTAAAACAGGTTCGCTTGCGTTCGAGCTATTCGAGCCGGTCTTCACCCCCGCGAATTGTATTCGACATTTTCGATACTGTGAATTGACATTTCTGACTCTATTAAAACCAAACGCTGGTGTCAAATTTGTTCACTCTATGTATTTTTATAACTAATTAATGTATTAAAATTAATTTTACTATATGAATATTTTCTACGTGTAAACGCCACTTGCAGTTATACTTTTATAATAGTATAGATTTCATTTAAAATAATTATTAATTCCCATTGCAAATATAACTATTCCATTTTCGATCAAAATTAATCATATACATAAGGTATTTGAACTTGCGAGTATCAGCCAATCTATCTGCTCAAGATAACGGCTCCCTCGCAAGGTGTTCCCATTGTTAGCGCCCAACTTCTAGATCGAATTTGTTCCTAAAACTCTTCGGGTTAATGGGATGAAAGAGTAACAGATAACGGACACGCAGTTACGATTCAAAGCTATGATCTCTTTGGATGTGGCATGTTAATCAATTCAATGATTACTTGTACTGTAAACGGCCCGAGTAAAGAACGCTGTCCTTCACACGGGCAGTACTCGTAGTTTATCGTAATTTGAAGGCCAGCATTTTTCAATAGTTTTAACATTAGGCAGTAAATATAAAAAAGAGACAAAAAAAAGTTTATAAATACATTTTAGTGACTGTTTGCTTGTGAAATTCTTAAAGTGAGAAAAATTATATCAATAAACATAAAATAAATTATTATTATGCACTAAAATATAAAATTTTAATGCGATTGAATTAACTTATATTAAATATAACTATATTTTTGTACAATAATTTTTTTTTAATCAAATAACCCAAATTATACCTAACTAGTGAAAGTCAAAAAATAATTGCTAGCTTAAGGTGCGGGAACCTGGAAGAAATGAACAAGTACTGGATGGCAGAGGAGGATAAAAGGTGTAAAATATGCGTGGGAGAGGGAGATTTGGAGCACGTGATAAAACATTCAGGGTGGAAGAAAGAATGAGAAATAAAAGAACTACTGGAGGAAAGTGGAAAACGAGGAGTAGGAAATAAGTAGTGGAGAATAGAAATGTAAAGAAAAACTTTAAATGTGTAAAAACTTATTTTTCGGGTTCGGCAGAACATCAGCGATGGACATGCCCGTTCGTTACAGGTCATCAGCATGCTGAGTCGATTCCGTTTGCCATTAAATATAAAATCAGAACGATTTATTATATTATATTGCCAATTATATTCTTGTTGTTCTATAAAATAACACCTACTGGTAAGACATTTAATTTATTAAAAATACCACTAACATGTGTTAAACTTGATAGATTGCAGTAACGTAAAATAAAATTAAGATGAAGGACAAATCGTAAATGATTATAATTAAAGCCAGATTATAATTAAAGGGGGTCCCCATACAAGAGACGTATTTTGTGCGACGTTTTTGGTGATTGGTGGTTATCAGATCAACGCTTACAGTTGAAATTTTTACAAATTACGTATCACTATGATTTATATAACTTGAAATAATAATAATAAAATAAAATTAAAAATTGAAGGAGGTCCCCATAAAATAAACCTATTTTGTGCGACGTTTTTGGTGACTGGTGGTTATCAGATCAACGCTTACAGTTGAAATTTGCACAAATTACGTATCACTATGACTTCTAAAACTTGAAATAATAATAATAAAATAAAGTTAAAAATTAAAGGGGGTCCCCATACAAGAAACGTATTTTGTGCGACGTTTTTGGTGACTGGTGGTTATGAGATCGTCGTTGAAAATTAAAATTTTTACAAATTACGTATCACTATGATTTCTATAACTTGAAATAATAATATTAAAATAAAATTTAAAATTGAAGGAGGTCCCCATACAAGAAACGTATTTTGTGCGACGTTTTTGGTGACTGCTGGTTATGAGATCGTCGTTGAAAGTTAAAATTTTTACAAATTACGTATCACTATGATTTCTATAACTTGAAATAATAATAATAAAATAAAATTTAAAATTGAAGGAGGTCCCCATATAAGGAACGTATTTTATTCGATATTTTTGGTGACTGCTGGTTATGAGATCGTCGTTGAAAGTTGAAATTTTTACAAATTACGTATCACTATGATTTCTATAACTTGAAATAATAATAATAAAATAAAATTAAAAATTAAAGGGGGTCCCTATACAAGAAACGTATTTTGTGCGACGTTTTTGGTGACTGGTGGTTATGAGATCGTCGTTGAAAGTTAAAATTTTTACAAATTACGTGTCACTATTATTTCTATAACTTGATATAATAATAATAAAATAAAGTTTAAAATTGAAGGAGGTCCCCATACAAGTAACATATTTTGTGCGACGTTTTTGGTGACTGGTGGTTATGAGATCGTCGTTGAAAGTTAAAATTTTCACAAATTACGTATCACTATGATTTCTATAGCTTGAAATAATAATAATAAAATAAAGTTTTAAATTGAAGGAGGTCCCCATACAAGAAACCTATTTTGTGCGACGTTTTTGGTGACTGGTGGTTATCAGATCAACGCTTACAGTTGAAATTTGCACAAATTACGTATCACTATGATTTCTATAGCTTGAAATAATAATAATAAAATAAAGTTTAAAATTGAAGGAGGTCCCCATACAAGAAACCTATTTTGTGCGACGTTTTTGGTGACTGGTGGTTATGAGATCGTCGTTGAAAGTTAAAATTTTTACAATTTACGTGTCACTATGATTTCTATAACTTGAAATAATAATAATAAAATAAAGTTTAAAATTGAAGAAGGTCACCATACAAGAAACGTATTTTGTGCGACGTTTTTGGTGACTGGTGGTTATCAAATCAACGCTTACAGTTGAAATTTTTACAAATTACGTATCACTATGATTTCTATAACTTGAAATAATAATATTAAAATAAAATTTAAAATTGAAGGAGGTCCCCATACAAGAAACGTATTTTGTGCGACGTTTTTGGTGACTGCTGGTTATGAGATCGTCGTTGAAAGTTAAAATTTTTACAAATTACGTATCACTATGATTTCTATAACTTGAAATAATAATAAAATAAAATTTAAAATTGAAGGAGGTCCCCATACAAGAAACGTATTTTGTGCGACGTTTTTGGTGACTGGTGGTTATCAGATCAACGCTTACAGTTGAAATTTTCACAAAATACGTATCACTATGACTTCTATAACTTGAAATAATAATAATAATATAATGTTGAAAATTGAAGGAGGTCCCCATATAAGGAACGTATTTTATTCGATATTTTTGGTGACTGGTGATTATGAGATCGTCGTTGAAAGTTAAAATTTTTACAAATTACGTGTCACTATGATTTCTATAACTTGAAATAATAATAATAAAATAAAGTTTAAAATTGAAGAAGGTCACCATACACGAAACGTATTTTGTGCGACGTTTTTGGTGACTGGTGGTTATCAAATCAACGCTTACAGTTGAAATTTTTACAAATTACGTATCACTATGATTTCTATAACTTGAAGTAATAATAATAAAATAAAATTAAAAATTAAAGGGGGTCCCTATACAAGAAACGTATTTTGTGCGACGTTTTTGGTGACTGGTGGTTATCAAATCAACGCTTACAGTTGAAATTTTTACAAATTACGTATCACTATGATTTCTATAACTTGAAATAATAATAATAAAATAAAATTAAAAATTAAAGGGGGTCCCTATACAAGAAACGTATTTTGTGCGACGTTTTTGGTGACTGGTGATTATGAGATCGTCGTTGAAAGTTAAAATTTTTACCAATTACGTGTCACTATGATTTCTATAACTTGAAATAATAATAATAAAATAAAGTTTAAAATTGAAGAAGGTCACCATACACGAAACGTATTTTGTGCGACGTTTTTGGTGACTGGTGGTTATCAAATCAACGCTTACAGTTGAAATTTTTACAAATTACGTATCACTATGATTTCTATAACTTGAAGTAATAATAATAAAATAAAATTAAAAATTAAAGGGGGTCCCTATACAAGAAACGTATTTTGTGCGACGTTTTTGGTGACTGGTGGTTATCAAATCAACGCTTACAGTTGAAATTTTTACAAATTACGTATCACTATGATTTCTATAACTTGAAATAATAATAATAAAATAAAATTAAAAATTAAAGGGGGTCCCTATACAAGAAACGTATTTTGTGCGACGTTTTTGGTGACTGGTGGTTATGAGATCGTCGTTGAAAGTTAAAATTTTTACAAATTACGTGTCACTATTATTTCTATAACTTGATATAATAATAATAAAATAAAGTTTAAAATTGAAGGAGGTCCCCATACAAGTAACATATTTTGTGCGACGTTTTTGGTGACTGGTGGTTATGAGATCGTCGTTGAAAGTTAAAATTTTCACAAATTACGTATCACTATGATTTCTATAGCTTGAAATAATAATAATAAAATAAAGTTTTAAATTGAAGGAGGTCCCCATACAAGAAACCTATTTTGTGCGACGTTTTTGGTGACTGGTGGTTATCAGATCAACGCTTACAGTTGAAATTTGCACAAATTACGTATCACTATGATTTCTATAGCTTGAAATAATAATAATAAAATAAAGTTTAAAATTGAAGGAGGTCCCCATACAAGAAACCTATTTTGTGCGACGTTTTTGGTGACTGGTGGTTATGAGATCGTCGTTGAAAGTTAAAATTTTTACAATTTACGTGTCACTATGATTTCTATAACTTGAAATAAAAATAATAAAATAAAGTTTAAAATTGAAGAAGGTCACCATACAAGAAACGTATTTTGTGCGACGTTTTTGGTGACTGGTGGTTATCAAATCAACGCTTACAGTTGAAATTTTTACAAATTACGTATCACTATGATTTCTATAACTTGAAATAATAATATTAAAATAAAATTTAAAATTGAAGGAGGTCCCCATACAAGAAACGTATTTTGTGCGACGTTTTTGGTGACTGCTGGTTATGAGATCGTCGTTGAAAGTTAAAATTTTTACAAATTACGTATCACTATGATTTCTATAACTTGATATAATAATAATAAAATAAAGTTTAAAATTGAAGGAGGTCCCCATACAAGAAACATATTTTGTGCGACGTTTTTGGTGACTGGTGGTTATGAGATCGTCGTTGAAAGTTAAAATTTTTGCAAATTACGTATAACTATGATTTCTATAACTTGAAATAGTAATAATAAAATAAAGTTGAAAATTAACTTCAAATTTGCACACGGGGTATATTTTCAAACTCTCTCAATGTTGTTTCTATACTAAGGTTACGTACTACCCACAATGACTCAAAACTCTTAACATGACATGAGCACATATATCGTCGGTCACAATAATTGAAACGGCAAACGCATAGCACGAACATCTAAAGCGCAAACAGAGATAGTGCGTATTTTCTGATCTAGAACAGACAACAAAATTTCTAGATATTTCGAAGTTCTAATTGTTGATGATTAGAGTCAACCACCCACTGTTTATAGTACAACCCGATTGACAATAACATTTTTTTGTTTTTGTAATATTTCATCACGTTCATATTTCACTACGATCGACCCACTATGCAACTGTTTAACTATATTATTGAAGCATTTCACTAATGACTAGTGTTTATTTATTGTGTATTACAGGCATGTTGTACTCTGCGCTGATTGGTAGAGTAGAGCTATAAAATAATATACTCGTAATTGCATTAAAAATAGAAAATATTCTTATCACGTGGTGAAAATGAACGTATATAGTTGTTTCCTTAAAAATCAACGGATCTCCTGCTTTCGCACGAACTTCTTACGACATTGGAAATGACCTTAACGGAATAAAGTAAACACACATATTTTGGATAATATTTTTCGAAATAAATTTTTTTCGAAAAAAAATAACACGACTGTATCTGAATAAGCTTAAAACTTCGAAATATAACATTCTGTATGACATTTCGATGGAACAAACCGAATTAGTACGAA
The DNA here is from genome assembly GCA_949709985.1 of Luffia ferchaultella. Taxonomy (NCBI): domain Eukaryota; kingdom Metazoa; phylum Arthropoda; class Insecta; order Lepidoptera; family Psychidae; genus Luffia; species Luffia ferchaultella. Next base: position 24,812,968 of record OX453244.1, on the reverse strand, counting down.
ATGTAACACCGACGCATATCCGACTTCCAACTAAGGGCACCCTTAACCACTACTTCTGGTTGTCCGATTCTAACAATTTTAGTCTCAATCGATCCCCCGTCTAATTACCCCGAGCCGTTTTTTTATTTTTTTCTTATCGGGCTCCCAAAATGAAAATCGAGGAAAACAATTGCGATTTTTTCGTTTTTTGCCGAATTTTTCGAGCTGCGTCTTTTGACACTACGTTCATTTCAATATCTCGAAAACTCTTCGTGCAATCTGCCTGTCTCACAAAACTCCCAAATGACTCCCTATACTCCAACGAAATGAAAGTCATTTCCAATGACAAAGGTCAGGTTTTGTCAATAATGCCTTCTTCAATTAAGCGTAGTTGATCTCCAACCTCCGTACAACAATAATCGTGTCAGTTTTGTTGATCCGTGTATCGCTCGATCTCTTTGTATTTGTTCGCATTATGAAGCGAAGCGGATTGCTCGCGATCTCAATTCGATTTCGGATAAATAAGGACTCGAAAACGTCTTTGTTATCGACTTAATGTCGGAACTGGTTGCGAAGGTGCTCAACAACAAAAGTGGTGATTAAATTGGCTGTTTGCAAAATTACTTCTATATACATTGATCGTCTTTGAGATTTAATTTTGATATAAAAATCATCAGAATTTGTACAGTAGTATTTATTAGGTTTTCTTTTAAAAATAGAATAATGTATGTTGATACTGTTACGCCTAGTAAAAGCTACGGAACATTTTACGTATAGTTCGGTTCCTTACACTTTCCAGTTAAATAAATCCAATAATTTCTCTGCATCCACATTTATAAGTCGTTTTGACCTTGTCAATACTTTTTTTTTAAATTTAACCTGACTGACATTTTTCTGAAGTTCAATGGTTGGCTGTTTCACATCACGGCTGTCAAGTGCGTCTTATATTCAAGGGTCAAACGTGTTAACATTTTGAAAAAATCTATTAAATTGGTAGTGTTCCAAAACTACACAAAGAAACTACAACAGTGTTGTTTTGTTCGTAGTTTCTGGAAGAAAACTAATGATGAGGAAGTATCGAGGAATTGACATCGACGACGACTTACATGACAATATATTTAAATCTTATTTGTAACTTTTCTATTTCAAAACTACTGAACTATTTGCCTGACATATCTTTTGAAAATTATTATTTTTTTTTTGTTTAATAAATTCACTATACAAATTACAATCGTTTCAAAGATAATTTAACTCAAAAATTCCTTTTTGATCTATATTTGCAATCAGATGATATGTGAACATGGATTATACTCAGCATTCCATGAATCAAAGTTAAACTAGAAACAGCAACTTTGCTTCAAAATAAATAATTAGATTTTCTTTTGCACGCCGCTTGTTACTTGATATGAAATAATAAATAAAATAAAAAACGTACTAGTATTGTTATGAAAAATATTTACGTCTCAAGAAGTTATAAGGTAACTATATAGACGACACATTAGAGGAACATGACTGTGGACTGACACATTATTTCTGTGTAGGCATAGAATATAGCAAATACTAAAGGCAACTATAGTTAGAACTTTCATACAATTCTACAGCACGAGGAATCGCTACGAAAGTACTACGAAACTGCTACGATTTCCATACAAATTAAGTTTTGCCGATTCTCTCTTTCTTTAACTCGTTCCAAGTGCAATCGAAACTTAAACGCAGTCGTAACCTTACCCTAAGTACAAGACGACTGTATATTAATATCCATTTAAAACTGTTATTCGATACACTCTTTACTACGTCTGACATAAAAAGTAGGTAATTAAAATTAATTTAGATAAATTAAGCACCAGAAAACTTTAATTAAAGCCAAAATTCTCGTTTGGCAATCAGTCTAATCACCATTGAACAACAAAGCATTATTTTATTTGTGCAAATTGTTCTGTAGCACGAATTATTTTGTTTTCCTAAATAGGGCTCGTGCACACTGGTACTGGCTTACAAATTGGCCACATTAATATAGAAAAACATTATCCATTCGCCAAAAACAAGTGAAAACTTTAATATTAAGTTTTATTGTCGTCCATGTTATTTAATTATTTTTATTTTAATAATACAGAAAGCAAAGATGCTGTTTGAGTAATTATTGAAATAAGTTTTTCATAAAACAATTAAATGTTACACACTACGATAAATCTTTTTTTTATTGACATTGGTAAGGTGTAATACACTATTATCAAAAGTTACAGTACATCATTTAACGCGAAGTTTCGAAAATGCCGGACGGATTCGAAAACAACCGGCAACCAACTCCTCTTGATGAAGGTTTTTTTTAGTTATACAATAATAAACTTTTTACATATACTGAAATATAATTTTTTTTTTATTTGTCACCATGTTGCATGTAATTGTAATGATTTCTATGAAAACTATTAAAGAATTTTTCATATTTGACAGTCCGAACCTGGAAATCATAAACAAATGTTTGCTTCTATGTTTCTCTTGTTGAAAAGCTTCTCTGTTTTTATTAACAACAATTATATTTTCAAATTAGTAGTAAAAAAGAATCGTAACTATGTTATTTATTTATTTTCTGTCGACATTCAACGTCAAAGTTTTAAAATTATGCAATTACTGTTCATAACGTGATTCTTTCGCGAGAGCGTATGTATATTAAAAAACATTATCGGATGATTTAAACAAATGTAAATTATATCGAAAAGTTTCCAATTATCGATATACCGCACGACGTTGGCCTTCTCTGCAGACCCGTGAGTTACGGGAGAGGTTATTCCGCACTGTATATTGGCGCATATCGCACCTATGTCTATTGTGCCAATATACAGCGCGGAATAACTCCTCACGTACCGTGTTACCTACTTAATACATTATTTTAATAGAGTGCAAAATATCATTGCATAGTCTTTTAGCGAATAAATTTACGTCGCTGAAGTGAGGAGAGTGAGGTGATGTCGAACGCTCGTCTCACAACGTCACTGTGGCTCGCGGTAACGTAAACAAGTTTAGTGAGATATTAACTTTTAGATTTTCATGTCAATATCGATAGAAAACTGATTTGGCTATGTCCATACGAGCACCGACGCGGAACGGAATGATTCATTCAGTAGCTTTTGATCATTTTAAAATTTGGCCAAGATGGATTGATAGTTTATCATTTCTAGTAACTTAGGTTCGGTTTGTTTATATCAATAAATATATGAGAAGCGAAACGGAGCGGAATGTAGAGCCACCTACAAGTCATTCAATAATTTTAAAATTAATTAAGTACTTTTAATTAATTATTTACTTTGTATCATTTATTAGTTTTAATTGATTACAAAATAATTAATGAAAATTAAATAATTTCCATTAATGATCTTGTGTCAATTGATTATTTAGTTTTAATGATGATTTAGTTTTGATTAATTAATTCGTTATGGTGATAACCATATTGTTTCTCGTTTTCCGAACAAGAACTGGACAATGTCAACATTCACATTATTTCTAAATTGGTGTTCCTAAGATTCAATAATTTATTTATTTATTCGTCATAAATCGTCTTAGTTTGTGTTTCAGACGTGCATGTATGAATAAAATAAATAAATCTACTAAAATATTTCGGTCTTACACTCGGAACATTCGATGTTCATGGTAACACATATTTTTTTAAAGTATTCTAAGTGTATCAGTTGTCTAGTACCCATAATACAGGCCTTGCCTAATTTGGGACGTAGATAAAATGTCCCAGATATCATCATCATTTTCGAATAAGGGTCAACGCGTACAATTATTTTCTTAAATGTAAATGTTTAAAAGAAAAACATTATTTTAATTGAAATGCATTAACAAAAAAAAAACTAAAAAAATCAATATTCCTTTTAAATTAATTTCTTGAATGTCTATATAAAAGTGTACAAGAAAATTTTCCGAAAATAAAACTCCCAAGAAAATTCCATAGCAAAACATCTACACGAAGCCACGAGCCGCTGTCAATAAGCACAGAATGATATCGGTTTAATTTGCAGCTCTTGATGGCGAGGTGTTGCGGAATGTTAATTAAACGGTAGACTGATAGATAACTCCCCCCCCCTCCCCCCCGCTAGAAATTCAACCTCTTTTAGTTACACTTTCTGATACTTTGAAAGATTCTCTTCATATCGTCACTGTAATGGTACCAACTTCTTTGATGAAGGTTTGCTTTCATCAGAATAATTTGTAATAATAATACCTGAGAAATCTAGTCCTACATTAAGCAAATATTATGCTTATATCATGGGGTACTAGACAACTGATATACATACTTAAATATTCTTTGTAATAAAGAGATTAGCAAACACGTAATTTCAATTTCAATGTTAGACAGTCATAGAAATGGACAACGATGTAATCTTTTAAGGGTTTTCGCTTTTGAGGTATAGAACCCTAAAAATATTTTTCTTAAATTTTTGCAACTAACATTCTTGCCTGTTTTAATAGTTTCGAACTTTCGAAAAGTTCGAGTTTAAAAGGTTACGGATAATTTTTACAGTAGCTCTTAATGTTTTGTTAATAGATATGTCGTTTTGGTCAGTGGTCGTGGTAGACGAGTGGTAGCGAGCCCGCTTCTTGTTTAGAAGGTCGTGATTCGAATACCAGAAACCGGCATGCTTAGAGAAATAGCGCATAGAGAAAACGTCGCAATACAACGTCAAAAAATTGACGGGCCAACTTTGACGGACTAGTGTGTGTGAGGTTACGTTCTTTCACTCCGGAACGTCAACCTAACCGTCTATGTGTGCGTGCGTAGGGATACAAACTAATAAATATTTTCTAATGTTCGAGGAAATTTATATAGAAGTAGTTATATACCTTATATTCATTAGTAGTAAAAATACAATTATAATCTATGCTAATAAAATATAAAGCTGAACAGTTTGTTTGTTCGTTTGTTTGTTTGTTAGTTTGTTTGTTAGTTAGTTTGTTTGTTTGAACGCGCTGTTCTCTAGAACTACCAGTTGGATTTGATAAATTCTTTTTGTATTTGATAGGCCAAATTTTGGGGAAGGTTTATGTATATAAAATCGTACAGTCTGTCTGTTTCAGCTAATCTCTAAAACAGCTAAACCGATTTCAGTATAACTTTATTCATATGAACAGGAAGTTAAAAGTTACATACGTTACTTTCTTTCTGTGTGTACGTCTATCTGTCTTTTCGAACTAATCTCCAAAATGGCTGAACAAAATTAGATGAAACTTAACAAATATGAAAAAGAGGTGATCAAAAATGACATACGTTACTTTTTGTCTGTATGTACATCTGTGTATCTCTTTGAGCTAATCTCCAAAACGGCTGAACATATTTTAATGAAACTTCACAAGTATAAAAAGGGGGTGGTCAAAAATTACATACACTATTTTATTGTTTTGGAAATCGGTATTCAAGACTCCTATCACGAATTTGTGATCAAAATTGAAAAAAAAGTTACCGCAATTTTGAACTTTTTAGTTACTGGACCGATTGCTTCCAAAATCGATACCTAAGAGTCCACGTGGACTCCGAACACAAATCTGTAATCAAAATTGAAAAAAGGCCGTCATTAGGAAATTTTTAGTTACTGTACCGATTGCTTTCAAAATCGATATCTGACGGTCAGCGTGGTCTCCGAACACGAATCTGTGATCAAAATTGAATAAAAAGTGGCCACCATTTTGAACTTTGCACATCTCTGACTAACTTTAGGGGTCTGAATCCATTTAACAGCGATTTAGAAATCCAAGACAGCGGTATCGATCATAATGGCAAAGTCGTCATTATGCTCGCTTCCGACTAACTTTAGAGTTCTGAATTAAAATTTAATAGTGATTTCGAAATCCAAGATGGCGCCATCGATTTGATTGTTCACACGTTTGATCGCTCGCTCAAACATGAAGTTTGAGAACGAATATTATAGGTCTATGACAAGTAATTTCAAAAATATGAGTTTTTGTAAAATTTGGTCACGAAGTCACAAGATCTCGCTAAAGCGTGAAGTTTGAGTACAAACACCATAGGTCTGTGACTAGTAATTTCAAAACAATGTACTTTTCAAACTTTGGTCACGTAATCTAGATCGAATAAGAATAATTAATTTTAATACGAAAATAAATGTTGTTCATTAGTTTTTTTTTTCTAATAATAATAATTATGGAAAATGCTTCGTGATATTGGCTCTGATGACGTCGGTATTTTGTGAGATGGGAAAAGCATCATCCTACTATTTATGTTTCTTCTATAGTAGAAGAAACACCATCAATCACTAAAATTATGCTAGATCGATTTCTTGTCAAGTTCCAATAGGTGATTCTAACGTTAAATGTCAAAAGCACCCAGCAATACAACCTCTTATAACTAGTTAGTATAAAATATAATTAAAAAATAATTTTACATTCATTTTTACTCTAGCTTCAAGGAAATTTTGGATTTGAGTACTAGCAACACTCAAATAGTGTAAATCTATGGACTTAGGGCTGAATGGTGCGGACTAGGACCCAGAATCCAGAGCCCAGGACCATTGTTAAGTTAAAAAACTAATTTCAAATGGGTGTAGGTGTTAAATTGTAGATAATTATTTTGAAAAGAATAACGTCGCTTGCCATTAATATCTATTGAATTTTGAAAATTTTGAACTCAATGAAGTAACTATATTTTATATATTTATATTGCTTTCACATTTCCATCCGACATTTTTCATTTTAAACCATTTTTAAACAGTGGAGGTATGAATAGTGTCATGACCAAATAAGCATTATGGCAGCTTGATACGACGCTTGGAGAACAGTTAGGCGACTTATAAATCTACGTCGTGTGAGGTTGACTATCTATCCAGACAATAATACATCCATGCCGGCATGTAGCAATGAGTTGTTTCTGACGTAAGTACATATCTAACTGTCACTGACTCCGTGCCTCGGAGAGCACGCTAAGTCGTCGGTCCCGGTTGCCATCATCAGATTACAGTTAAAATCCATCAACCCGCACTGGCTTAGCGTGGTGAATTAAGCTCCATTCGCCCTCATCCCAAGGGGAGGCGTAATGCCCCTGCAGTGGGGCATAATGTTATATTATAATTCGGTTATATTTCCAAAACTCATGATAGTAGACAAAAAGCAATGGTGTCAAAAGATGAATGGGCTTGTGGGACAACGTATGGTACCTACCTAATTCTAAATTCAGTCCGTAACTTTTTTCGAGAAATCAAAAATGGTAAAAAAAAACAAAATTTCTCGATTTTTCGGACAAAAAGTAAATTATTTCAAAAATGATAGCCAATACCAAAAAAATTAAAAGAGCTCCCCAGGCTGATACATGGTCTACCGTTTGGAAAAAGAAATTTTAAAATCGGTCTAAAACTGTTGGCTGGGCAGGTGCCCTTTTCATTGAATGATTATTAGATCATTTACCCCGGAGAGTCAGATTCGGCTATTTTTCATAAAGTTATAAAGGGAGACGAAAGGCAGTAGTGTCAAAAGATGTAGGAGCTCGCGGGGCATCCAATGATACCAAATTTTTGAAAATTGGTCCATAACTTTTTTCGAAATATGTAATAATTTTTTTTTACAATAATATGTTATAAGTTTTTAAATTTGATGTTCATTTTCAATGTCCACCGATTGTTACGAGAAGCGCGAAATCTGTACTTTTTTTTTGGATTACAGAGATTATAAAAAGAAAACGTGAAACATTTATGGTGACGTCACTACTATGTGCAGCGGTCGGTGGCCATACAAACGCAATACGTAGAACATAGTAAATACAATTAATAGTAGTTACGCCATTAGTGATTTTTCCTTGAAATTCCATACATAAAATGTTTTAAAAATCACTGGAATACAATAGATTGTATATATTTTCATGAAAAACATTCAAATGTAACGTTAAAGTTTTTGCTCAATACTCATTGGACGCAACATAATTGCCGTGAAACCTATATACAATATAAGTACTGTTTGTTTTTCAATGGCATTTTTTACCGTTGCTTTTTATGTTTAAACTAAGATCGAAATTTTCGTGTACATAGAGAAAAGTATTGCTTTTTTAGTGTATGCATGAAAAGCTTTAGCACCTAATATAAAAGACTCAATTGCAATCAAAGTGGGGAGGAGGGTTATCGGGTATAGGAAGATGGCGCGACGGGACGGGGTCCCGGTGCATTTGCACAAAGGCATAGAAATATGTGTCCGGTGCTAAACATTAACGACTATGGCCCCCGAGTTACGTCTAATTGCAAGCAGTCTCGTGTTGGAACGGTTTATCCGATATATCTGATTTTTTTGTTACAAAAGATTTACTTTTGTTTTGCTCACTTTCTAATAATATATCACGGTGAGCAGTGTCGATTTAGGCAAACAAATTTTTTGACATTTTCGAATTCGAAATATTCGTGCATTTGAAACAAAAAAATAAGACCACCATTATAACGTTGTACTGGTTGTTTTAAGGGACAATTATACTTCTCTCTATTTTTGACCTTATTAATGATTCGTCTTCAAGTCCGCATGACTACTGTTAACTCAAAACGCAACATACGTCTTATGAGATGTGCACAAAATTTTAGGTGTAAAAACTAGTACTGCGCTAAACACTATCATAATTTGTTAAAACCACCGAGTTTTGAATTAGTTCGATAGAGGAGTAATACTGGCCATTTAGGTTAACAAGCGTGCGCCTTCTAATCTGTTACATTTAAAATTCGTGTTTAAAACACAATACGTTTATTGCAACATGCATTGATTGAAAATCAATGAAATTTATATTCAACTAAAAATAATGGATCATTAGAAAAGTTAGTTGTATTTCTGCAGGCGAAAGGAGAATGTTCAAAATATGGGCAAAAAAACCCAGAGTCGTTTAAAAAACAACGTATGTGTTTTAAAAGGGCATAAATTGCAAACAACAAAAACGAAGTCACTTTTCGAAATCATATTTGAGCAGTCTCTTTTACGTAACAAGTTTTAAGCCAAAATAGAAAAAATTGTCGTGAATACCGATTAACACGGTTAATATGGCAGCTCTGGAAAACGCAGGTTTACAAATTGAAAACGAAGTCAACCTAGTCAATAATTTACAAGATCAGATCATAGTATATACATTAGGTTGTAGAGCTTAAGGTATAAAGTCATTAAAATTGCTGTTTCAAATTAGTATATCGGTAAGACATCGAATATTTCCGAGCTGCCGATAATTTTCGAATTTTAACTACTGAAATGAAAATGCCGGATGCCGTGTTTTCTACGATTTTAAACATTGCTAACTTCAAGTAATAGAATAAATAAATTTGACAGCAGCTTTTGGTTTTAATAGAGTCATAAATGTCACTTCACAGTATCAAAAATATCAAAAGCATTATCGCGGGGGTGAAGACCGGCGCGCAGAGACCTATGCACCAGCTAGTTAAAGTATGAGTGGTTAGACGGTAAACGCAGAAGAGAGCTTCTAGTCAATTCGTACTTTTACGCACTCTCTAAGCACTAATCGGTGTTACTTAGAAAAAATTTATATTTTATATATTTGCGCATATCTGAAAAATATTAGAAATTTATCCACTCTCATTAAAATTGTTAATAGACGTCATTCCGCGCTTTTATTGACTTTTCATGGCGTTCTATATTCCAGAATTTATTTTCGTCGTTTTCCGCGCTTTTTGTTGAGGCCTTTTTTATGCTTTTTAGTCGGCATGCCATGTCACACGTTTCAATTATTTTACTTGACACACTTCCGTCATTTTTTCGGAAAGTTATTTTGCACTTTACAAATTTCAAAAGAATACGTCTTGGTTTTTGTGGTATAACGCGATTCAGCTAATTGCTAGCGCGCGTTATCGCGAGACAAACGCACGGCGGCACATAACCGTTACCAGTTTTTGGTTTCAGGAAATTAGCGCCTTTTTGCATTCGCCCCGCCTGCTATTATAGTATAATATTGTCTTTGCACCGTACTATTATTGCAAATTGTTGCTAATAATTGTCGTATTTTTCATTTTTTTATCTCCGACGAAGTTAACTAGCGGGAGGAGTCCAATAAAAGGTAAAAAAAAATATTCCTTTGATAGTGATAATCTTTTATGTAGGTAACCCCACTACTACAATAACTGAGTGATTCCTGTGAAATAAAATCTATTGACTACATTAATAATGGCAAAGTAATGAAAGCGATGTTTAATAAACATCTACTTCCCTCTTCAGAGGGAAATTAAATAATGTTAGGTTAGGTATAAAAAAAATTGTTTCTCAAAGAAATCATTTTACTATTCACTTAGAGAAAATATTATTATTTTATATTCATTAAAAATGAAATTACTAACTAAGAAATTTGATACACTTTCATACTCCAGTAGAACTCTATCTTAGAAACAAATTACTCGTGTTAAAATTACTTATTTGAAAATTGGGTTTAAAATAATCTTTATGACCTCGAAACGCTGAACATTGCAATGCCATTCCATAAACAATATAAATAGATTATAATCATAAAAAAAATGTACGTAAAATAAATTCTCGGTATCAATTTGATGCAAAGTAAAGGTTTTTAATTAACGCTACGTGAATGTGGCGTGTGATTTCTCCGGGGTGCCGCAAGGCTCTCTTATTGCACCGCTACAGATTTAATCTTAAAACCAAGTCAATAGCGCCGTAGCACTGTTCTGAAGTAGGGGACGTATTCGGTGGAAATAAGTATTTCAAACTGCATTTTTTTTCTACGCTTAGTTCAATAAAATTAATGGAAAATGATGATTAAGCTTTTACAAATCAATTGCTTGTATTATTTGTCGTTAGAATGTAGTCGCAATGTATGTAGATTGAAGAATGTAGTTTACAACATTTTTATTTGACGAATTTCTGTAAATTAGATGTCGTATCTTGATCGCTATATACTAAATTTGATTTAAATCCTGAAATGTTCCTGAATTTATGTGATAATACTGTATGACTAATTGGAAATAGCCTAGAAATTAGCTCATTTATTTGGAAACGAAAGTTTCAGTTGGTATATTTGCAAATTACCTTTCCGTTTCGCATGTCATTATTTCGCAATAAATTATTGTTTTGCTGTAAAATTAATTAATTACAGAGACGCGACTGTCAAACCTAAACGGGACGACATGCTGACTGTAATCATATAGTATATGCACTGTACAATAAAAACATCTGAGCGTGTTTTTGGACATGTGCACTACTTGATATTTCAAACATGTACGCAACCCAAGTTATAATTATGTAACTATAAGTTCCCTCAAATCACAATATTACATGGGATATCCAGCGCAGCGCCATCTAGTCTCAACGTAAACAAGTACTATGCTTGTGTCATGGATTACTATAGACAACTGATATACATATTTCAATATTCTTTTTTTTTAATAGTATATACATTGATTGATTGCATTATTATTATGTTTACATTGAAATTGCCTAAAAATTATTAAGAAAATAGCCCTCTTATATTGCTGTGCTCTCACGGGGCGTCACATAGTGTATAAGATGATTTTTTCAGACCACCTAAAGTTACATAACAGACCACATAAAGCACATGTGACAATGCAATAAATAAATAAATAAACATATATACATATTTTACACCCAGGCACGGAATAAATAGACATGTTCAATGTTCATGCACACAAATATTTGTCCCGGGCGGGAATCGAACCTGCTGTCCTTGACGCCGCAGTTTGGGTCTCTAACCACTCGGCCAATCGGTCAGTCAAAACATGCCATTGGAAAGATTTTTCTTTCATCAAATTGTCTATAGAAAAATTTATGATATTTTCAATAAAGCGGCGTTTTTAAGATAACACGTAGAGCCATCTTTATTTCTTACGCAGTTGCATTTGACTGTTCTTATTTTAAATAATAGTACGTATTTTGCCGAACCAATACACGTTACGTGTTTGAAAGCGTATAATTTTTCTTTAAAATTGACTAATTATGATTTATTCAAGATAACTCTAGTGATAGCGCTTTACAGTATAAAAATCAGTTGTCTGTAAAGTCAGTTTACTGACCATAGTTGGACCTGACAACGTCATAAGAAAATACTGAAGGAACGGTTGCATTTTTCAAAAGAAAATTTTAATTTTATTTGTTTGATAGATATTTTGTATGGATATAAAGAAGGAGGTAAATGGAAATCACAATTGAATTGATTAAGTTACATTTATTTGAACGCACAAATACAATTGTCAATTTTTTTTACAATGTGCATAGTTTTTACAAGTCGTATGAATGTGCGTTGAGCAATTGTTTTACATGGAACGCCTCAGAGCGAGGTAACGCCACATGCGTCATGTTTTTTCGTGCGTGCAGCCGGCTCCATCGAATTATAAGACGTTGTCACGTCAAAAACTCATTCTATTGCAGGTATTTTAGTTAATTTTGCTGCGTATATTGGATGGGTAATCTACTCCATTGCAATTTCACTACTTTGTTCAAAGTTTATCAAACCCCGCTGCATAGAAAATTACAAGATGGAAATGAAAGGTAATTTCCCGTAATTTTGTTTTTGACGTGACAACGTCTAATAATTCGATGAAGCCGGCTGCACGCACGAAAAAACATGACGCATGCGGCGTTACCTCGCTCTGAGGCCTTCCATGTAAAACAATTGCTCAACGCACTTTCATACTTGTAAAAACTATATACATTGTAAAAAAAATGACAATTGTATTTGTGCGTTCAAATAAATGTAACTTAATCAATTCAATTGTGATTTCCATTTACCTCCTTCTTTATATCCATACAAAATATCTATTAAACAAATAAAAATAAAATTTTCTTTTGAAAAATGCAACCGTTCCATCAGTATTTTCTTATGACGTTTTCACGTTCAACTATCGTCAGTAAACTGATTTTACAAACATCCGATTTTTTTTTTTGTTATTGGTTTTCTTCATAAAAGTACAAACGACTAAAAGCTCTCTTCTGCGTTTACCGTCTAACCACTTATACTCTAGCTAGCTGGTGCAAGATGATTTTAAGTCCGAGTTTTAGTGCGCAACGTCTCCACGCGCCGGTCTTCACCCCCGAAAAATCCCCGCGCGCCACTTGTCAACCCGTCGAAATTGCGTAATGTCACTTCGATACTGTAAACTGACATTTATGACTGTATGAAAACCAAACGGTGCCACCAAATTAATTCACGCCTATATCAGGATAGGATATACAGGATACTGCGGGCAGTGGAGAGACACGGGCTGACGATGATGGTTTTCTTAAAGGGCAGAGTTTTTATTTTTAAACAAATAGTCAATAAGTGTGGATCAATATGGAACTTTGTTCTTTTTATACTTCCGGTTTATGAGCATCCATCGACTTCCGGCAGATAAAATATAGTGTTATTATTTTCAATTCACATCATATCTAACGTGAAACACACAAGCCGACGCAACATTGCGTCACGCCCCGTGTACGTTCAGACTACGTTATTTGCTTAGGACGGTGTAACGGTCGCTCGTTACTGGATACAGGTGTGAGATTAAATGGGATCGCGCGCTGTTCATTACGTTATTGCTACGAAAACACCAAATATTGCCTGTCGTTTTGTTTTGCCCGGGGACCCGTTTGCGGAACGGATCGGACGGCCTGTGACGTCACGGTTAATGAAGGGTTATGTTTTAAACGATGTTCCGTAAATGTCGTCAGATTAATATTTTTTCACTTTTGGTTATTACAAGTGGTTAAACTGTTTTATTTGTTTTACATATTTTTTAAAAATTTACATGTAAAATTAAACTTTACAACGTGAAATTTTTCTCACTGGAAATTTTAATACATTTATTATTAAAAATTATATTAAACATTAAAGATATATTACTAAACATTAATTAAATTAAATAAACAATTAAACTTTAATTAATTTAATTGAGTTGAAGTTTACAACGTGAATTTTTACTCACTGGCAATTTTAATACATTTAATTTGTCTAGTATGAAGCTATACTTTCATCTAGTTTATACTTTGTGAAATAAATACAATTAATAATAGATATTAATAATGATCTGAACATCTAAATTTAACGCGGATGAAATCGCGGACACAGCTAGTAAGCTTTAAAGCTTTTTCGCGTTAAATCGAGAAATATGTTCACTGTGGGTTTCAGTCGCCAGCGACTTCAAGCCTGCAGTAGTATTGGTCATACGTTTGATTTTCCTTGGTGACACACTATTTCATAAATTACAAAAAAAAAATAATAATAATAAATATGGTAAATCGTTTCTAACCACATCAATGAAAAATACGTATTGATCTTGTTGAAGAATAAAAATTCACGTTTCACGTTCAGTAAAATACTGGAGGTCATAGAAGTATCAAAGTAGTTTTCGCATTTCACTTCTTATAGCAAGCATGAAATAAGTTCGGAGGGGTCAAGCAAGAGACAAATTTGACTCTCAATCATGACATTTTATGAAGCTGTCTCGTTTTGTCGCACCCGAACGTATACTTCACCCTTGTAAAGATTGAAAAATTTAAAGTGGCAAAGTTTTTATAAGTCCAATTTTGGACGTATTTACTTCTTTGCAGATTAGTCGTATGCGAAATCGTGAAACAAGCAGTCCATTACTTGTCTATCATGTAATGTTGATTTCTTTGTAAACTGTAATCAATGTATCGAAAGTTTTTATAATTGCATACAAAAAGAAGCAGTCGTGGTAAACGCTTTGTTATTGTTAAAAAAAAAATATATAAATAAACAGTCACATTTATAGCTATTAAGAACCTAAAAATACATGCCAATATTTTCGCTTGCCATACATTAAAAATCCAAACATATTTTTACTAGTATGTTATAAAAACGAAGCACTAACTGTATTATGGTCGTTTTTTGACATCTTTTTGTAAAGTGATACCCAAATTTAATATATCTTTTAAAGCATTAATTCAGTAGTAGAACAACGGAAGATACATATATAATACTAGCGACCGCCCGCAGCTTCGCTTGCGTAGACTACACATTCCTGTTTTAGGTAGTATTAACTTTCAAAATGGTTTATACATACTTTTTGCTGAAACTGATATTGGGTACACCCATTCAAACTTTCAATCTTCATTCTCTCCACTCCTTTAGGAAAACCGATACTCCCATACTTTTCACCTCCCGTTTCCCACCCTTAAAATGTGGAAATCCAAAAACCCTGAAAGACATCATTATTTATTTATGTCAAAATTTTTATGCTTCTAACTTTATAAAACAAAGACTCATACAAAGCCCTTCCGTCCCTCCTCCTTAAATTTGAAATTTCCAAATATTCCTTTCATAAAAAATTGATACCTACGTTATAAAATAAACCACTGTTCCAAATTTCGGCTTCCTAGACTTAGTAGTTTCGGCTTTACTTACGTTGATAGATCAGTGAAGACAAACGACAGACAGACACAAAAAGTAGCTGATGTCACTCTTGACAACCTTCTTTCACGTCTGCAAAGTTTCATTAAAATCTGTTGAGCCGTTTTGAAGATTAGCTTGAATAGACACATGAACGTACAGACAAACAGACGGCCAAAAAATAGCGTATGTCACTTTTGACCACCTGCTCTTCATACCCGTGAAATTTCATTAAAGTCGGTTTAACCGTTTTGGAGATTAGCTCGAATAGACAGATGGACGTACATACAGACATACAAAATGTAGGGTATGCCACTTTTGACCACTTCCTTTCCATATCTGTGAAGTTTCATCAAAATAAGTTTAGCCGTTTTGGAGATTCGCTCAAATGGACAGACAGACAGATAGTATTATTTTATACATATAGCCTATAGCCTTCCTCAATAAATAGACTATCCAACACAAAAATAATTTTTCAATTCGAACCAGTAGTTCCTGAGATTTGCGCGTTCAAACAAACAAACAAACAAACAAACAAACAAACAAACTCTTCAGCTTTATAATATTAGTATAGATACATTTTTCGAATTATGGTAATTTTTATAATTAATTACACTCTAACCGCAAAACTCAATTAGGAAATTTCCAATCTGGCGCAGATAGCGGACGGGACATGCGTCCAGCAGGACTCATTGTCCTTTGCAAATACAAATAAACAACGCACCCATTATCGGAGTTTGTGCGTGTGCCGTTTTTACGAGAAGAAAACGGGCGAAGGGGAGGGGTCGAGCAATTTAGTCCACCTGTTTCAGCATACGGGTTAATAGATGTCGCCATATACATTATCTGAGCCGGATTTTGTTTTTCCCAAAATGAGATGCGTCCGCGTTGTTTGTTTTTTCACCGTTCCGCAGGACGGCGGCTGATGGGTTAAATGTTGATTTTGTTTACTCATCGATAATTAACTGAGGCGATTTAGAACGTAAGCTAATTTTGTTGTATTTTATTTTTTCTATATACGTTGATTTAAATTATTAGATTTGTCCTGCCTAGTGACGTAAAAAATATTTAGAAAAAGAGTAACTTCTAAACAAAAAAGGAGTCGTTACTTTGCATTTAGAACTTTTAATTCTTAGAATTAGGGAAAAATGGGATATTAAGTTTCTTCCTATTCGATTTACATGATCTATTATTGTATCGCATGATTTGATTCAGTAGATGCCTTTAATCGAATTTTGAGATATAGGTACTTCATATTTAAGTCATTTGTGGAATTATAACGTTATTTTATTCAGGTTGTTAAGTTTGATTTATGTATTCGAAGTATCAAACATTTTATCGTTTTCCACATAAATTGATATTATGTTTTGAATATGAAGAAGTGTGTATGAGCAATCTGAGGTGGATTTTTAAACAGATGTTGTCAAATATTCGATAGAAATCGACAATTTATTGGTAGAAGATTAAATTACCCTACTATAAAATAAACTGAAACTTATAAACATAAAGTTTCTAAAATTACGATCGTGCCTCTGCCCTGACGTAGGTTCAACCCTTTGCAATGAAAAGTTACGTTAATAGTTTAACACAATAATTTTGACACTTGTACGAAAGCGGACGCTTTATTCTTTGGCCAAACCGCGAGTTAATTACGCGACCCTCGTCCCTACGAATAATACTAAAATATATTTACGAAGAATATGTCACTATTATTTCGACGTAGGAACGAGGAAAATTATATTTCAGTCTTGTTGCTTAAGGTTTTAAATATAAATAAAATTTAAATATCCGTCATTTCGAAATAAAGTCTTATGGTCATATGTTTACTTGGACATAATCAAAAACTAAAACGCGTTTCGAAAAATGTTGTCTGTCTGTTTTCTTCTCCGGGCAAACCAAATTTGACGGAATTTTCACTAGCAAATAGAGGACAATTTAGAGAATATTTTGGGCTACTATTTAATCTGAAAATATTTATGGTTACTGCGTAAACTTCTAAATTTATAGAAATTATGACAACCGCGCGAACGTAGTCGCGGCCATTCGCTAATCTTCTTCAGTAAAACACTAATTTAAAAAAAAACTAAAAAGAGTCTGTAGATCGCCAGCGTCTTCCCCCGCGTGGTTTCCATTAATTCTTTTTCAATAGAAGTCATACTAACCTATACTAGTCGTAAATAGTTGTAATAATGATAAAATAATTATTACTCCTTTATTCTATTCTCCGTATGCTTTCCTACTGATTCTTTTGTTCCCGTTAATACCCCTCCTTTCTTCGCTCTTTCAAAACGAAATAGTACACTGGCAATATATCGCTATAATTTTTGAGCATTCGCCCTATTAAAAGGTTTAATAACCTATGGCCAGATCCCTTTTCTAAGGTAACCTGAACTTATTTTTCCGTTAGGCGGTTCCTGAGATAGTTCAAGGACAAAAAAATGGGACTGGGTAGAATTCGGGCTACTGCGGTTAGTTTTTAGATGTAACTGCACTCACCGTCTCCGCAGAAAAAATTGTATAGAGGAACATGACGACTTTGTTTTTAATTATTTTTTTTTATCTTACCATTGTTATTTAAACTTTATGGTATAATTTTTGCCGTATTAAACATTTATTTACTCAACTTACTTTTTTCATTTTTTATTGTTGGAATTTTAATTGCAGTTTTCCAACTTCGAATGGTTTCTAAAATAAATCTAACATTCTAAAGACAAACAACCAATTTAACACCTTATTTTGCTCTCTATTAATTTATAGCTAATCAATAGTAGTCAAGATATTTTTATTATATTTAAGGATTTTTATATAATGTTTCCATGTACTATTTGAAAAAAAAAATATCAATTCAAATCAAAACAACTGCAATTTTATGAAAATTTTAGTTTTTTGTCTTGCTTCGTTTTACAAGCTAGAATCACACAAACGGACAGACAACACTGATTGAACACGGGGCTACAACAGAGCTCCTTTGAATCCCGAAATCCTGCCGAAAGTAAAAAAAAGTTTTGCTATGTCATAGAAACTTGTCTACAAAAAGTGCTCGCACACGATATATCTTTAGTACACCCCTGAGCTTTAGAATGTTAAGTTTAAATTAAATTCCGTTGACAAACTATTGCTTAAAATTCAAATTGGACGTGTAAAATCTTTCGTGACCGTAATATTATTGGCCGTCGGTCCCCTCCCTGGCGCCCCCCTGGTCAGGATCCGCAGTTAAGAGGGCGGCCCACTTTCAGTATTCGTGTGAGGAAACACAATAATTGTGATATACAGGCCCTCCCGCGACCCTCTTAATGGCTTTAATACAGGTACGAATTTATGTCACGTTGTATTTATGATTTTGTTTCGATAAATTTAATTAAAATTTTAGTGTTAACGTTTATGGAGGCCCGTACCGCGGCTTGTCGGCGTGCCTTATGATATTTCCCGTTTGTTATTGCTGTTAAAGTCTGAATGTTTTCGGCGTCAGGACTTTTCGGGGTTGCTCGTTTTGCATATGAAAAGCTTGTTTGTCAGTATAAATGCGTAAAGGTAGGACGGATATGGAATTGATAAAATTTTCCCAGTTTACATAATCTGTTATTGTATCAGTTATTACTTAAAGGTGTCCGTGATTCGCTCGCATTATTCTCGAACTCTACATAAAATTTTAATGAAAGGTACATATTTCTTGTACGACAGAGTCTTTTTCTCTCTTCAAACTTTTGTGAAATCGGGTGTTTGTGTCTCCAAATGTCTCGATATAAAGAAAGAAAAATACATGAAAGAAAATACCATAACCTGATCAACCAATATACAAACAGATCCTTGACATGATAAGAGAATGAAAATTAATAGTAAAAACTATATGAAAAACCGATTAAGTGCCAGTCGGACTCGATCTGAGGGTTCCATACTGTTATATAACGTGTTTTTCAATACATTTGCTATTAATACGTTCTTTATGACATCGAAACTTGTGCTGTAATGTTGTATTTTACAGTACTAGATCTTTTTACTTTCCACCAATCACAAGCAAGCATTCCGTTTGTAACGCGCATACGTTAACAACGAAAAGTAACCCCCTCGCGCCCTTAGCTCCCGCCATTGTTACATTTAAAGTATCTACCTAATTTTAATCGCAAATGTATTGAAAAACATCGTATTATGCTCGTACTCAGTAAGCTGGCTATTATAGTCATCGGTTTATTATAAGCACTCGGCTTCGCTTGGTGCCTATAAACGTCTAGACTATGATATGCAGCTTACCGTACTTGCATCATAATGTATTATTAATGTATTCATTGCTACTCAACACCATATGGCACAAAAATACATGTCAATTTAAAAAAAAAAACACCGAAGGAAAACACGTTTGTTGTATGGGAAGACCCTTCAATTTTTTACTTTATTTTATTTCAATTATTTGTTGTCATAGCGGCCATAGAAATATACACTCAGTGAAAATAGCAAGTGTCTACTTATTACGATTCCGGCAATACACTCAGAGAACTATTAAATACTATACAGCCCTGTAAAAGACGAAGGGACGGACAGCGGAGCCTTAGTAATAAGGTTCCTGTTGGTACTCTTTGGGTACAAATTTCTAAAAATTACTTCAACTTGCAATTAATGTAAATTAACTTTACGCTTTTTCAGAAAAAGGATTTCTTTAGAAAACCATTATTTTTATTAATCTTAAATTTTCAATTGTAAATTGTATTTATTACATATAAAGATCATTTAATTGAAATATATTTATGTATAAATAAATGCGGATATTTCATTATAACATTAATAAAATTATTATTCGTGTATCGGAGCGCTGTTTGACCAGGTGACCTCTTGTCCAAGACTGCGTACATTTTGGCGCGCTCCGTGTTGTCTCTAATTAAAATAGCACCGTTTTGAAATCGTTGCCTGATTTCAGATTGCTTATTAGGACCCGTACAGACCCGTATATATAGGGGTCACAAAATAAATGGCCGTTTCGTATGCATTAAAATCAAAAGAAATTTAATTTAAATAACAATATATTGTTTAGGTGAATATTATCTTAACTAACATATTGAAAACAATCTGAATGTAAAAACATCTTACATTCTGTAACTTAAAAAATTTCGTTTTTAATTTCATGTAGTTTGTACCCGCGACTTCACTTGTGTAATTTATTAATAATGGTGATAATAATGCAGATTTGAAGTAACGTTTATGAATACATAAATTAAGTTTAAGTTGGCTTAGTTATAAGTACTAGTTGGTCGCCCTATGATCATAATTCGCCGAATCATTTTTTTGAAACCACCAGCAATATATCATTAGGCGAGAGTAAGTCAATTCAAATCGCATCAAATCGCATGCTTTAAAAGGGGTACAAAGTTTTCTCTTCACGTATATTAATATATAGATTATACATGAATGTGAATATGCAGTTTTTGTTTTCTTAAAAATTGAGCTCTTGTATTTTTTGAACACTTTTCGTTATTTCTCATAGTTTAGGATTTGACAATAGTATACAGTCCCATCTCAAAAAATCACCTGTATATAGATTTTAGCTTTCTGTACTCCCACTCCACATAAACTGTACCTATGCCGGATGTCACCTCAGTGCACGTAGTATGCTTTAAAAGAGGTCTGAAGAAAAGTGGTAAGTAGGTAGCTAATACATAAGTACATCTTTGTATTGACTAATATTATGACCCGTAGGATGAGCCCATTTTCCGTTCTTAGAGGCTATAATTTTGATAAGTCTTTCCTTATTATCTTGATGGCCGGTTGGCCGACTGGTAAGAGACCCTAACTGCGGAGCCAAGGGTCGCGAGTTCGATTCTCGCCCGGGACAAATATTTGTGTGCATGCGAACATGTCTATTTGTTCCGTGTCTGAGTATTAAAAAAAATCTATTTATGTAAATATTATAAACATTATTTAAGTATGTATATCAGTTGTCTGGTATCCATAGTACAAGCTTTGCTTAGTTTGAAACTAGAAGGCGCTGTGTAGGATGTCCGAGCTATTATATATTTATATAGTCACCATTAAACATGATCATAAAGAATTTTTAGGCAAAATTTCAAATATCTAGATTCAGTGCTCCTGGCTATGGACGATGAATATGTCTTGACTGACTGACTGAATGACTGACGAATCATATAACTTATTCAATAACCATAAAAATTGGTACTTGTTAAATTGGTTGGTAATTTAAAATTACATGTTTGTGTTTTGTAAAATCAACCATAATAAATTTCGAAAATAAATTGTTTCTAGAATTCGCCTTTCTTAATACTTCTCAAAAACACCCTAAAAAGGATATAACATTTTAATATAAACTTGCAATAAAAACGTAAAAATTTTAAAAAAATTATGGGATACAGATTACAGATATTTTTGTCGACGAACGAACTGGCGGGACGGAAAAATGTTGTATCATACCTTTAAAGAAGACGCAGGACATAAGTGAACATGAAATTTCTAAACTTCAAGTAGTATATAATATAAGAACATAGTGTAAGAATTTATAGCGGGATTCAAAGGCGGGATCCATGGGCAGAGAAGGAGGGGATAAAAACCAAAAGAGGAACGAGTGAAAAGGATAAGAGAAGTAATTTTTAATCACGATAAAAAAAACTAGCTTTGGTTGTGACTACGCGCTAAAAATGATTTGTGTTAAGTCAAATAATAATAACTACACACGGGTAAGGCCGCGAGCGATCACAACTCGGGTTGTAAGAAAGCAATATTCCCTTACTCCCCATGTGTAGCCTCGGAAAGCTATTGTAACATATAGATGAAAAGTAATTCACAACCAATATCCTATTTCGTTGTTATGATATATCTCATAATATAACCATAAAACTATTATTTCAGAAGTTACATATTCTGTTCATAAACCGTTTTTCCATTAACATACGCCGTGTGAGGCTAAAACTCGAGAATCAAGCTGAATTCGCAGTAATTTTAATTTACTTAATTTTTCTCAATTCACTTAATTCACTTAGATTCTTTGTATGTTTGTTTTTGTAATTTCATAATTTTATATATAAACCTAAAAATTACTCTATTTCAAATTTCACTCATACTGACATGTGGCTATTTCAGAAATGAACAATTTCGATAAAAAATCATTGAGTCCCTAACATTATCTATAATTAATTACAAATAATGTATGAATTTTTATTATAAAATTATTAATTTTTATTCATACAAGGGTGCTATGTATTTTTTCTGATTCCTTTCTTCTCATAAATTGCGCTCACTTTGGCTTATGCAGTTCATGGAAGGATCATCTTGTGAAATGTATTATGCCTCTATGAAAAACGCTTAATAATAAACAGTACTAAAACCCTAAAGAAAAGCTTCTAATAAACTGAAATTTTGGTCATTTGAATTAAAAAGGCTAATATAAAAAAATTTAAAATGAAATATTTTAATTAAAAACTAATCCTTATCACGATATTTCATATAGACAACGTGACGATAAAAAATAATCATTTACATATTATCTATTATTCAACGTATAAATACAAATATTAGTTCAAGTCTACACAGTAATTCATTTAGTACAGTAAATCATTAAAAATGATATCATCGTTACTACAAATGTAGGTCTGCAAGAAGCGCGCTCAGCGCCATCTGTCGCGTATAAAACGAATTTATTCGTCTAATTGTTTCCATATGGCAGTGGTGGAGGCGTGTGTATCTAATTTTGCAAATACCCTCGTTTCCCACCTAATACATGGCGCGAACGTCGTGTAATGAAAATTTCTGATACAATTTTGGAGGTAAAAAGATGCCGAACCCCTCGCTTATTATCTAATTTAATCTGTTGAGTTATTTTTTAAACAAATACGCATTTGATAGGCTCGAAAATTCAGCTTCGTTGCAGCTACCTGAGGGAAATATCGCGAAAATCTTTCCTTCCAAAAAAAATATTTTTCACAATTCGTACTCATTCGTAAATATGCGTAGGAGGTATCTACTAAGAATATTAATTCGAAAAACAAAATATTGTTTGTAATTTAGAAATTGATGGAAGCAATGTTTCTTTGAAACCACCTATTTAAAAAGTAACGATAAACTATCAGCAATCACAATCATGTTTATAAATTATCTGTATTAAGTATTTCTTTATGTATATTGTTTTTTGACCTTCCATAAAATAATAAAAATTTGCATTTCACGTATATTGTTGATAATTTGCTGATTTGTAAAATATACAAAGTTTCGTCATTTACTAGTGCTACTAACTTCACGTCGGTCTAAAATTCAGTTTTTCGGATCGTATCAACAACGGCGTTAGAACGCACTGTCTACCCGCTGTCCCATAAAGGACATCCATATATATATTTAGGAATACATGGGACATAAACTTAGGAATACCCGGACGCATCATCGCGAACTAACTACTGATGCATGCCTAATAGTATGTCAGCTTGCTATGTACGTACACGTCAGCTTGAACACACTCACGCCATAATATGTCGACCGACCGCCAGTTTGCTGCGAAGTTCCACTCACACATACATATATGCCCGCCATTGCAGTTCTCCAGGTGTCGTGATAGCCCAGAGCGCAACGAACCTGTCTCAAATTTATAAGGCCATAGGGTCATGGTTCGAATCCGGGCGTGTACCATGAGTTTTTGTGACTTAAGTACGTTAACTATCACTGACTCCGTGCCTCGGAGAGCACGTTAAGCAGTCGGTCCCGGACGCTGTCAATAGATGGCGGTCGTTACAATCCCCAACCCGCAGTGGAGTACCGTGGTGGATTTAAGCTAATATATAATATATATATAATATAATATAATAATATAATAATAAGCCCCCTCCTCACCCTGGGGGAGGCCTAGCCCCTGCAGTGGGGTAAAATGGGCTGGTGATGATTGCAGTTCTCCATTGGTTGTTCAGGGACAGGGAGTCTAGAGTTTTTATCACGTTTATGTTTGTTTTAAATGAGGTGATCGAGCAGCGAGCTTTACCGCGGTTTTCTAACTAATCGGCATACTGGTCATAGAAGTAGCAAATCAAATCAAATCAAAATATCTTTATTTCGTAGTTATGTAACATAATCTTGAAATACGTCATAAGAGTGAATTTTATCACTTTGTGGAAAAACGTCACCACAAAGGCGCATTAAAAAATGCTGGTTCCTTTCAGAAGAATACGCAAGAAATTGAGGGACGCTCTGTTTAACAAAATTATATAAAATTTTTTTTTACAATAAGTGCTTAAAAAATAATATTATTGAAACAAACTGATAGGCGAGCGGCTTACACCCATGGATTTTTATCATCCAAGTAGTTAGATACTTTATAATAAGCTTTTGCATAAAGCTTTCTTAAACTTATTAAGGGGTAGATCTTGAATGTCAGCTGGGATCTTATTGTAAAAGCGTATACATTGCCCTTTAAAACATTTCGTGATTTTATTGAGGCGGCTGACATGATTAGCAAGTTTATCTTTGTTTCTTGTATTAACATTATGCCAATCACAATTTTTTTTAAATAATGTAATATTTTTTTTTACGTACATAATGTTTTCAAATATGTGTTGAGATGGCAATGTCATTATATTAATTTCCTTAAACTTTTCTCTAAGTGATACTTTAGGTCTCAGTTTATAAATTGCTCGAACAGCTCGCTTCTGCAACACGAAGATTGTATTAATATTAGCAGCGTGTCCCTACAGCAGAATGCCATAAGTCATTAAACTATAGAACCTACTGAAATACACCAACCTCACGGTTTCCATGTCCGAAAGGAAACGAATCCTTTTTACAGCGTAAGCTGCAGAACCGAGCCTTCTCGCCAAGTTACTGATACGAGGATCCCATTGCTATTTCGCGTCCAATGTGATTCCTAAGAATACATAGAATCCACAAGGTCCAATTTCTCACTTTTAATAACAATATTGGTAGGTGCTTGTTTGACGGTAGCGAGAATCTTCTGCATTTGTTTTTTTTTTCATTTAGTAATAAATTATTAGCCGTGAACCATTCTACTATTTGGGAGATAAGATAGCAATTATTATTCCTACTATTAGTACTATAATAGTAAGACCAGATCAGAAAGCAGAAGCAGAAAGTCCAGTTGATTAGGCACTTGTTCTAGTCTTACTATTATATATTATTCCTACTTTTATGCCTTTGAGTCATAAAACCGCGGTAAAGCTCGCTCGTTGATCTACCTCATTAAACAATATTATATTATAAAAGTGTTACTACACGGAGTGAAGTCTGCATACTGAAAATATTGTCTAGAAAATTGAGATCGACTAATCACTCACACCTATACTCAATAAACACTTTTCTAATTTTCTTCTGAATTACATTTTCAATAAAATTTATGTGGGTAACGTATCAAACACCTCACCCCGCCCGTCGCAGATACCCACCCTGCGAGTGCGTAAAAACATAAGCCACTCCACCAACGAAAGGAGCACATTAACGTCATCGAATGTGCCATAAACAATGGTATAATATGCATTAAAAACATTAGACAGAGGGCTCGTGCATCACGGCCCCATCTCGCAGCGGACTCGCGAACATAAATCGTGGCCATAACGCTATATCTGATGGGTTTAAGTTTTTATTGCCTTTGTCTAGTCATTAATGGGGGACGGGAACGCCGTCTATCAGAAAAATATTAAGTTCCGAGGTGCCTCGTATATCACGACGGGGCGGCGATAATTTCGCTGCGGTGACGGATCCTTGTGTTTTGCTTAATAAAATATGGGCGCGGTTTTCTCTATCTGCTAATGTGTTTTTGTATGTTTACTGTTGTTAATCTTAACTTCAGTCGGTTGCCTTGTGGTGAAGTATACACACGTAAAACGAAAAGTAAAAAGTTTCTGTCGATAGTAACATATCAACTTTTCTAAGATAACAAACATCATGGAACGTCAAAATATCAAGGAAAGCTCTTACTCGTAAAAACACTTTCGACGAAAACCATTTTGAATCTATTTGAGATTTTCGAAATTTTTAAAGCAAAAAACTTGATTTTGTGCGATTGGTGATTGTAAAGTGATTGTAGTTTAAACTGCAAATCCTAAGTAAATTTATCCTCGAGCCAAAAAGGTTAAGAAGAGGACATATTAATTATTTGTTTTAGTTTATTCTTGTGTGTTTATTGTCAAAATGAGTCTAATTAAATCATTGGTAATTTCATGTCAGTGCAATCATACAAGTGAATCTTAATGTATTTACGTGTACTTACTTTAATCAGTAGAAACCTATTCGATATCTATTGTATAATGTGGTTTGTTTCTAGACAATGATAAGATGGCTGTGACGTTGGATTGGAATCTTCATTTACCTAATATTCTATCATTAACCCATTCTGTACCGAATACGGATATGTGCGTACTTAGTTATTCCATTCAAATTGCTGACTGCGTATATTTGTGTACAGTTGTTCAATGGCTCTCCATAAAAATGTATTTGATCTAGCATTTAATCTGATGAACATGTGAAAAAATAAATAATACACTAGCTTACACACTGATATATTAATAAAAAAAAATACAATTTTTTTAATACAACACACAAACATAGGCAAACGTGAAAAATCGCTACAAATATTTTTTAAAACAATTCACAACCAATGTCCTAACAAGTAAATTATAGATAAAATTTTCTGTAATAAAGAATATCCTGAGATCGGTCGCGCTTATTAGTGTGACTCGATTTTCTTTCACGTTGCTTAGTCGTCCTATGTTTTGAATAATTTAAAATAAGTAGTATTTTTATTATAATATGTTTGTATAATAAGGAAACCAAATAAGATTATATGGTTATTATTTCAACTTTTTAAATGTATAGATGCACAAGTAATTAACTTATTTTTAAACAATTCGTATTAGTAAGTAACAAAAATATAGTACTTCTGAATACAAATTAAATTAAAAAAGAAACTTTGCAACTAATTATATTATTTGGAATAAATTTATTCTTCGGCATCTTCTCTTTCATAGCAGCCGGCACTGATGTATTGTGTGCTCTGGATATACTGATTTTTTACATGTAACGCAGCTCTTTTTCGTGTATTTATTTTTTTCTTCTTGGGCAGTATGTATAAACATTCACTATTATCCTGAGAGGTAGTTTGTTCAATACCTAAAACGGTGCAACCGATTTGTTGTTGGTAATGAAACTCGTCGTATAATTTCAGTTTTTGCGAAAACTTGATTATACCTCTCTTTGCGTAGCGGCTCACACGCAACTGATTACACCGATAAGCACCTAAAAAACATAGTAATATAAATTATATTAAGCTACTGAAAAGAAAAACAAATTTAAAAGACGCCGAGAACCCCAAAAAAACTTCTCGGGAAAATATTTGTGAGAGAATATCTCATACAGCGCGACCAATCTCGGGATGTACGTAGCTGGCACAGTGAATCACTTTTATCAATGTATATATACGTAGAATCATGACTCTATGGTAGCATCGACGACGGGTCACGTGTCACCCTGGTACGTAAAAAGTTTAAAAAATCTGTTTTCACCCTATACTTTCATTTTAGAAGCAATCCATGGTATAGACTAGTATCGCGAGTATAGACTCGATAATGGCGGCCCTATTCTTTCTAGTGTAGGTAGGTACGTTTAAATTAAAAGTAGCGAGAGCACGAATTACGAGAACGAAAAGTCTAAAACATGCAAATGAAAGTGATCTCATAAAGACGCGTACACGCACTCGGAAAAACCGTTCGGAAAGCGAGCGCGGCGATGCGGCAGTAGACAATACGTGCGCTTCAGGCTAATTTGTAAGCGGGCTGACGCGCGCCGCTCCGTTGTTTAGTGCAAATTAAGTGCAATTTAATCCTCAAACGGCGACGGAGCGTTTAAGGAGGCCGCTCACAACACACAAAGCGCAACAAATTCAAACCAAATTGGCAACGGGACGGAAACGGCGCGGAAGAGCACTGTTTATTTTAGGGCGGGCGGGGCGAGGCCTGAAACGCGGGAGAGACGAGAGGCCTCCTCCTCCCTCTGCCCAACGACCCGTCGGGTCTAAGCAAAGCGGCCCATTTGAATGCATGCTCGTCAGTCAGTCAAGCGATATCGCCGCGCACGTGTCCCTTGGATTGCGAGTGGCGAGGGAAAACTTGTCAAATACTCGATTAGCCCCGATTGTGATGTAGGCTCGGGATATCGCCTGATTTGATTTTATGCCCGCCTCAGGCACGTAAACACTGATCTCTCGGAGAAACGACTCGGAGGTGCCGGTTACGTTGGGATTCTAGTGTTGAACATCTATATTGGAATATGGAGAATAATTCAGTTTATTGTTATGGTAGCAGCGACACTCCGGCTCAATTTTCTGTGATCGTTCTACGGAACGATTGTCGTAATCCGAAAATGATACAGCGATACTATTGCGTCAAAAACGACTTCAAATATTTTTCGATACGTACATTCGCTTTAATTGATGTACATACGTACTGTCAACGATTTTTTTAGAACGTTTGCCGTATGTAGCGCATATGTTTATCTGCAATATTCGTATACAACCCTATACTCTATAGCGAATGCCAATAATGCCTACACGACACACAGAGATGCCAACTTTCAGGCGTCTCGCGCGTACAATAAATAACGGGGGGACAACAAAAACTGCGCCCGTCACCTCAGCGCGTCACCCCCGCTCAGATTTCATTACCATAAAGAACTCAAGCCCTTAAAAACGGAGGGGGTGATGGCAAAACTGTGGTACACTGGATTAGCAATAAGATAATTTGTTCATGATCTTAATATATGAACATTAGTATATATTCTAAAAATTGTATTCATGCAGGGATTCTTACCGACTTAAAACATGAATCTATGACCTTCATTAAACTTACTAGCTTAAATGTCAAAACAAATAACGGCAAAGTTATTTTGCATGTAAGCTCCTGCCACAAATTTCAAAATCATATATTCCGTTTCAGTTCAGGGGAAAATATTATTGTAGAAGATTTGAACTGAAATAGTTTATCTTGGTACGTATATAACAGTCAACTTTCACAATGTATAATTTCAAAGTCAAAAATAGATTTTCAGAGCCAATATAATTTCTTATAATGAAAACAAATCAAACATAAGAAATTGGTTAGTACCTACTGCTGATTTTATTATTCATCTTCTTTTTTCAATCAGCTCTACTTGCAAAACTAGAGATCAAAGGGAATCCTCTGTACCATGTTTCTAAAAAATCCGTTAAAAATGAAAAATCTTCAGTTCCTCCATTTCCTCCATTCAACTCCAAAATAGTGCTTGCAAAACTACAGGTCAATGGGAAGCTCAGTCTCATGTGGCTCTGTGCTAAGTTCCACAAATATCCATTGTAAAATAAGAAAGTCTTTTATTTTTCCAATCACTTCCAAAATTGTACTCACAAAACTAGTGATCAAAGGAAACCTATGTGTCAAGTTTAAAAAAAAACAGTTGGAAAATAACGACGTCATAGCGCAAAAGAATGACGGATAGACGAGCGGACAAACCACCATACTAAAATTATAAGTTACCAGCAGTATTAACGAAACACGTAGAATAGGTACTACAATTTATAAGGACATGACATGATTTAACAGATATAGGATTTATTCGACATCATTTATTTATTTGTCTGGTGTTAAGTTTTTATACTTACCTTTTCTATTCCTTTTTTAAAACACTGAACGACAAACTAGAAATTGTATTCTTCCATTAATTCGTTATTTACTATTGAAATAGAGTTTGTCTACGATTTCCTGACTGATTTGGTTAATGGTTTCCTTGAGTAGTCACCGACTTTAAGTAGCCTTCTCACAACTCGACGAAAGTCTCTGTCAAAGTCCAATATTTTCAGTCAACATCGTGAAAGTGTCGGTGACGCGTTCGGGGTACGCGGCAGGACGCGGGGGAGCGGGGTTATGTCGTAAATCGTCATAAAACTGTCGGGAGCCATGATGTGACGCTGCCCGGGGGTAATTAAAGGACAATTTATAGTTTTGCCGTGTACCCCCTTGCGTCTGCCGTGTCCCCTCGACGTTGCAGAAGGTTGTCGAACGACGCTTCAGTTTTTCCGTGTCTGCTAGGTTTTCCTTTTAGATTTTACTTTTTAGCGTATTTAGCACAGACTTATATTTATGATGACTTAAGTGATGTTATGTTATTTCATACTTGACTGGTTTTGGAACTTCTTTTTCAGAATCATTGGAGATTTTGTATAATGATGATAGTACTTGATAGAGATACTCCACACTGCACCATCTAGTCCTAAAATAAGCAAGTATTATGCTTGTATCATAGGGTACTAGACAACTGGTATACATACTTAAATATTCTTTTTTATATAGCATAATTAATAGCTAATTACCTAATTAATAAGTATAAATATTACTATTAAAATTATATACAAAATTCTTTTACTTATAAAAAAAATATTAATCATGAGCGCCGAGAACTCTAGCAGCATTTCCGCGCTGAATTGCTAGGTTGGTCCTTTGAACAAAATATTCTTTGCTCAGCGAATAATATACAGTACGTATACTATACAATACATACATATATAGATACTTTTTACACCTAGGTACGGAACAAAAAGACATGTTCATGCACACAAATATTTGTCCCGGGCAGGAATCGAACCCGTGACTCTTGGCTCCGCAGTTAGAGTTTCAAACCACTCAGCCACTCGGTCAGTCAAATTTAGTTTCCGTCTCATTATAACATGTCTTATATAAAAATGTTAAATTGTAAAAATCTTTTCAAGAATGTCCTGTTTTAGCAATTACTCTGTAGGAACTTAAAGCTTCTAAATACTGTAGGTATACTTACGTATAAAATTTTTGTACCTTGCGTATGCAAAACATATTGTCGTAATCATAATAATTTGTTCTTATATATTCAGAGAGAAGTTCAGACTACTAGTGTAGACTTTTGAATATTTCTCAAAATTTGATGAAATCTAAACTGTTATATTTGTTTTCCACGAAGACAAGTAAAAAGTATTCAAACACTTACGAGGAGTTATCAAAAACTATCTAGAACAAAATATACGAAACAGAGTTTTGTTGATATTTTGAATTATTACAAAATCTTTATTTAATTGTTATTGACAAGTATGGCTTATGATTAGCGACGTGTAACTTTTTTTAGATTTTATATGTTATTATTACTTATCCCAAAATCTAGAGAAACAGATACATATTGTGTCGTATTGATTAAAAAACTCCGAGAAAAAATTAAAATAAAGCGTAGTAGAAAGTTGAAATCTGGTATACTTTTTCAGCGTAACAAAGCATCCCCTCATGCCTCAAATTTAACTTATGATAAAATAAAGAAAGCAGAGTTCAAAATATTAAAAGGCCAGATCTTATTACTAGAGATTTTTACCTATTTTCCAAGTTAAAAAAACATTTCCTTGACGTAAAATTTGTCAACAATGATGGGTACTGGAAAAGCAATTTTCGAGGGTCAAGATTTTATTTCAAATGGTATAAAACAAATAGTGGAACGTTACGCTAAATGTATTCATTAGAAAGGAATCAAAGAAAATATTTTCAAAAATAAAATACATAATTTTTTTAAATGTTACTTGCTTCATATTAAATTTGGATACTTTTTGATCACTCCTTATACTATGAGGATCCTGTTTAAAAAGTTGTCCTTCGGAGACAGTCAGAAGGCGTTACGACGCAGTGAAGTCAGGTAAAAAACCCTCGATTTAGAAACGTAAATCCCGCACATCTCTCAGTGTTAGGTTTAATTAACAACATTTTGTTACCTGCCGTGGGCGCGCATGAATAAAAATTAAGCCGTGCAGTCGAGATGGGACGATAGAGATTAACCGTGAAGGTCTTGCGCAAAATCTTCTGAATTAACACCATACCGTGTACGGAGATGAAAACGTACTCGTTACGTACATTGTACTTGTACACATGTATAAACAACTGAAAATTTGAGGAATTAAACTAGTGATCGCCTGGTACTTCATCGGCGTAGATACTTCGATTTTCACAATATTGGCGAAGATTTTATTACATTCATCTAAAGCAAGTTTTCTTATTAAACTTTTAAATTCTATTACTTTTCTACCACCCTCTTTTCTTTTCATCACTTGCTTCCTTGTCCTTCTTTCATCATCATCAATATCATCATCATCATTTAAAAGCCGCTGGACGTAATATGTTGGACATAGGCTTCCCTCCAGTTCTTAAGGTGAAGGGCAGTAGCGTGCACCTGAATAAAAGTAGGTCTACATAACTACGGTCACCAATCCGCACTAGCGAATAGTGACGGATGACGAAATCCCACGTAATCCCTTCACGTAAAACCCACAAACAAAAAAGGTAATGACCGGCCCTTGCATTTTCAGAAATAAAGTGCGATACCTGCCACAAATCACTAAAATCTCTAAAACTTACAGATTATAAATATACTATTTAAAACTTTTGGCATTTATCGTTTGGCAGTTATTAACGCACTAGCCAGCAGCCAGCTGCAAGCAACCAGAGCAAGCTGTGTGAGCAAGCTGAGTGGTGCGAAGATCATCCTTATGTACTTCGATAGTGGACTCTTTTTAGATTTTTTAATGGTACTGCAGTACAACTCATAGTACACATCCTCCCACACATTTCTTACTCGCATCCCTTGCATTCTCTAGCTTTTTATGTATGTATAAACACCGCGCTTTGCTAGAACTTTTCCACCATAAAGCTGCACTGAGCGTGCCTAGGAAAATGAAGTGATATTATTACTGGATTTTTTCCTCGCGCACCGCTCAGCTTCCTCGCATTGGTGGAAAAGCAGCGTTATGGTCTGAGTTCATTGAAACGTTACATTTTTTTTGCCTGTTTTTGGCTAAACTTCGGACCAAAACTACTCACGTGAAAGTTAAAATTAAAACTGTGCACGAAGCAATATTTATGAACTCTTTTTAAAATGTATCCTATTTATAACATCCACTATAGTGTAGTTAATTTATCTATCAATATTTACTAATGAACAATGTTGAAAATTGGTCGATTTGTCTTTTTTCACTATTAAACGACTTATCAGATTTACATTTTAATTTTGCCCGGAAAATAGTTTAGTATCGACCAAGTATTGAAGAGAAATGGAATAAAATACAGTCTTGAAGAATTCGTATATGTTCTATACGCAACTAGAACAAGCAACGTCTAGTTATTAATATAAAAATTGCATGTCGGTCCACGTACAGTGAAGGGTTCCGTAGTGGGGATGAATGTCATGGTTAGAATTCAAATAATTTTAAAAACAAATTATTTGAATTCTAACTTCCTAATTTCACTACACTGGTAGTATACAGGTTCATAGATTTCGCCTACCTCACGGGGCTTGAATAAAATGTTTAAAGTTGAGCTGATGGTCATTAAAATTAAAAGAAATAAGGTTCTTGGACACCCTCTCAAATCTTTTTTTTTTCTTTTGTAGTTATCTATGTGTTCAAAATTTTGGTCCAAGCCAAAGCCTCCTAGTAAAATAACTGTGATAGACAGACGGACGGACAAGATATAATATAGGAGTTCCGTTTTTTGCTATTTGGCTACGAATCCCTAAGACCTATTCATTTAAGTATGCAATGCACGTAATCATAAGTTTTAGCTATCACTCTATAGGCGTGCCCCAATGACGGTTCAATATTCGCGATTTATTGCTAAACTCGCGTTTGTGACCGCATCACGTGCGTCCCGGCTGTCTGTTACGCCCCTTAGGTACTGCCAGTCATAACACAAAACGGCATTAAGTGGAAAATAAACATTTTTGTGACGATTTCGAGGGATATTCAATGAAAATGAACAACAAAAATTGGCGAGGCAGTGTCATATACACGGCCGTAGGTATTTTACATGGCAACGTCTGAGAGAAAATTATTTGTGAAACCATGTGGGTTTTACATATTTTACAAACCCTGGTCTCTGTCTCTCTGTCCATCTGTTTTTTCCGAACCTACTGAACGAATAAAGTTGGAATTAAATATTAATTTCGGGGAGAGTAGTAGAAAACTTAAAAAAATCTTTTCTCAAGTGTATTGTATTATATATCAAATAAAAGTCCTTGCTTTGGTAGATACTTTTATTGTATAATGCATAGTATAAAACACATTTAAAAAATATATGAAAATTGACCTTATGTATCTTTGAAATTACAAAGTCTAAAATTTTGAAATAATCACCTACAGAACATAAGGCTTCACTTATATTATAGAAAAACTTGAACTTGTCATTTTGGAAAGCAAATCTGAAAATAAAAAAAATCTCAAATGCTTCAAGTGACAAATCAAATAAAAGTGCTTATTATGAAAAATCCAAATTAAGTTCATTTTTTTGTAATTTAAAAATGAATAGTTTAATACCTGTTAAACAAAACATCATGCGAAAATCAACCTCTATACAACCACCGATCCTAACATAATAAAAATATTCAAGGAGAAAAAAATACCTATAAAATGTATTGCTTTCACTAAGAACTATGACTGGTCACTATTCAAGTGGTTACTGTGATACCCTATTAAGTTGTACCCGACTCCTTCGTATAAGAAAAGAGGCAGGTTCAATTTCTAACCTAAATTTGCTTTAGATTTAATGAAACATAGTAGGTAATGTAATGATGTAATTAAGGAAAGACGGGATGATCAAATCTAAGCGTAAAACTGCTCTCTTGTACGCCAGACAAGACCGCATTATGGCGCGCACAAATAAGTAGATATGGAGGCCGACGTAGATATTTCCGGGGATCGAGGAAGGTTTTGAAATGAGTAAAGAGGTCGGAACGAGTTGTTCGATATTAAATATTAGAACAAATTACCGAGAAATATCAAGACAGGTGCCACAGAAAAACTTGGCAGTGGGCAGGAAGTCGCATTGCCGTGAAATGTTTTGTAATTCTTCCTTTATAAACTGAAGGAGGGTACCTAATCTTCTTCCATTTTGTGCCAGAATAAGCCGGGTCGTGATAGAATACATATATATATAGAGACTGTTGTGACAGCCGAGTTGTTCCAACTTATGTACATTACTGTCACTCACTCTGCGCTTCAGAGAGCACATTTAGCCGTCGGTCCCGGTTGCCATCAATCCATCAATAGATGGCAGTCTATACAATCCACCAACCCGCATTGGACCAGCGTGGTTGATTAAGCTTCAAGACCCCTCATCCTGAGGGAGGCCTAAGCCCCTGTAGTATGGCATTAATGGGCTGATGATATGATATGGTAAGCCGGATCTTTGGCCCATAGCCACAATAGTAGACGATCGCCGCGACATTACTGGTGGGATAGCCAGGTATGGCTGCCACTACCGCTTGAGGAGTAGACGACCAGAGGGTGTACCAGAAGACGCGCGAATCTAGCTTTGTTCACGAGGTACATCCGAAACTCAGTCACGCCGACGATCTTTGTCTGTGGCCTCAAGGGTTAGTGGTTCTGAGTACCTACCTACCTACTACTCCGTATCGATACAGTAGACACCCATGTGGGATATCCTACCTAGAGTTAAACTGGTTCAGCGACAGTCGTTTCACGCGGCCAGGACACCGCGTACACTACAAAGGATAATTCGGTATTAGTATGTTTTTTTTAATATATTTTATACTAATTAAATAAACCTTAAGTATCCCGATAACTTGCCTTCTCATTTGTGGGGCAACCCCATCAACCACGGAACCCTATCACGTCCTGAAGATGGCTTTGATGTAAAAGTTCAAGTTCTGTCCGTGAGTAAATCTAGCACTCAAACTCATTTTATTCCAAATTAGTATAAATATATTTTTAATTTAGCTTTTTAGAATAAATGAATTTCTTTTACATCGGATCCTACGCAAGAGGGAATTCACTAACTTTCGTTTGTTCCCTAAAATGATTAAGTAGCAACCGTTTCTTTAGTTTTTTCCCTACATTTTATCGTCTAAGATTAACAAATAAAGTGACGTCATTTTACATGTATTTATGGATTGTGTTACGAAAGTGACTCATTATTATAAATATCAAGATATCTTGAAGAAAGGTTTCACAGTCCTTACTTTTATTTTTAAAACTTTGTTAACTAAAATATACGTTCTTTTAGCTATAAACTCGGTTTTATCTGAACTTGTGTATATAGAGAGCGTGGATTTCGGAAGGCAGATTTATCTAAAGCCGTATCAAGCTATTCCAAAATCCATCTCTATCAAGCGAAATCTGCTTGTCCGCACATAACAGTAAATAGCCGTAAGAACGTGGACACGTTGTATACATGACAACGCGACCATAAACATAAAGTGGCGCGCTCCGCTACCGACCACGTCTATCTACTTCCGATATTATAACGGCATCACAACATGGACAATAGCGGATCCGTATCCTATTAGGTTGGGGAGTAAGTTTGTTACTATTTCAGATACGAATTTAAATTGTTTTTTTTTTATAATTTAAATACATTTGATTAAAGTATTTATTTGTCGTTTTGTTCGATAACTTGTTGCCATCTAGTAGGTAGTGGCATGATCTTGTTGCTCTAGAAATTTGGGGTTTGCGTTTGTGGTTAAAAATTGCGACAAGGAATTTTGACAGTCATCCCTAGATGCTAACCTTACACTACCTAAAGAATTCTGAAGGGACCGAAACAATTGGAATTCTGAGAGTGCAAGGTCAATATTATATGGTGGGTGCATTGACAGTTCTCAACCAAACTCTCTCAATTTTTCCCGAGTTGCCACAGATGTGTGTGATCTGGCGAATCATGATGAAAGACTCACCCTTTTGGTAGTATTTTCTCAGTTGCATGTTTCAGTCATATCAGCTGTTGGCAGTAAATATCCGAATCGTTGGTTGTCCCTGGCATTAAAAGTTCATAATGGACGATGGTTAGCTAATCCCGCCTTAGTCTACCCCGACTCTAAATAATGTATGTTTCATTTTTACCTATATATAAAGTAGGGACACTTAAATTAGATACGGAGAAACTATATAAGTTAAAAACTACTCTTGCATATCGATATCGAGAAGTCGATATAGTTTTAATAAGTAAATATTTAAAACATAACGTAACGAGCCTCCTTATGTAGAAGGTCGCGGTTCGGATTCCAGAAACCGAGACAATACTAATGATTTTTTTCTGACTTAAGCACAGAACTATCACTGACTTCGTGACTCGAAGAACACATTACGCCGTCGGTTCCGGTTGGCGGTCCTTAAAGTCTACCAACTCGCACTGGAGCAGCGTGGTGGATTAAGCTTCAAGCGCCCTCATCCCGAGGGGAAGCCTAAGCCCTCTTCAATGGGGCATAATAGGTCGATATGGAATTCCATTCATATGTATGTATTTATTGGGTTATAAAAAAAAGAGTATTTAACTATGTATATCAGTTGATAAAACTTGCTTACTTTGTTGCTAGATGGCGCTGTGTGGGATGTCCCATGTACTATTATTATTTCAAAGTTTATTGACATTTAATTATAATATATATGTGCCATTTTGTTCGATGACAGTCTGGCATTTTGTTGGTAGTGATATAATCCTGTTGTTGTAGAAATTTTGGTACTTCTGATCAAAAAAAGCGAGAAGTAGTTTTGGTAGTCTTCTCTTGATGTTAACCTGATACTGTCTAAAGAATTCTGAAGAGACCGAAAAAGGCGGAAATTTGAAAGTGCAACGTCGGGGCTGTATGGCGGATGCATTAACACCTCCCAGCCAAACTCTCTTAATTTTTTCTGAGTGACTAAAGATGTGTGAGGTCTAGCGTTATCGTGATGAAAGAAGACCACACCGTATCTATTGATTAATACCGGCAGCTTTCTTTCAACTTCTGGCTTTAATCTCATCAGTTGTTCGCAGTAGAGATCCGAATCGATGGTTCTGCCCGGCGGTAAAACTCATAATTAACAATATCCTTTCGATCCTACCATACACACAGCATCACCTTATTGCGAGTTAGCTCGGATTTTCCCACAGTCCGTGAAGCCTGACCGACCTTTGACCACGACCTTTTTCGCACGTTCTTATCGTATTTGATCCACTTTTCATCACCAGTTATCAATCTCTTCAAAAACGGTTCGGTTTCATTACGTCTTAATAAAGAATCGCAAATGAGTACACTGTTCATTAGGTTTCTTTCAGTGAGCTCATGTGGCACCCAAATATCGAGCTTTTTTGTATATCTGGTTGTTTTGTAGTCGATTCCCCGATATTCAGCTATGTCGTAACTACTGATATACCGATCTTGCTCCACTTTGACTAGGCGACCATAGCAAGGTGCAACTTTGACATCAAAATTCCCGGACTGATAACGTTTAAACCAACTTTGTGCTACTCTTACTGACACCGCATTAGGGCCATAAACATCACAAAAACAATTCGCAGTTTCCGTTGCATTTTTTCCTTTTTTAAAATAAAATTTTTAAAATGTATCGTATTTCTTCGTTACATTCACTCATTTTGACAGAAAGAAAAACAAATGAAAACCGGCGGGAAAGAATATTTTACTAAATTGTTTCTTTTTTTGAAATGTAACCTTTTTAATGGTATTAAAACCAACCAGATACAAGTAGTACAGCCAAAGAGATTTTCTTAAAAGTATACTACTACAAACTTTATGCGAAAAGACATAATCCCCGACCAATTTAACTGTAACGATACTAACGAGACCGTGTCTATAAATTTTTTGTTAAATTGCGAGTGTAGTGTAGATCTGTCTGTGTGCCTGTGTACATATCAAGCAAAAACTACTCGTTTTCGAAGAAATTCCGTGCGCAGATAATATTGTATATTTCAAATTTGTGGTCGTATAGCATCAATCCTGATAATGAATTGGTTTACCTGAACCCTATGCACATGAAACAGAAATATAAACAAAAACACAGACACGCGCAAGTCTATCAAGCAGAGAGTCAGGCATTTTTTCTATTAGTGGCCACCCACCACGGGGCGGCGTCTCTCGCGTAGACGATACGTTCATATTATTTCAACTTTAGAACTAATCATATTATCATAATTAAAACATTTTCAGGATATAAGCTATGTCTCTGCCTTTCAGCGAGATCTGTTTACCCTAACAAAGATACAGACTTTCCGAAAGTAACCTTTCCCCCCAGATTTCCATACAGACATAGAGAGATTCTTTCGCATTTATAAAATTAGTATGAAGTAGGGATCATAAGTTTGAGCATCCATAATTTATTGATAGTATAACATATTCATTTATCGCAGAACGCGGAAGTAATTTTTTTTTGTTTATTTGCGAGCTCGTAAAGAACCGTTCTGAAGATATGTATCTTGCAGATATAATCTATTATACCAACGACATACGATAGTAAAATATATCAAAACTGGCGAACCGCGACTCGCTATAACTTAATATGGCGAATTATCTTTAAAAGCAAAAGTTAATTGCCCCCTGTAGGCACCAACTTATGAACATTTCGGTGCTCGAGATAACTTAAACGATTTTGCATTAAACCGACCAATGTGGTGAGGGGGATCGACAATCTTTGGCTATTGTATTTAAGTACCTTATTTAGTTATGACGAAGAAAATAGGTAATATAGTTGAAAGTCTATAACTGTGCTGTATGAATGGAAATTTCACATTTGTATTTTATCCTTAAGACTTAACTGTTTAAGTCTTAACTGTTTTATCATCTAAACCAATTTTATAAACGTGGAATAATTTATGAATTTGTTCGTTTGCTGGGGCAGAATTCTAAAAATACTGTACGGAATGTAATGAAATATTTTAGTCTTTAGTGACCTCGCAAGTAACACAGGCTTTTATGAAGCATTACTGCCAATAAATTACGATTTCCATATAAACACGAATACTTTTCATTCAATATATAGAGAAAACAAAGGGAAGGGCAATAGAAGGGTTAACGAAGGAGAAAAAGAGTGGCAGGAAAGTGGAGATGTTAATCGCCATTCATTCAAACTTCAATACCAAAGAAAACTTTATTATAGTTGCAGGAGTGTAGGTTCAGGAGTGACGGATGAGTAAAGTCAACCGGTATACGTGCAACCTGTAACCAGAAATCGGAATCAAAGTAGGCAATAGTTAGTTGTGCTATATTAAAGGGAGGCGTAAGCTTTTCTGTTATCATTTCATCATGGTTGAAGTTGTTTTATAATTCTTTTCCTTCAACTGACATAGAGCTTATCCTGGCAATCGTATAGTTTTTCTGGTACTTTAAAGCATTTTGATTTATTTATTCGTTCTTTCTGTTTTGAATGTTTATTTCTACGCAATTAATTTACAAAGTGAGATAATTCTTAATAATTGGATACATTATCTACACTTAGATTTCTTTACAAAACTTCTTGTATAAACAACACACATTTAAACTATTCCAACAGAAAACACAAATAAACAACACTGGCGTTACATCTGCCAGCTGCAATTCGTATGAACTTGTAACAACTAAGTATTATGTAAACTAAAATTAATTTGAATAGCAACTAAAATATACAATCATTTTTTTGCGTTAGTGAATGAATTTGCTTACAGACATTGCACGCGAAGTTACGGCTCAGGTAGTGTCGGGTATGGGTCAACACAGAAAGTGAAAAACCCGACAGACTAAACAACCACTCAACCTGTACTGTACTCCAAGTGATTTTAGGCTTTAGTGCAAATCTGCCTATGGGCGTTTGCTTCAGGGTTCCGCTTAGGTATTTCAAGGCACGTGGGGGATTGATACGTGTTAGTCGCTCCTGCATCGGAGGGTAGTTCGAGCTGAACAGCATGACTATGAAATACAAAGGCGCAGGCGTCATTCGAGAAGATTAATTACTTTACCTAGGTGATATCGGGTGGTAGGTTCTGCTCTCAAATGTCAGACTGAAGGTTTGAACTGTGTCACCGTCATCGCTTCTCCTTTGATTGGACACTTTGAATGTCACACAATGCTGAAATATCTCGAAAACCACGTTTTGGCATCAACGCCCTGGCACGTCATAATTATATTTTCTTTAAAGAATAAATTTTACCATTGAAGACGATTTTTTCACCAGATTCAGGTTTTTTACACTTATAACACTCAAAAGAGTGGACGTGTGAAGTATTCACACATGTTCACTTTTCATCTGGGCAGGAAAGTGAAAATATTTAAAATTTATTTATTAATTTCGAACCAAATGTTATAAACGCCTACAGCTTAACTTACAGTCATGAAAACTTTTTGAAAACTTTTATGCAACGCCAAAAGCCAACAGTAATTATAATAATTCAAGTAATAATGAGCCGCGTAGGAAGCCTGATATATCCTGTTGGCCCGGCGCCGTTTTGACTGTCACATTCATCACTTAAACAAGTTAATAAAGTTCTTGTAATGACCAGGTATGTATGCACTTTCTAGATAACTTAAAGTCTGAATTGTGTAGGTAATATTTAAAAAAAGTACTACTTATATTTCAAGCAAAATTTATTGAACATTGACTAAAACTATTCTACATACACATAGCTCAAATTAAAGTAATACCTAAGTTCTGAATTAGGTACCCGATTCGGGTCCGGATCATTTCTCAAACCGAATTCCTACTTGATTTCATTAACTAGGTAATGTTTTTTAACATGTCAACTAAGTACGGTTCTAGTAAATGTCAAGTCAAAGCTGCACCATGCATCATGAAGTTGAAGCCTCGGGCACAGAATGGGATTACATCCATTGGACCTGACTTTTCCTATAGGCACAGTTACTTAACTGTCTATTCATAAATAAAACTATGGTGTATGTCTATCATTTTCGAATTTTCATTTTTCGAAATTCTTTCTTATAGTGTTCCCGTATGCATATGGAACGAATTTAATGTTTAAAAATTTTTCGTCTGTCTGTCTGTTCGGAAGAATTTAACTAGAAAACTGTTGAAGCTATCGACACGAAATAAAATTCATAAAGGTTGTAGATTCATAGACTTCGTTTTTGTTGCATCATGATACCTCACATTGTTCCGAAGATATAATGCTGTTTTGTTTTGTATGTTGGCACCTAGGTTACGCCAGAATTTGGATTATGCAAATTATGAGATCGGAATCAAATAAACGTAGTTGAAACGGAAGGTGTTTCGTTCGTAAATTATCGTATCGGGAATGGGACCGAGATCGGTATTGGAACCGGGATAGAGATCGGGACTAGAAACGCACTAAGGAATTTTTACTATAAAATGAAATGTCCGACAGCTTTCAGCTGTCAATTTTATTTGTGTATGACTGAGTATAGGTCATAGACGTATAGGTATACCTGACTTTTAACAATATTATGCTTACGCTTAGATTATTTTTGGTTTTTATGGCCATTTTCAAACTACTTTTTGTCAATACTTTTCGTATGTAATTACGGTGTTAATTCTGTTCTGCCTAGCTACTTTGTAACGTGCGTA
The DNA here is from genome assembly GCA_949709985.1 of Luffia ferchaultella. Taxonomy (NCBI): domain Eukaryota; kingdom Metazoa; phylum Arthropoda; class Insecta; order Lepidoptera; family Psychidae; genus Luffia; species Luffia ferchaultella. Next base: position 24,770,339 of record OX453244.1, on the reverse strand, counting down.
ACATGTCTTTCATTTGACCAGTTCATTTGACACAATCTTACAGAACAAAGAGCGAGAAACGCAATGGAAATACCTCAGGGAAATACTTACAAGTATGAAGAGCGGGCGCATGATGACAGGAATCGAAATCAACAGATTTTCAGCTCTAGTAAAATTGTGAAAAGAGCATTCAGAATAGCATCCTAAAATTAATTTTCTATTCGAAATACCAATTTATATCATATTACTAGCGACCCGTCCCGGCTTCGCACGGGTAGCAGACCATATAAGCTGTAGTGTTTTTTCTGTCACAGTGTCATATCAGCTTGTTGCGTCGAACATGTGGATTAGATTTAATTAGATTTATATGTAACGTAATTTCATCCTCCTTGGAGTATTTTTAATGTATTTTATTTCCAATTTTGTAAATATTTGAAAAAGTAAACAATATACACGTACATAAAACAAACTAAAATAAAAATTAAACAACAATTCAAAAATGCTGTCGAGCGTGTTAAAAACGTGTAAAAATGAGTCAATTTCGAAGAAAAAAGGTAGTGGCGTAACTCATCATCGGTAAGTAAGCAAACCATCAACTAAAATCAATCAAAACAAATTTTTGTCTTTTCCCGCCAATTCTATATGAAAATCGTAGATTATGAAGAGTGAACCGTACAGTTTCGATACGTATGTATAAATTGTTAAGGAACTATATGAGTTTGGTGTAACTGATTATTTTTTTTGTTTCTTTATTACTCAACCAATGCCATCTGTCTGTATGTTTGTCACAGAGTATTTTTCAGTCAGAAACTTACTAAGCTAATTTTGTATAAGGGTAAGTAAAGTTTACATCACATTGCAACGATGATTTTCATTACACTTCGTTCATTTCTTTACCGATAAAGCAAAGTGGGATAAAGTGTCGGGTGTAGTTAGTGCAAGCGCATATTTTAGTACTTATATTCAGTACCAATTATAGTTTAATGTATAATTGTTTTACTTATATGGGGAAATATGTGTACACAGTACTAATTAAAATCGACATTGTAATTAAAACCATCAGTTTTGCCTCTTTCAATTTATTTTATTAACTTCCCTTACATTACTCAATTCAATAGGCAGAATATAAACACCATTTTTTCAAACATTAAAATAGATGTAGTAAGTTATCCATAAAAGATAGGCATATGCCATCAGATGCCATCACGAACTTTTTCGTAGTCCTATACAAAAGGAACAATTCCTCCACATATTATTTTGTTATATCTCAAAAGGATTAGGCAGCGTCTTCGATGAAAGTTTCCAGCCGGCTTGATTTTTTTCGGTCTTCTACAACAATAATCGTCATATTTCAACAAATTTCCACGAAACGTTAATTATATACGTAACCCTTCCTCTTGAACTACTCTGTCCATTGGTGTCAATAATATGCTAATCCGTTCGGTAGTTATTGAGTTTATCACGTTCAGACAGACGCGGCGGGGGACTTTATTTATTATTATAATATGTAGTGATGTGTCAGGTAGAGTTAGAATTATTGTAAGCAATCAAAAAGAATTTGATGATTCAAATACGAATAAAATCAACAAGTTTCAATCAACAATTTCAAATTTCAAGGTACCAGTATTATCATTATTATACATTATATTATATTATATTATTACCAGTATTATATTCATCATATAAATACTGACCCGACCTGGGATTTGAACCCGGGACCTCCAGCTTTGTATGCAGGGTCGCTACCCACTAGGCTAAGCGGTCGCCAAATAAAGATTAACCTGATTTCTTAAAATTAAGTCTTATAACATCTATATAAGTATAACATCGATCATGATGACGATAAACAATGCTCATTTACATTTTAACACTAGGTAGGTACCAGTAGGTACCTACCTAGTGTTACTGATTAATTTTACAATTACTGTTTTATAGAAGTTTGAATGACTTGCGAGGCATTAAACTTTTTTCAAATAAGAAAGTTTAAAACGAAATCAAAACCCTGGCAGCAAAATGTTACAATGACGCTTGCGAGCGCCATCTCGAGACGAGTAGCATGACGCGCATACATATTACCTACTAAGCAGTTAGCTGTCGCTTAGAAACGATACTAGCTGTCGCCTCCAATGTTATATATGGACAAAAAACGAATTCGCAAGTGAATACAGCGTAATGGAATGGTTTTAAATGACTCGAAGAATTTGTAATGTATTGTTCAAAATGCTTCTCAAAATTTCGATGAAGATTAAAAAAATTTAAGCGCTGCAACCTCAAAAGCTGCAACAATAAAATGGTTTATTTTTAAATACATTTTACACTTATTTATCATAATAACTAGGATGGAGGGTCTCATACCTACTTCGAAACCAAAGTTCGAAACGATTGAAAACGTGAGCAACATGTCGTACTCAGTATTAGACAAACCATACGTCATTATCATTGTTTTAAATCAGTGAGTTGTTTATGGGCTGTTTTATACACATTTTGTTAAATAAATTAAACATGAAACGTAATTACAAAATATTTATTTATATATTTATAAAACTTATGTTTTTCAGTAGTAGTTTTGAGCTACGATGCCACAGACAGACACACAGATACAGATAACTTCGTAAATTTTTTTAAATCTTCTGTTTGCATCGGTGGTTAAAAAAATAGGTAGGTAACCAATAGTAGAAACTGTGGTATAACCTAGGTACCTATTTAAGCACCTATTTAACTTTCTTAGTTTTCTTTACGATTATATTTAATATAAAATCAGGTAGTAGTACTTATTAGGTATATTACAAAGGCCCAAACATAGAATTAATATTACTAGTGTATAGATACAACACCGCGAACCAAATGTTTGCGCCAAGCGTTGTTGCCAACCGCCAACAACTCATTCAGTCACTCGCCTATGCTCATCGCGACCGCAAGCCAAAAACGTGATTAAACGACAATTCAAAAATGCCGTTGTGGGTGTTATAGACGTGTAAATATCAATCAACTGCGAAGAAAAAAAAATAAAGGCATAACTAATGGTCGATAATTAAACAAAACAAAACTGAAACCATCCAAATCTAATTTTTGTACCTACATTATTTTCTACCATTGACGCCATACTTGTTGTAACTACAATTAATGTCACGACATGTATAATACCTACTAAATACTTGTATATCACTTGCGAATTCTGTGTATTCTAGTAGAAACAAATAAAGCATAACAGGTGTAATACATATTTAATACAGTGTATTATACTTGGTAGAAAAATCAACCTGGTAGAAACAAGGTATAGTGCTGTACACAGAACAAGTGCTGTGCGCACAGATTTTGTTCGTGCTATCTATTATACTAGTATTTAGTTCAGTGTGTACATAATTAAAATGAATATATTGTTATTTTATTGCATATTTTTGCCATATAAACCTATGTGTTTCAGCACATTTTAGTAAATGTCTTGATAAAAAACGGTCACACTGAGTGTCGGTCGTTGACACTTATTTGTTTTGATTGTTTGATTAGTTTTAGTTGCTTTCGGTTTTAATCTTTTTGATTTGCATTTTGTAATTCTGTTTGTGTGGTTTTGTATATCATTAGAACACGGTAATAATCTGAATACTTGAACGTTTGTACACCACTTTTTTAACCCCCGACGCAAAAAGAGGGGTGTTGTTGATTGTTGTGTGTGTATCTGCATATCTGTGTATCTGTCCGTGACATCGTAGCTCCCAAACGGATGAACCGATTTGGATGCCGATTTTATTTATATGAAATGTGAATTAATCGGAAGGGTTCTTAGCTATGTCTGATGAAAATCAGTCCAAGATGGCCGCCGCCACAAAATGACTGATATCATATGTCTTCACTACTTCATCAATGTGGGTATCAAATGAAAGGGCTTGACTAGTCGAATTTTATACACTATGACAAATTTTAAATCCAAAATGGCTGCCATCACAAAATGGCGAATTATAAATTTTTTTCACTTCTCTATCAATATGGGTATCAGATGAAAGGACTTGACTAGTAGAATTTTACCAGAGGCTGGCTAACAACAAACTGTGGACCAGAGGAAGATATCATCGAACCTAGTCTCAAATTCAAATGATTCCTTCGATGAAGCCCTGCCTCGAGGAGACAAAACACAGATCGATACGAAGACTTCAAGCTCTCGGTGCCCTCATACAAACGCGATTCCCTGTAGCCATTTTGTTTTATATTTTCACGTTATAATTATAATAAATTAGTGATCGTGTTCCCCAGTGTTATTATTCTTGGCCACGAATCCTAAACTATGTTTTAAAAACACTATAAACTATAGACTATAAACAATATTATTTTAGCATGTTTATTTGTATGCTATGCTATAGCATAACACGCGAGAATGCTTAGCGCGAGAATATCTATCACGACTGTTGTGTCTGCTGCAGCACTCGGCACGTTATCGCACCATTCGCATTTCGCACCTCGTTCGTTCGCTGCGTTGGGCGGCGGTCACATGCTGTCGACAGCTGCGCTAATGCTAAATTGCTAAATTTGCTAATCAGTCAGCGCGCAATCACGTTCTTAGTAGGACGTATTTCGTAGTGCTGATCGCATCGCTTTTTCGGTAAGACGGGACTACGGGATCGCGTCGTGTTATTTAATAGCACCAAGAGGCAATCAATATAATATGCTAAATTCGTTGGACTTAAATAACGCGTTTTAAATAATGTTATCCACCACTGGTTCAGTGTAGTTACTCAATATCAGTTACAATCAATTACTGTTGTTTGCTGTTGTTCAGTAGTATAGTCTGTGTCACGGCATGGCAACTACGAACAAAGCTGAATTAGTGGTTTTTTATACTAAAATGTGCCATCTATCCACCAGCTTGGCTACTAAAACAAAATGGTAGGTAGTTTGCTGGTGTTGCTATATTAGGTGAAATAAAAAATATGGAAAATTCAAAAATAACAAATATAAAATGTAAATGGACACATAACTATTTTATTTATTTAATTACAGAAGAGTCTAGCAAACATATACTTATATAACATGAGAGCAAATAATAAGCACATTTACATTAGTTTTGAGTAACCACTTTGAGGATATTCATAAATATCCCAAGATACAAAAATACACAGCTTTTCAGCCGAAGCCGTTTAGACCCTAGGTCGTTTTCCGGACAGGTGCCAATAAACAACATAAGTATGCTAGTTTCATATAATACGACACATTAAGTACTACTACTTACGACTAGTACTTAAAGAAAATGGGAAAGTTATAGAATAATAAATGTAAACACAATAGGAATAGATACAATAAATTATCCATTCGTGACGATGAAAACTGCTGAATAAAGTTAGGATTTTTTTACTTCTATCAAGTATTTCTTAAAATTTCCTTAAAAGCAAATCTACAGGTAAAGCAAAATTACACAAAATGTAATTTCAGAAACCATAATCGGTTATGTCACATTAAATTCTAGTGCTATGTCAAAATATCAAGTAGCAGGTTTAGCAAGTGGTGTACCTATATATTTATGCTCATGTATGTGTGGTAACCACGCGGTACCGCGGTGCGGTGAACGATATGTATATACACGAATGCGTATTATTTTTATGACAGTAACACTCTAGGTAACATTGAATTGCATAGAACATTATTGAATTCATAGACGTAATTGAATTTTGACATTTTTGACTGCATGTCAAATGTCAAACGGATGTAGCATATTCAGAGGTACCAATGCGAAGGGACAAGTATAAAAGTTTCTGGTATGTACAAACTAGATGGCGTCATTTACAATTAAACTTCCCAGCAGGCTAAAATTGGAGTTGCCTGTCTAAAACAAGTATATACTTACAATTGTAGTCTTTGGTCTGTGTTCAGTAGTGGTGACAGGTGACAATTTGGCAGAGTTTGTGTTTGGCAGGTCGCTTTTTCCGCGAAAATAAGTTTGTTTGAAGACTGCTAATAAAATACATTTAAAAACAAATAGTATGGATCCTTTTGAAATTGAATTCATTGGAGAGAATAACATCATAAGCATAATACCTAATTTTACGTATGATAAGATTTATTTAATTTGCGGTGAATTTGGACCGTTTAGAGCTGGTTTACCTGTAAATGTGCCTTTGTGGCTTGCAACTATGTTCAAACAGAAACAGAAGTGTCGTATTGTGCCCCCCGATTGGATGGATCTTGAGAATCTAGAGAATATCAAAGAAGAAGAAAAACGTTCTAGGTTATTTTTCTATTTCAAATTAACTATAGTTTAAGAGCATTTAAATTAGGCTATAAAATACGTTTCGTACCTACTTGCGAAAATAATCGATGACTTTAGACCCCAACCTAACTAATAAATGTCTTTTTTTAGTAGGTATGTTGTGCTTCAATTTGACTACCTATTCATATGATTACCTATTTAAAAACTAGGATGTTTTGCAAAGTTTTAATTAAACCTAAATTTCCTCTTAAGGTATCATAATCTTGTCTGCCTTAGTGAGACTCACAGAGACATCAATGTGTAGGACATGTAGTGTTGCAGAGGAAACAATGCTAAACATTCTCTGTGAATGTGATGCACTAGGGGCATCTTGTATGAAGCATATGGGTGTGTGCTGGCCCAAACTGGATGAGTTCTATGGCCTACAAAACAGTCAAATATTACACTACATGCGAAGATTGTCGAGCCTTGAGAGAGGTCTATATCTTGCAGTGGAGAAACATGGGCTGATGATGGTGATGATGATGCAAAGAGTAAGGATTGGGACACAGTAGATTTAAATAGGTCGCAATGTAGGGCAAACTTATTCCCAGTCAAAGACATAGGATAAGATCAGAGCCGGGTTGGCTTTCCATTGTAGCCTGGCTCATATCATCCATCTAGTATAGTAATTGTATAGTTTAAGTAATTAGAAACATGCTGTAAAAACATCGATACATGGAAACGCGTAATTAACATTATCTCAAAAAAAAAAGAAATTTAATTACATTATGTACTTACTTTTTAAGGTTACAGTTTTAGAAGCCATTTTTGCATTCATATATTTCAAACTTTAATGTACTTGACATTTGACTTACCTATATTAAAGTGCGTTGAAAAGTTTATCATTAAAAACGAAAAAAAAAAAACATAAAAACCGAATCGAATCCCAGGTCGGGTCAGTATTTATATGATGAATATTGATACTGGTACTGGGTCTTGGTTGTTATATGTATGTGGTGTGTTCGCTTGGTACCCAAAACACAAGTTAATGCTTAGTTTAGGGCCTAAACATGATGTATACATTGTTATTAATTTAAAATAAGTATAATATTCATGTTAGGTAGGTACCATTTTGGCACAAACTACAAAATAAAGCACCTCGCTGGATCAGCCATTTTGAAAATTAGCTCATATATCTTTGAAAGAATCAGAATTGTGTAGCCCTATGCTAAGTAAAAACACTAGTTAAGTTAATACTAGCACACTAGCATAAATGATATATGGTTTCTTAAGTTTTGACAGCTTAATATAAATAAAAAAAAAAGATGTTTTGATTTAGGTACGTTCAATAGATAAATTGAAAACACTTTAGACTAATCATAAACAAAACAAGAAATATAGGCAAATACAATGTGTTACATAAAAAAATAAAAACTATATTGCATGGCTAGAACACACTCAAATACTAGCTGTTTAAACTTATTTAAATCTGTATAATGCACCGACATATATTTTGTATGTAATCCTATTTTAACTGTTTAGAGTTTAAACTGTTTTTTCATATAATTGGTTAAAATATTTTCAGGTTTTTCACAAGAATGCCAAGCGAACACTATATGGTTGAAGCAAAGTTAATACTCGGCTTGGCTCCAGATGATGTTCCTAAAGCCAGTGAAATTAATACTGTGATTAAGGATATTTGGGACATCCGTATGTCGAAGCTCAGGACCTCAATGGATGCCATGATGAAAGCTGGAAGCAATTATGGCAGACTTGATCATTTAACAATGTTAGAAATAAACTCGGCTAGAGAATTACTGACTTCAACGATGGATCAGAAATATTTATTGGAAATGGTTAGTATTTTGTATATGTCATACGAATATAGCTTTTAACTAATTTAACTAATTTAGATTCATAACTGGTTGACTAACTGATTGCCTGAGTGATTAGAGACCCTAACTGCAGAGCCAAGGGTCAGGGTTCGATTCCCACCTGGGACAAATATTTATGTTCAAGGAAATGTCTATTTGCTCCATGTCTGGGTGTGAAAATATCTATATATGTATAATAAAGAATATTTAAGTACGTATATCAATTGTCTAGTACTTCATATTATAAGCATAATATTTGCTTCCTTTCCGACTAGATGGCGTTGTGTGGGACGTCCCAGATTGTCAGTTGTCTAGTACCCCTACCCATGTATAGTACCCATAGTACAAGCATAGTGCTTGCTTACTTTGGGCCAAGACTTGTCCTCCCTCAGTTAATATTAGGTCTTAACCTATGATGTTGCCGTTCTTCATTTCAAACAAAAAAATTTTGATTGGCTGTGAATTCTAAATTCAAATTTTGTTTTAAAAACATGACATTTTTTTTACAAAGTCAGTCTTTTGTTTATTGATTAGCATTGTGTTTTCATTACATTTGAACATTTTTTGTCATAATGGACACTTTAAAAATTCGTGTAATTATGGAATATGAGTTCCGTCGTGGCTCAAATGCGGCACAAACGGCACGTAACATCAGCAACGTTTACGGAGAGAACTTAACAAACGAATGAACAACCCGTTATTGGTTTGCCCGCTTCCGTTCTGGAAATTATGACATGAACCTCGTGGTCGTCCGGACACTTTGGTTAACAATGATGAATTGAAGGCGATTGTGGAAGCTGATGATATTCAAACTACAGCTGAACTTGCACAGCTTTTGATGTTAGCATCAAAACAATATTGAACCATTTGCGACAAATTGGCAAAGTAAAAAAGCTTGATAGATGGATTCCCCACGAACTCAACGATCGCCAGCGCAACGTACGCGTCGAGACCTGCCTCGCGTTGCTCAACGGGCACAGAAATGATAGAATTTCGAACCGGATTGTTACCTGTGATGAAAAATGGATTCTGTTCAATAATCGAAAACGCTCAGCAAATTGGTTAGGTCCTGGTTCAGCACCAAAGCAATGTGTTAAACGAAAAATAACCCTTAAAAACGTGATGGTCACTGTTTGATGGTCTAGTGTCGGTGTGATTCATCACAGCTTTTTACAAAATGACATGAGCATTATTGCAGATGTGTACTGTGAAGAAATGAAAACATTGATGGAGAAGCTCGCACGTCTGCGACCAGCTTTGGTTAATCGGTCGTCCCCGCTGCTCCTTCACGACAACGTGTGACCCCATACTGCACATCAAACAGTCTCTAAGCTGCTAGAGTTGGGGTTGGAAGTTCTCCCTCATCCGCCATACTCATCAGACTTTGCGCCTACCGACTATTACTTTTTTTCAAAATTTGGACAAATTTTTAATGGAAAAAAAATTTAATTCCCGGAAGACAGTACAAAATACCTTTGAAGAGTTTGTTGCCTCCCGTTCAGTAGATTTTTACCAAAAGGGCATCAATAATCTGCCACTGCGTTGGCAAAAATGCATCAGTTGCATGGGTGATTACTTTGAGCAACAGAAATAAAGATGTTTGAAAAAAAAATACTTTAACTTATTTCATACAAAACGGCAACTTCATAGGTTAATATCTAATAATAAAATGGTTAACACAAGATCTAGTGTACATCACTATAATTATTATAACCAATAAAATACAAATTTAATGCTTTTAAAAAAAATATATAAATTCTCACATTTTATTAAAAATTTACTTAGTCAAAAATAAATTTGACAGCGGTGGGATTCGAACCCACGCCCTTTCGGACTGGTGCCTAAAACCAGCGCCTTAGACCACTCGGCCACGCTGCCTATTACGTGTCGCGTCGGAATCATTAGTCAGATACCGCGACACACTTACGCCTTTTCGACTTTGATCAAACCTACGTACTTAATTTTTATTTGATAATATGAATGAGAGCGAGCGCGCATTGGCATATATAATTGTGATATTAACACGGTGCAACAGTTTATAAATTACTTTAGAATATTATTATGACGATTCGCCTACGGCACTTGAGCACTTTTCGTTGTCTTTTCAATTTGCTCTTATACGAAAATCTAAATTCCCGATAAGATAATTCTCCTATTTTGTATTTAGATACCTGGTGTTCAAATGTGAACAAAATTTTGATCACTTTGAAATCGCAGTTAAAATGGTGAAAACAACAAAGACAAACTGCTCGTGCGGGCCCGTACGGTAAGGTGAGGCGACTAGACTACTGCAACTAACGTGCAGGGCGAGAATGCTAGACTTGTGATGCACTTCTCTGTTCTCCCGTCGACCGTGTTAGACGGCGTTCAAATATTAGTGCAGGCATCTGTTCTTACTACTTGATGACAGACCCTTGACAACTCGACGTCAAGGTGATAGCGTGTACTTGCTATCTAGTATCTAGAAAAAAAATGTAACTGTATTCAAATTAAGTTAGCAATCAAACTCCATTAAACATGCTACAGTTGATTAGTTAACCTGAAACGAATCACTGAATCCGTCAGACAAATCTTTTAGCCAAATTAATACAAGAGTAATATTTTGTATTAAAAACATACGCACTCACAGCGCGCCGTCCATTTAGTAGTAGCAATAAAAATATATAGGATAAAATTTTTGAAATTGTTTTTGTTGTGCTAATGTAAAACTTATCAAATATTATGAAAAATAAAGAGAAGTAGTGGAATGGATGTAAAGGACAGAGGCATAAAATTACCATGAAATCACGTAAAACGCTAAAAAAAACATGTTTCTTGTATGGGGAGCCCATTAATTTTTAACTTAATTTTATTTTACATTGTTAAAATTTCAAGTGTCGATTACCTATTACGGTTCAAACGATACAGCCCTGTGATGGACGGACGGACGACGGACAGTGGAGCTTTAGTTTAGTTAGACGGGTTCCCGTTGGTACCCTTTGGATACAGAATCCTAAAACGGGAAATGAAGGCGGATGGGATAGATGGGAATAGGATGGTTCGAAAATGTATAGAACTAACTCTGAGAACTTGGCCAATAGTTTGTTTTATAAATAAATTGTAAATATTATAATTATTGAGTTGATAATTTAATAAATCCCCGAACTTGAAACATATTTTTCCCATTCTTTTCATTTTTTTTTTAATTTTCAGGCACCTGACTTGAATCTTTCATCATTTGGTCAATCGGGAGGTTCACAAAGCATTGTCTAATAAAGTGAAATACTACTTGGGCGAAATATGTGCAGATTGCTTAGGTGTGGTTGGTAACCCTTGCAACCGTGACAACATTTTCTTTTCTCTAATTTATGTTCGAGATGGAATCAAATGTAACTCAAAAGTGTTAGTGATGAAACATAAGTGCCTATGTAATAAAGCTAACTTAGTTGTATTTAATTTAATGTCTTTGATGCCGTTTGTGGTCTATTAAATAAAAATACTTTATTGAAAATAAAATTTTAAAACAATTTCATTTTTTCATTCCTGCCTTTTGTTATAGACACTGGTTATATAGGTATTTTTTTTCCCAATCATAGCAATTGAATTTCCAAACTCTAGGTTTGAACGATATTTATTATGATCATAATCCTTTATTGCTTCACGTGATACAATGCATAATATAATACACAATACACACATGGCCCTGTAAGGGCACTGCTTTTATATAATCTTTATACAATGAGTTGATTGTAGTTGTAAATATAATAGTGTATTTTATAATTACACATACACATATACCTACTTAAGTATCTAGACAGGTTAAGAATTTATTTACAAACCTATTATTTTTGATGGTATGTATCTATTTGTGTACTATATGCAGTTACATTTCATTTTAAATTATTTATAAGTTCATTTAATTACAGATTTTATTAAGGTTTCAAATGCCGGATATCTTAGAACTAATTACTTAAATGAAATGAAAAGAAAATTGCATTCAAAGACAACTGTCGAATATTTTGCACTTGTGACAAACCTTAAACAAACGGTGATTAGTAGTAATTGTCGCTTTCGACTTGACGAAGTACAGGTCGCTCCAGACATCCAGTTCGCTTTGAAGTCGAAGCGAATAGCGTCACAGTGGAAAAAATGGGCTGTGAAATGGGTGTCAGAGGAGGGCCGAGAGCGAGCGCACCTGCGCAAAACGCACCCGCGTCAACTTCAGAGCGAAACGCTGGTGCCAACTAAAAGTTTGGGGCCACCTAGGCAGCTGTGACTCCGATGTATTGCCGATAGCATGCATAGTACCAATTTTGATTCAAATTTTCATCGAGTCGATACCTACTATCGGCTATCGTACAGTCGAGTGTATTCTTAGAAGTTTCCAGTAACCGTAAAGTTTTAGGAACTGAGTTCCTCAAGTACAATAGTTACATACCATACCACCAGGCTATTCATGCCCCACTGCAGGGGCTTAGACTCGCAGATTATTCTACACTGCTCCAGTGCCGGTTGTAGGATATTCACGACTGCCATCTATCGATGGCATCCGGAACTGACGGCTTAGCATGCTCTTCGAGGCACAGAGTCAGTGATAGTTATATACATAAGTGAGAAAAAACTCATTGGTACTGTTACGCCGGAAGGGGCGTCGGTCTTTTTAAAAATCAATATTTAAGATTTATTAATATTTAATCAACTTTAAACTTTTACAAATAATACTTTATAATTAAATAGCACTATATTTATCGTTAGTGTAGACGTCTGTTTTTGGTCTTGATTCTAGCAGAGTAACGAAAGGGAATTGTTTGAAATGTGTTTAGGTAGGGGTATAGTTCCAATCAAACTTTATGGCGGATCGGAATACAACGCTTTATGAATTCTTGCGCAGGTTCACTCATATGCCCCTCGCTCCACTGCGTCCCGCTACACCTAAAACTGGTTACTGCGACGCGACTTGTGCCTATGTTCACATCCGCCATAAAGGTTGATTGGAACTGTACTTATATTACTCCACCTGGATGGTAGGCCAGCGTGAGAATGTTGTCGACCAATGCTTTCCGCAAATTCAGCGACCTAGATGTAATGGAAAAAAACCGTTGGCCAGTTATGAAGTATGTGCTCAGCA